>CM076650.1:504981-531831 GCA_038496675.1 Rachycentron canadum
ATATATATATATATATATAAATAAAAGACCCCCCCTCAGCTGCAGGGCCGGTGTGAGGTGGAGGAATGCCGCTGGTCAGACGGCGTACGACGTGGCGGTGAGCTCCGGCTATGACAACATGGTGTCTCTGCTGGCTGCACAGACTGGACTGGACTTACTGGGCCGACTGGGAAAACCCAAAGTGAACCTCGATGTTTTCTGAGGGTCTGAGTGGCGACCAACGCGGCCCTGTCATAGATCAGGTTCAAACAATTAACAGTAATAAATAGTAATAATTAAAATAGTGACACACCCTCTAACTGCCTTGTGCAGAGGTAACCAGGGCCTCAGACCTCAGACCTGGGCCTCAGACCCTCAGGCTCCAGAAGAGTGTTGGGGGGATTTGGGAAAAAGTTCAGTTCTTTCTTCTCATTGACTCTGAAACCAGAGTAAAACTTGAAATAACTCATCTGGTGTCATTTTATTAAGGTTTGGGTTATGTGGAATTGAGGGCGTGGCCTATCTGAGTGACAGGTGGGTGGTAGCTAGCTGCTAGCCACCTTGGTCAGTGAATGGTCAGCGTCTGTGTTTGCAGTCTGAGCTCCTGTTATTTCATTGTATTCGTATTAATTAGCATTAGTGTCTGCACTCACTCACATACCCAGCCTATTAGCTTAGATTGTTAACTAGCTACTTAGCCAGCAAATAAATTAGCCTTGGTTTAATGACCTGACTCCTGAGTTTCTCTCTCTCTGCTTTAATCATGATGAATCATGTTTGAGTTCAACACCTCATCAGCTGTGAGGAGTGATGATGAGGAGGCTGAACCTTCCTCACATCACAGTTTGGACGTTAGAGTCGACTGATGGTTGAGCAGCTGGAATTATATTCAGACTTTATAATTATATTTTATTAATTATAATTAATAGAATTATAATTTATAGTCAGACTCCATGACATGCAGTCACTGTCCTGTGTTACATAAACAGGTAAATTCTGGGGGTTGTGACCCGGGACAATGGGTCATTTCTCTTGTGAAAAGGAAAGTTTTGTTGAATCAGGTTTGACATCAGAGTTTCTCTTGGTGGTTTTAGTGGAATTAAAGGAGATCTTCACATCTTCAGGTCTGAGTCTCATTTATTAGACACAACATGAATGGAGGTCAGAGTCACGTCTGCTTCATTTTATTTTAATTCAGTTTTTAAACTCAGACGAGCAGCTGCAGCTCTCTGCCTGCAGGGGGGGCCATCGCCATCCGGACGGCATCAACAGGAAACTGAGACACAAAAACAACTGAACATCATCATCCTCAGACAGATGTCGGAGGCATCAATAGTCAGGTCCCCTCACTGACCGACTTGACTGGTTGGTCTAAATAAGGCGAGTTTGTGGCGTGGGCGGCTCAGCGCCGCAGCCGCAAGAAGAAGGCATGGCGGCACTCTGTGCTGTCAACAGGGTAGTACTTATCGTAGAAGTCCAGGATGTACTCCTCCGCTTTGAAGCCAAACTTCTGGTACAGCAGCATGGCGGGGTTACTAGCTGACACGTGCAGCGTCACGTCCTTCCCCATACAGGTCTGAAAAACAAACACCACACAGACGTCACTGGGAAACTGAGCTCACCTGGTAACCACCATCACCTGAGGTCACCGCGTTTTTTGACGAGTGAAACCTATGTGTCCAGTTCAGGGGCCACATCCTTCAGGGGCCCTTGTCTTTGAAGACAATAAGAACCGAACTGGCCACAAAGGATTTTCACTTTGCATCACCAGCTGTTCCCACCTACGTCACCTAGCAACCTTGACAACACCTGAGGTTTTCAGGCCTCACGTGAGCACCTGACCTGGTCTCACCTGGATGAGATGGTAGATCATGAAGGTGCCGATGCCGGCTCTTCTCCACTCAGGGTGGACCAGCAGGAAGGAGATGTAGGCCTCGTTGTACTTCACGTCTGGAACCATGAAGCCAAAGCCGACCACCACTTTCTTGTAGAGGACAACCACGCTGAAGTCTGGGTACTGGAGACACTCGGACAGGTCCACACCTGGAGGGGGGGGCAATCAGATGGTGGGTATGGCGGGAGCTCAAACGGTTGTAGATAAGTGAAAGGAAGAGTCTGCTCTACCTGGCCAGAAGCTGTCGTGACACATGGCGTTGACAGAGGGGATGTGGTTGGGGCGAACGTAGCAGTAGTCGATCGGGGCGTCGGGCTCAGGGACCCAGTCGGGCTCAGCTCGGTGAGGGAACGCTCGGATCTCTGCCAGCAACCGCAACTTCACTGGACGACTCTCATAGTCCCTCCTGAAGGACACATAGCTGATACTGCAGTAATACTGCAGTACTGTCACTGTTTCAGGACCCTCAGTTCTGGAGAACTTACCTGATGTACGGCTTCAGGATCCTGGAGGTGTAGGGACTCTTGATGGTCTGATCCAGACTTCCCTCTGCTCCCATGAGACGATGCCAGAAGGAGACTGAGTGCTGCTGGACTCCTCTTCTGTTGGAGAGGCTGGTCTGCACAGACACGTTCACACAGACTCAGAGGATCCACAACCAGAACCAGAAACAGCTCACAATCCTAACACTACATTTAGTGCCATTGTACTCGCTGTCTCAGCTTCTCTGATACCAGCTGACCATGTCAGGGCCCCTCCTCTACCGAAGGGCCGCCTCCTCTACCGAAGGGCCACCTTCACTACTGAAGGGCCCCTCCTCTACCGAAGGGCCCTCCTCTACTGTAGGGCCCCTCCATGAGTCTGAACATTATAATGAGCTGCTCTCTTGGATGAAGGTACCTGGAACCGATCCAGAATGCGCAGCTCTTGGCTGTTGGTGCAGTATTTCCCCACGACTCCACCTCCCATCAGTGTTCCCGCCTCCTGGGCACCGTAGATCCCTCCCACCAAACTGAGGGTGGCGCTGACTGCCCGGTCAATATCCAGCAGAGGGAGCCCTCTCTGCCTCTTGGCCTGGCGGACCAGCAGCTTCCTGTGGAGGCGTTTGGCTTGCGGGGTGACCACCAAGGCCAGCGGGCAGGCGTCCAGCCGTCGTAGCAGCATCTTCTCCTCGTACAGAGTGATGGGGGCGTAGTGAGGACTCTGGGAGATGCCGCTGCCTCCGTCTGCTTTCTCAGGATGAGTCATCCTCCTCCGCTCCACCCCCCCACCACCCCCTCCCCCAACAGTGACAGGTGGACCTTCATGTCGTCCCACCGACTCCTCAAAGTCGTCCTCCCGCTCACGTCCCTCATCATCCTCACTCTCTGCTTCACGTTTGATGTGAGCTGGTACTGGGCGGAGCTTCTTACGCACAGCCAGGCTGGCGCTGGGAGGAGGAAGGTACTCCATCCCAGGGTCGATCATCCCCTCTGCCTCCATCTCCTCGTCGTCTGGAGGTGCAGCACAGCGGTCAGACCATCACGCCAGAACAACCATCGACGCGGCACAGAGAACAACTGTTTACTCACCGTGGAATAGCGCCTGTGGCGGCATGGCGTCAGGGATGAGGTCAGCCTCTGACAACAGGCTGGGTGTAGCTGAGTGAGATGCTGGTGTCCCCGGGGCAGAGAAGTCTGGTGAAGGCGACGGTGACGGGCTGGTGAGTGGCGTTCGGTCCGAGGAGCTGAGGGAGGAGAAATCAATTACCTCACCTTTCTCCAGGATGAGATCAGGGCGGCGCCCGGTGCTCCCACTGCGACCGCTGCCAAGTTTGACGGGCGTGGAGGAGGTACTGCGGTCAGTGTAGCCTCCCACCGCCTCCTTCTGAGCACGCCTGATGTCTTTAGCCTCCTGTGTGCGAGAGCGCTTCTCCTTCAGCTGCATGGCGTTCTCCACTGGGTTTCTGGCTCCACGCTTCCTCAGACCCTCCACGGTGATGATTGGGTCCATGGTGGGTTTGGAGGCTGCGACACATCAGTTCAAGTTAACTCTCGTGCTGTGGTTAAACAAACCTCTGAGCAGACAGAGACAGAAGCTCACCTTTCGTCTTCGTGGTGGACTTGTCCACCTCTGGTCTCAGGGTCGGGGGTCTGTTCTGGACCAGTTTCCACCAGCCGGGCTCGCCAAACTCCTGCGCTCCTGAGCGGAAGAAGGTGGGACTGCCAACTGACAGACAGCCGGCCACCGTGCTCCACCATGTCGACGTCTTCTTCCTGCAGCGTGACAGACACCAGATCAGAGACTCTGTACTAATCTACAAGACTGGTCCTGAAGTGGAGCCGATCCCAGACAGGGACCAACAACCCCTGCTGTTTTATTAAGAGCGGTGTGTGTGTGTGTGTCTGACAGGTTACTCAGTTTATATGTCACCTCGTTCCTAGCAGGAAGTTCCAGTGTCGGCCAATGAATGCACAGATGTCCTCCTTCCACCTGAAGTAACCCTGACGACCGGTTCCCTCCAGAGACAGGTTGTACATGGCCAACATCACCACCTGACAAACAACAGACATGGTTGTACTGAGCAACTCCAAGTTTCTCAGGCGTGGACAGGTTTGTATAGGTGGGGACAGGTGTGGACAGGCGGAGACAGGTGTGTATAGGTGGAGACAGGTGTGGACAGGTGAGGACAGGTGTGGACAGGTGGAGACAGGTGTGTATAGGTGGAGACAGGTGTGGACAGGTGAGGACAGGTGGGGACAGGTGTGGACAGGTGGAGACAGGTGTGTATAGGTGGGGACAGGTGTGTATAAGGGGATACAGGTGTGTATAGGTGGGGACAGGTGTGGACAGGTGGGGACAGGTGTGAAGAGGTGTGGACAGGTGGGGACAGGTGTGTATAGGTAGAGACAGGTGGGGACAGGTGTGTATAAGGGGAGACAGGTGGGGACAGGTGTGTAGGTGGGGACAGGTGTGTATAGGTGTGGACAGGTGGGTATAAGGGGAGACAGGTGTGGACAGATGTGGACAGGTGGGGACAGGTGTGTATAAGGGGAGATAGGTGTGTATAGGTGGAGACAGGTGGGGACAGGTGTGTATAGGTGTGGACAGGTGTGTATAGGTGGGGACAGGTGTGTATAAGGGGAGATAGGTGTGTATAGGTGGAGACAGGTGGGGACAGGTGTGTATAGGTGGGGACAGGTGTGTATAGGGGGAGACAGGTGTGTATAGGGGGAGACAGGTTGGGACAGGTGTGTATAGGGGGAGACAGGTGGGGACAGGTGTGGACAGGTGTGTATAGGTGGGGACAGGTGTGGACAGGTGTGTATAGGTGGGGACAGGTGTGGACAGGTGGGGACAGGTGTGTATAGGGGGAGACAGGTGTGTATAGGTGGGGACAGGTGTGTATAGGTGGGGACAGGTGGGGACAGGTGTGGACAGGTGTGTATAGGTGGGGACAGGTGTGGACAGGTGTGTATAGGTGGGGACAGGTGTGTATAGGGGGAGACAGGTGTGTATAGGTGGGGACAGGTGTGTATAGGTGGGGACAGGTGGGGACAGGTGGGGGCCCTGTACCTGCTGCCAGGTCAGTCTCATCCTCTCGAAGCTCTCCTTGTCGTCCTCGGAGCAGTCGGAGCAGATGAATTTGAAGAAGTTGTCTCCTTTCAGGTAACTGGGCTGTTCACCACGAAGCTGAGCTGAGGACACACAGACAGCTGTTCACACCTGAACTCAGAGGTGTTGGTGTGACCTGATCCTGATCCTGATCCTGATCCTGGTCCTGGTCTCACCAGCTGCCCTTTGTTGTTGTTTTTACAGCGTGACTTCACACTGAGAGATATGGAGCACTCTGATTGGCTGTCTCACCTGCAGGTATCCACCTGTGGCAGCGGTCGCAGTAGAAGGACATGTCCTCGCAGGCCCAGCCTCCGTCTGCCTCCTCGCCCACGTCGCTGGTCAGAGAGTCTCCGCTCTGGTCATGTGACAGATCCACTGACCCCTGGTCCTCCGACTCCACGATCAGCAGTGTCTCCCCCTCCACCTCGCCCTCCTCCAGACCCTCTGAGGCTGACGTGCAGGCCGCCTCATCCTCAGCCCCGCCCAGCTGCTCACTGCTGCTGTCCATCACCAGGCGTCAGGTCCACAGCAGCACACCTGCACAGGTAAACACGAGCCCGGTCGAGGACGTCACAGGACCGCACCGGGTGAACAGGGCGTCAGGGGTCAGTGCATACCTGTCTCAGGGGTGGTTGTGTGGGTGAGGTGCTGTCTCTCTGCGTTGTCTCTCCTCCTTCAGTTGTCTGGTCAGGATCCTCTGCTCCTCCAACCTCCTCAGATTCTCCCTCTTCCTCTCCCACCGCTCCAGATCCCGGACTACGCCCTCGTGGAGACGCTGAAACCAGCACAGACCTGGTCTGGTTATTAGGACTCAGGACCACCAGACTCCACTAAACAGCTCAGGTTATCACTTCAAAATAACATGGTTCGGTTGAACTGACTCAGAATCAGGTCAACACACCACTTCCCTTTTCTTCAAAATAAAGTGACCCTTCAGGATGGTGGGACTGGGTTTAGGAAGGAGGTGGAGCAGCAGGTCACTGAGCCCTTAGCTCTACACCTTCAAACCCTGGGGGGGCAATACCACAGATAATACTCAGAACAGTAGTTTGATAACTGCGTCTGCAATAATCTGACAATTACAAACTGTTAAATGATGGTGATTAATGATCAGAGTCCAGAGAAACAGGAAGTCTGACAAACCACGACAGCAGAAGGTCAGTGACGTCACCAAGCGTCACTGACTGTGTCTGAATTGACTCTGGTTCACGAGCGTTTGACATGTGGCGCCCCCTAAAGGCAGGAGCGATAAAGCCTTAGAAAGTTTGACCCATTTGATTAAAGGTGGAGACGACTGGGGCCGGGGGACCCACCGGGGACCCACCGGGGACCCACCGGGGACCTGATAACTCATTTATTACTTATCTAACTAAATAAACGTTTAACTATTTTAGTTTGAGAAATTAGCTGAAAACGAGACAAACCGCTGCGCATCGATTAGATGCGTGAAACAGAGCCTTTATTTTGAAAGTCTTACCGGATGTGATTTAGCCGCCGTTTAGCCTGACTGAGGACCGTTTTCGGTGTTTTCGGTTTGACCGGCTAACGTTACCGGACTCAGCTCAGTACGCTAACGGTAACAAGGCTGCAGCTTCTCCGTTAAACGCCGAGCACCGTCGGATTTTAGCTTTAAACGGTGGAACGGTCCGTTAACTTCCTGTGACCTGCCGCTCCGGTAACCTCACTGCTCACGGTTAGCTAACTGTTAGCCTCAGCTCCGCCTCGGTTCCCCCCGGTGTACCTGTCGGTCCCAGGCCTGTTTGAGGTGGACGCCGGCCACGGTGCCTACAGTCAGAACCACAGACAGCCCGAGGACCACCTTAGAGGCTGTAGACATCACGCTAGCTGTAGCTTCGAGTTAGCCAGCTGCTAACCGGCGCCGCTGCTGCTTCTTCAGCGAGGATCAAGCGCTGGCTCGGGGCGTGAAGAGCTGAGCAGCGCCGCCCTCAGGCCGACAGCGTGATGGCGTCTGGACCAGGACCGAAGAGGCGGCTCCAGGTGGAACTGACTTATAACAGGCACCGTACGAATGAGGACTTCATGGGCAGTAAAGAATAAAAACCTAGACCAGATCCCAGTCTGATGTGACCCGCTCTAAACCAGTACCCCAGTGTCTCTGTGCCTTCATGTGATCCCAGGTTCAGGTCTCTGGGGGCCCAGACCACCTGCTTCTTCTGGTCTCTGGACCAATCAGATGCCTCGCGATGATAATGATGATGGTGAAGAATCTGAACATCTGCCGAGTAATTATGATTCAAATAATAAAAAATTAAATAACTTTAATTGATCTAATAAAACACATTAAACTCTAACTTTATTCAAAATACACAATGTTTATTGGCATTTTTTATCCTTAAAATATAAACATGAGTCATAAAAGTATCAAATCATTCAATCAAAATAAGATGAGTTAGTCTGTAGTTTTAAACCAGAGAACTACATCTCCCATGGGGCCAGTCAATGTATGTGAGCAACAACAACACTCAAGCAACACAAATTAATCCAAACATGATTCATTCACACACAAGAAACGACTCTGCAACATTTCTTCTGACTTTTATATTGGTGGGGTTTTATCTTGTCAACAGGAGCTGGTGTTTGAATGGACGTGAATCTGGTTGTTTGACTCTGTGATCAACCTGTTGTTACCACGGTAACCAAGTCCAGCCCATTGGTTCGTTAAGAGGTTCATTCAACAGTTAATGAACCTTGATCAACACTTCAAATGTCCCTCAATCTGCTCATTGTCTGTTAGAAACTAGTTATTGCATATTTATATAAAGGAAACCTCCTCCAGACGTGTTTATGATTCAGATTTTAAAACTCATAAAAACTGTCTGAAGCTCATCCTTCCTGGTTCAGACACCTGGGTCCAGGTGGACAGGTGTAAGATGGATCAGAGTTGTTAGTGTAGTTAGCATCTTTTGTTTCTTTATGTTTTTTGTTAGCTTGTCACTGGCAGTAGCTGACACAGTGTCAGTGGTTGGGCTAATGCTAACTCTAGCTCTCTGGTCTCTAGGTTTCAGGTTTATTCTCAAGACTGTCATTGGTTCAATGCAGTTCTAAGTCTCAGTCAAGGAGACGACTCATTATTTCACTGTTGATAAACTGATAAACATCATGTGAACCAGGTCAAACTGGATCTACATCAGAGAGTTGACTGATGACATCACGAAACCAGAATCAGACAAAAACATCTGTCTGATACAAAGAAGAAAAGACTGATGATGATCAAACAGGCGGCTGGGAAATCACTTCCAGAGGTCAGTGAAGGCAGCACTGCCTTTGAGTCCGGTCTCTATTGTTGGATTTCAGAACAACACAGACATTTAACAGTTAGTTTGTTTTAAAGAAAATAAAATCAGAGGGAGAACTTTAGGGTTAGGGTGTATCTGTAATTCATTTGTAATGTAAAAACAAAATATTATGTTAATCTTTGTTTCGAAAACCAAAACAGGAAATTCATTTCGGTGTCAAAATCAAAAAAAGAAAAAAAAGTTTTTGGTGATTTCTTTTCATTACAAAGTTTTATTTGATTTTTGAGTTGATACCAAAAATGATTCAATGCCAAATCACCTGGTCTGTCGTTTGAGAAAGAATATGAAAATTTCAATTCAATTTGTTTTTTTTTCTCAAAATTAATTATTTTTCTCTTTCATTTCAAAACAGGAGATCAGTGGACAGACAGGAAGAGGAAGTGAAGCATAACAAAAATAGAAATAAAAATAAAAGCCAAGAGGACATAAAAGTGTAACACTAAGCAAGAACAGGATCTATACCAGGGTAATGACAGATTACACCTGGTTGCATGGTCCAACTTTGGCCCATATACAGAACTATTGTCAGATATTACTTCCACATCTGGACCAATGCTGGTGTGCACAGAAAATCTAGACAACCAGAATCTGCCCAGATGTGGGACATGGTGCCAACGTGTTTCATGTTCATCCACAGACAGAAAAGGACAAACTGGACAGATGAAAGCCAATTTTATTGATCAAGTAACATAAATAGGACAAATGTTTCACTGTACATACAACCTGGAAAGCAAAGTAAAAATAAATATTATCACAGCAATAAATTAAAAGCCTGAAATGGACCAGCTGACTGTTAGCTTGGAGTCAGTGACAGGAGATGCTGAGTCATGTTGGTCTTTGAGGACGACAGTGCAGTTCGATGGCTATTTACACACTTTTCATTTTATTTTACACACTTTTCTTCATTTTGAGTTGTTTCACTCTTCGGTTCACGTTCTTCTTTTCACGATAACTTCAACAATTTAAAAAACTACGAAAAGCAAAAAGCAGCGGCTGATTATTAAAAACCTGTAGTTACATGTTACAACAGCGTCATCACATCTATCAACGTTTCTTTAATACGTATTCAGTATCAAATACTTCAGTCAGCAGGTTACAAAAATATCACACGCTCTGTATCCACCAGCCTCTTCACTTCCTACGACCTAGAGACGTCAGTGAACACAGCAGCTCCCAACCCTCAGAACCAGAACCAGAGCCAGAGCCAGAGCCAGGAGCCAGGAGCCCGACTCAGCGAGGTGACGGTTTGACCCTTTACTGGAGGAAGTCTGGATGATCAGAAACTGCTGTCATCTAATCAGAATTTGGGACGATGAATGTGACACCTCAGTGTTTCAGTCACATCATCATGTGATCAACAAGTGGACCTGAAGTCCTGAAGTGATCAGGAGTTCAGTGGTAACTCCACTTGCTGATGAAGATCATGTGACGTGATCAAAAGTTCCCATTGGACACTGAGCAGAGTGTTTAATTCTAAGAAGCTGATTGTCAGGAAACCGATTTTGTCAAAAGTCTGAGCAGATTTTTAGGTTCACAGATCAAAATACTTCTGCTCCTCTGGGTTGGGAGCTGGTGTGCTGAACTTCAGTCTCAGATCCAGACCAGACCAGATCCACTGTGAGCTCTCCTCCACCTCAGTCTCATGTGCATACAATCGCGGCCGAGGCGCCTGACACAGACGCAGCTGGAAGTGAATAAACATCTGGACACAAATGCTGCAGGTTCTCCAGCGTGCAGCCGACGTCCTGTGGCTACAGCTTTCATAGTCCAGCTGTGTGTCCCCGCACGCGTACATACATACACACACACACACACACAAAGTCTGCAGAACATGGCAAAAATGAAAACAACCAACAAAAGCTGATGTAAACATGTCAAAAACAAACAGACCTGAGACGACTGTTATTCTATGTTCTCTCACCTCCTGAGGCTGCTGCCAAGTCAGTGCCCTCTTCCTGTTGCCACAGCAACTGATGATGGCAGCAGTAACGAGGTGGTGACCTCCTCTCCCCCCACATCACAACTTCACACTTGGTTTTTAACTACACAGACATGAAGACGAGCATCACTCAGACTTATTAAGCTCTCAATGTTAGCATGCTCGGCTAAATAACTCACCTAGCTTAGTAACCAATGCTAAGAGTTAGCATAAGCTAACTTATCTGTGGGGTGACAGGTGTCCTCAGTACAGGACTGAAACCTCCACGTATGGGAGTTGGTCCTGGACTCAGTTACACTAATGTCACCGGGTCTGTCCTGACAGTCACATTAGCTAAACATATCAATTAATCCTGGTAAAGTTAACTGTGAAACAAAACAAAGTGTAATCTTACATTTCTGCTCTTTATGCAATTTAAATAACAAGTGTTACATTGAGATTTTGCTTGGCACCCGTTAGCTTTAGCCTCGTTTCATTAGCATCATATCATGTCTGACCGTTCGAGGCCCCAGGTGAGTTTTCAATCAACACATGGAGCTACTGTAAGCTTAATTTGCTAGCTAGCTACAAGCTAACAAAATGTTAGCAAAGTGACAGTTTTCATTTTAACCTAAGAAATGAATGTTTTCCAGCTGAAAACAAGAAGCTGCTTCTGCCTGGTTCAGTCTAAAATCCCAAATGTTTCAGAAAGTTGTTGGTGAATCTGCCGTTGTCATTGCTCTGAGCAAAGGTTACACTGGGTAACCACTGTGCTCACATGGGTGTGTAGTTAAAAGCTTTTGTTAATCCTCACACTGACATGGACATGGAAAATGTGAAAGCAGAGATCAGCAGGAGGATGAAATAAACATGATGAGGCATTAACAGGCATCATCATCATCATCATCATCAGACACCACAAGGATTGTGGGAAAGTGATGTCTGAAACTTGCTCTATGCTGAAAATCTGCATCAGAGCTGAAGCTAAAACTTAACGTGAGGATCTGAATTAACTGTATAAAGATTCCTCCACGTTTGGTCACATGATCGTTCACAGCACAAGTGAAAACAAACCTGGAACATACCAGGAGAGGTCAAAGACACATTTAGCCTAGCTTAGCACAAAGACTGGAAGTCGTAAGTCTAGCACCATCAACAGAGGAAACTCTTTGGTCTCATCTTGATGATGTAGTGATGACGCACCGAAGCTGAGAACATACAACTCTGACAACTTTTTTGCTATGTGAATTTAATTTAATTAATCTCAAGGGTTAAATCAAGTTTATTAGCTCAGTTATTGGTAATAGGAAACTAACTCATCATCAAAATGAGCATCAGTCTAATGTCTCAACATCAGCTGTCAGTTTCTCTTTGTTGACAACGGGTCAAAAAGTACCAGATTTCAAAGCTACACCAAAGATTTGAGCAGTTTTTCTTTGCTTTTGTGAGCAGCCTTGTTAGCTAGCAGGCTAATCACCATCCCCTACAGGAGAAACTGGATTTTACCAAAAAGCTTGGACAACATGGACCAGACAGACCTGAATGTCTGTTCCTCTTTTGATGGAGCTAGGCAAATGAGTTTCCTCCAGTCTTAGCAATATGCTAAGCTAACACAACCTGGACTGATCTCTGTTCTGAAACTAACATCCAACTGAAACAAGTGAAGTTATTTCAGTTGGATATTGTGACTATTTTGTCTTGAATTATAGCAGTAACAAAAAGCTGGGACTTTGTTGATGTGAAGGTCAAACGTGAGTCTTCTTCTTTATAAACACAGACATTTTAACACCAAAGTGAAGGAAAACGTCATTGAACTAGTCACACAGTTGACTCACGACCAGTTTGTGAAGCACTGGAACTAACCAGATGTTATGGTGTTTTTGGTTACCTGGAGGTGTTGAACCATTCATGATGCAGGTTGGTGTTACCGGACACAAACACACACGGTGCACACTTCAAAACACACACAAACAGAAAACATTTTCCCTTGAGAGTCCTGACAGCTTCAGGTGTTGAGGGTAGACCGCCTGGATGAAAAGCGCTGCTCTTCTGCGTCTACCTGAGCTCAAACTCCTCGACTGCTGCTGCCGGACGCATCAGAGCGTCTTCACAAAGTTCTCCCCATGAATGAAAAGTGTTCTGATTGCTAAACCTACACAGACACAAACTTCCCCGTTCCCTCCATCAGGTATTAATGATTTAAGGTAGTTCAGGTGAAATTAAAACCGAGAAAGGAAAGCATCTTCGTGTTGAGTCCGGTTGTTCGTTGGCTGAGGAGCCGCCCGACTGAAGCAGAAGCTGAAAACGTTAATCCAGCAGGTAGAAGGATGTGCAGCCGGAGCCAGGGTGGAGATCTGGTGAGTTCATTGGCCACTACTGTCCTGTGACGGATGACATTGTCCAAAAGTGGCAATGTTGTTAATCCAGACAGCACTTTTAACAACATGCAGTGAAAGTTTAGCAGATCAAAAAAACCCCAAACTTCCAGGTGGTTTGTTGAACGTACCAGCAAAATCCAAGACGCATAGGTTCCACGAAAAGAAAGAGGAAAAGGTTGAACGGGGGAAGGAGACTGCGATGCGTCTACGTAAGCGAGGCTGCTACCACTACAAGAGCTTGGCGAGTTATTTAGCACTCCATTAGCGGAGGACAGCGGGGGTTGTTTGGAGGCATCTACCAGGCTGAGGAAAAACACAGCGTCGGCATCAGCTTTGACCCCTCGGTCGAGTCCCGGCGACCTGCGGTGGGATCAGGAGTCAAGACACAAATGCGAACGAACAAAATTCAGCCCAGGCACAAATTTGTAAACCCCGCCCCCCCCCCGAGAAAAACAAACACAAAAAAACTTTTGGCTTTGTGATTATATACAGTGACTTTCTGTGAAACAGTTTGATGTCCATCAAGTTTCCACAGACGTGCAGGACTGGATGTTGGCGACCCAGCGCCGGCGTCAAAGGTCAGGGTCAAGTCTTCGATCTGGGAGGGGGTGGAGCTAACTATCAGTCTATTTGTATGTCAGTATGAGTGTAGTGATATTTTAGTCAAATTATTTTCAAGGTGTTTGGACCCTCAACTAGCTCCGCCCCCTCCCTCTGGCACCACCTCCAGCTACTGGTGGACCTCGTTGGCGATCAGACTGTCCTCCCCTGACTGGAAATCCGCCTCGTTGATGCTGTTCCCTCCGTTCAGCATCTCCTCGTCCTGAGACGACCCGCGGTCCTCCTCGCCGCTGCCGCCGCCTGGCTCGTCCGAGTTTGGGTCCTGCAGCACTTGAGCGATGTACATCTGCTGCTGCTGCTGCTGCTGCAACACACAAAACAACCAGCTTAACCAGCAGAGGGAGGCAAAACACAGACTTCTCCACCTACACCAAAGTGTGGAACATTTCCTCTCAGGACAGTCCGGGCAGTTTAACCACAGCTGATAAAGACCAGATGACACTGTCCTGGACCTCAGGTGAGATTATCCAGTCAAACAGAGAGTTTGTCTAGTTAAATCCCCTCACCTGAGATTTGGTGGTGGGGGAGGACGAGGGACGAGCTGGACGTCCATTCTCCACAGTGTCCACATCGTTCTCCTTAGTGTCGATCTGAGACCAAGGAACAGAGTGAGGCAGCGTATTGAACGAGAACATGCCTGTTGGTCTTAGAAGCTGCAATGAAGACGTTGCTGTACCTTGTAGTTGTGAGCACTGAGGTACTTGAAGTGTCCAAAACAGACGTGAGACAGACAAACCACGATGGTGACAATCAGCACCACCAGAGTGAACATGGAGGTCGGCGTCTCGAAACCTGACCGTATGTTAGCATTAGTTAGCATTTGACACTGAAGAGGTGGTTTAGAGGTCAGTCCGACAGAGGGCGGGGCTTACCTGTACGCACGGTGGAGAAGAAGAGTAGCCAGAAGAGGCAGAGGATGGGTGCAGCCACCACCTGTGTGACGGCTCCAGAGTGGATCTTCTTGTCCAGTTTTGAGGGCAGGTAAGCGTAGTACATGTTGTATCGGTCCACCAGGTGCTTCAGCAGCATGTACATCAGACCTGCAGGGGACAGGTGATGTCAGATTGGTGTTTGATGAGACTAGAGATGGACTTGGACTTGTGTGGACCTACTTGAGACCTGGTATTTCTTTCACCTCTGTTTGTCAGAAGGATTACGCAGAATATTACTGAACTGATTTGCACCAAACGTGGTGGAGGGATGTTTCTGAGGGAATAATGTTTGCATCTTGGATCCATCAGACATATTAATGATGCTGAGGTCTTTGGACAGTTTGGTGCAGGTCCAGACACTGATCTGGATTTGACAGACGTGTCGGCTTGTTTGTCCTGGGCGGAGGCCTGAGAGCCTCTGGACTTGAACCCTGAGTTGCTGACACTACATGAGGCTGTAAGACAGATACTGCAGAGCGGTTGACACTGACCAAAGGGGACAATGATGGGGCAGGTGATGCTGTAGGCCATCACCACCGTGAAGACGTTCATCATCCAGGCGTAGGCTGCTCCGAACTGGAACTCATAGGCCTGATGCTGCAGGGAAAAGAGAAAAGATATTAATGCTTTGGGTCCACAGGGAAACAGTGACCCTCGCCCACACAGAGACAATGATGGGCCCTCAGGGGTCTATGTAGAGACAACGATGGACTGGACTCCACATGGAGCCAGTAATTGACTGTGAACCAGACAATGAACCAGAGTCCACACATGGATCATGTTGGATGTTGTGTTATTAAAAGCCCTTCCTGGTCCATGTCTGTCCTCACCCTCTTGACGTTGCGGCGGTCGGCGGCAGAGCGAGCGAGGCACAGCCGGATCATGTACATCAGCAGACCAGGGATCCTCAGCAGGTCCATGGCGTTCCCGATGAACGCTGAGGCGATGACGTAGTTGACAAAGAACGCTCCATTGTCTGGCAAGAAGACGCATCTGAAGGGGACACAGCAGAGCATCCTGCAAATGACTGATCAATAATCAATCATTTATAAATAGATCATACCTACAAGGAAACAGGACTGTGTCAAAATAAGAGCTAGATACTTTTATTACCTCAAATGACAGAACTGTCAAATTTAATATGAAACAATTTGTTTAAAATGTATGTTTACTTCAATTTTGCTTGGAAATTTATTTGGATATTAACATTTTAAATCTAATCGCATTAAAAAAAGAAAAATCACATTTTGATTTTTGTTTTACATTTTACAACTAAAATGAAAGAGAAATGTACTGCTCCAATTAAATGTACGTTTCCTTTGAAAATTGAATAAATGAGTAAAATCACTGAACGTGAATCATCTTTCTTTCACATTTTCATTTGAATTTTATAATAATAATAACTTAAACATTTAATTAATATTAGAATAGAAATTTGATGTCAATATTGAATCATTTCACACAACATTTGGGGAAATGATTTAATCTGAACTTTGGCAGCTCTGGATGTCGATAATCATCATGTGAACAGTTTAACAAAGACTCACTCAAATCTGACTTTAGCATCAGCCAGGAACTTTCTGTCAAACAGCCAGCGGAAGAAAACGTCCAGACTGGAAAAGACAGAGACAGGTTAGGACAGGGCGGCAGAGGTCAAAGGTCAGGGTTCTCACGGTCAAACAGTTTTCGTCACCTGCTGAGGCCAAGAGACGGCAGCAGAAGGACCATGAAGATCAGGAAGGTGTAACATTTGTGCATCGTGGTCCTGTTTTCTCCAGACCTGCAGGCACACACAAAAGGTCAAATCAGGGTCAAATCAGAGTAAAGTTTGGGTAAACACAGACTTGACAGATGATGAGACACCTGTCTCACAAACACTCACTTAATTTGAACTCATCTTGATGAATCTGAGACGAGGTTTTGAAGGACTTGAGACGTGGACTAGTTTCAGACTTTACCTGAACTGATGAAGATGATGAAGAGGAAGGAGCAGAATTACCTGGTCCAGTGAGCCTCGAAGAAGGCAGAGTAATAGACGATGGTGGGTAGCAGAGCAGAGAAGGCCCAGAGGAGCAGAGTGGGGAAGAACTGAGTGACGATGGGATTCTGAACAAACAAACAGACAAACTCAGACAGTTAAACAGCAGTTAGAGTGAAGAGTTTCCTCTCAGAACAGCTCACACTCAGTTCGCCTGCAGTGTCTTACGTTCAGATACTCCACTGGTTTGGTCACGTTGAACTTGTCCATGGTGGAGATGATGATGGCAGGTGTGGTGAGGAAGAAGAGCAGGATGAAGAGGATGCAGTTGATGATGAAGCAGCGGATCCACCAAGAGATCCCACCCAGCGACAGGTGCTCCCTGCAGGAGGACACAACATCAGGTGATCAGAGAGGGTGTGTTTGTTTGGTGTCTGGCGGGGTCCCAGACGGGTGGAGCTCGTGGACGTACCAGCGGACGTTCTGCGGGTCGGGCGCATATGAAACGCTCCAGTTGTGAACGTGAAGAACTTCACTGAACTGAGAGGAACGTGGCTCCTGACGACATCGACAACCCTGAACCTGACAGGCGTTAAAGTCCTTCAATATACTGTGAAGAAAGAGAGGGTGGGGTTACAGTGAAGGGGCGGGGCCAGAAGGACATTTTTACCAACAGAAATGAGAAAAAGACAAAACGTGAATTTAAATTGTAACAAAGCATCTGAAAGAGAGGAAGTGGGTCACAGACAGAGAGGTGGGGTTAACATGGGGGAGTTAGGGCGGGGCTCACATGGCGGTCATGGCCTCGTTCTGGAATGTGACAAAGGCCATGCCAAGCGGTTTGGTGTGGACCTTCTCCTTCTCCTTCCTGTACTCCTCCTTCAGCTTGGCCTCTCTCTTAGTGTAGTAGCTAACCGCCTCCTCCTGCAGGTCACATAGAGTGATGTTAGTTAGCATTTTAGCATTGATGCTAACGTTAGGCGACTCAAAACAAAACCCCGAGGTATTGATTTAAACTTCGCTACAACAGCTGGACCAGAGTCAGAGACTGAGCTCAGATGAAACCAGATCAGACAGGTGATCTGGTCTCGTGGTCTGAGGCTCAGGTTGCAGCGTCACCTCCTCACAGCCGGTGATGGCGCAGCAGCAGAGGTGTCCACAGGGTTTGGGATTGATCATGGTGGGAACATGTTCCTTCGCCATCAGGTCAGTGAAGAACTTCTTACTGCGCTCTGTCTTCTTCCTGGAAAACATACAGTCTGGATCAGGTCTAATGTGGCTCAGGTCTGACTGAGGCAGGACTTGGCAGCAGTGTATCCCAGCATGCACTTGGACCTGTCTGTCTCACCTCTCTGCGTTCAGCGCCATCAGTTTGGCCACATTGTAGCAGATTCGAGCCTCCAGCACTGTGCAGTTCTCATATGCCTGTCTGCAGAGACCAGAGGACACATGTGAGGTGGACTGGAGACCAGGAACATCATCACCATCACCATCATCATCATCAGGAGTGAACTTACTCAAAGTGCTGCTTGATCTGAGTCTCCTCGGCATATTTCGAGATGCCATTAATGAATAAAGTGCGTTTCACCTGCAAGAGATAAAAATGGGATTCTGGATCAAGACCAGGATGCTGCACAGCAGACCTGTGACCCAGTCCGGAGTCCACTTCCCTCAGAGGACCTTGTTTTAACAGTTACTGTTACTGATCCTCAGGCTCTGTCTGTGCTGTTTGCAATGAATCATGGGATATGTTGGACCATGAAGGATCCACCTGTTGGAGCCTATGCTACCCAGGAAAAGGACACATCTGAAGGAGACTCTGAAGCATGAACAGTTGCTCTAAACCAGGGCTAAGCTAACAAGGATAACAGTTATTCCACATCAGGGCTAAGCTAACAGAGGCTAACACTTGTCCTAAACCTTCAACAGATGGAGCCTTTGCGGTCCAGGTAAAGACTGGGACAGTCTGGTCTCTGCTGTCTCTTCTGAAGGATCAGACCCTGAACTGAGACAGTGTTGAATAATGACCAGAGGTGTTTTTGCAGAACATTATGATGTCACGGTGATGCTGACACAATAAAAACTGACCTAACCTGAACCCACAAACAGAAAACCCTGCTGGTCTGAATGATGTTGATAACGTAACACTGAGGTTTCTCATCCCGAACTGCCCTTTAGTCGACCCCTGTTTCCAGAGCTTTTTGTTTCCTCCACAGCAGTGGATGCTGGGTATTTCCTACCAGGTCGTCCTCCTTGTAGTGCATCTTGGACGTGTGTCTCCTCATGCTGTAGACGGTCAGGAGCAGATACATAAAAGCGAACGAGGTGTGGAGCCACAACAGATTTGTCCTGGAAGAACAAAATACATGTAAACGTAATGCAAGGCTACAGACCTGGAACTAGGCTAACAGCTTCCCCCTGTTTCCAGTCTCTGTGCTAAACTAAGCTAACAGTTTCCTCCAGTCTGAGCTGGAGGATTATCACTGATGATGATCATGTGGTCACCCAGTCAATCAGCTTCCTCTATCCTCATAAATGATGCCAGCAGAAAACTTGATGGACTCACCCAGACTTCAGGTTGGCTATCGTGGTGCGTCCAAAACTGTAGGCGTTGTTTTCTGGAATAAATTAGAGAAGGAGTAAAATCATCATCATCAGAGTCTGAACCTGAACTAAGACCATTGGTTGGGTCGCAGGTGGAGCTCGTACACCTGGGAAACAAAGTGAAACCCAGTGAAGATTCCTGGTCCTCGTCAGCTGACCTGAACACTGCTGGTCATCAGAGGACTTTCACTGTCTGTTCCATACGTTCACAGACTAAATATGGGCTGTTTCCATGGAAACAAAAAAACTGCAGCACCAGAGCTGACATAGAGAAGCCCCTCCCCCCGACTGCGGGAGGAACTCCAGACCCTGAGGTCAGAGGTCCACCTGCTCTAACTGTCACACCTGTAAGTGCTTTTTACTGCAGAAGAAGAAGAATGTGGGTGACTGGACTTCTATGACAGATTGAGACCAAGGACTCTGCTGAAATAGGGACAACAGCACCCTGGTTCAAACTCCATCTACCACAGCACACAGAGCGAAGGCCACAACTCTGGCCTGTTACCTTCTTCAGAAGGAGGTCCGGGCGCTCCGTGGTTGAGGAAAGCATCTTTACTGATAATCCTGACTAGAACCAATGAGACACAAGGTGAGAACACAGAGACCACCTGCTGTCAGCAGACATGTCTATGTATTGGGGGGGGGGGTAGGTCGGGTTGGGAGCTCTGCCAGTGATTGGTTGGCCTCTAACAGGTGTGGTGGTCTTATTCTTACCCAGCAGGTCTCCAGAGAAGTTGACAGGAAGGACAATGCCGACAGAGAGGACTCCGACAACGACCAGCAGCCCAATGATGTGACGCTGGAAGGACAGGTAGTGAACAGCATCCTCACCACACTTCTCCCTGATCTCTTCATCCCTGGAGTAGGAAGAGGAGGAGACACAGCTTCAGTCATATCTGTGAGCCAACAGGTGTTTATGAACAATATGTGGGAGACACTTTTATCTAAAGTGACTTAAAGTAGCTCGTTGGAGATTTATTGCTACATAGACATTAGCCAGGGCTAGCTGTTAGCATGCTAACTTCAGTAGAAGAAAAGAAGTCAAACAAAAGTGAAACAAGTGTCAACATTGCTCTTTGTTTCCAACCAATGGTCAAACCCCCTGACGTCACCATCGGTCTGTGAGCTGCTGCTCTGAAGCCTCCAGTCTGTAATTCGTCTGTCGGCCATCTTGGTTTTTGAAACCAGTAGAAACCATCTTTGGAGGAGAAGGTGGAGCTGAGGAGGAGTGAGGGGTGGAGCTGACCTGCTCTGTACTCTATCCTGATTGGGTGGTACAGTCTGTCAATCACACAGTAGCCACACCCCCTAACTCATCCCCTGCTTTCTGGTCTATTTTCCTCTAAATGGACCATCATTTAAAAATGAACATCATGTTGTATTGAAGACTTGAAACTAGAGACTGAGACCATAAACTCTCTTAGGAAAACGTTTACTGAGCTAATAAATCAAGGGAGAAGTAGGGACATTTTCCCATAGACTTCAATACGATCTGACTTCTTTAACAACCAGTGGAGTCGCCCCCTGATGGTCATTAGAGAGAATGAAGGGTTAAAGACAGATGTTGGAAGATGAATTTATGTTTCTTCTACACTGGTCAGTAAACAGCTGTTAATGCTAACGTTAGCTGTTTTACAGCTCCTAGCTAAGTGGCTCAAGAGAGAACCAACATCAGCAGTTATAAAGCACACGATTGGCTGTTTGGGGGAAGGGCAGGACATATGTCAAACAACCAACATCTTTGTTTTAACAGACTATTCACCCCCCTCCTCACCACAGGGGGCATCAGAGAGAGTCTTTTTCTGCTCCTTCAAAATGTTTGAAAAAAGATGAAGTGGAACAGTTTGAGGACGATGGTCTGTACTCACTTAATTCTGAAGATGGCTGTGAGCCACGAGCAGAAGCCCTGAGGGAGAGACACACAACAGACACACAACACAGACAGGAGAAAGAGTAATGAGTGAGTGGGCGGAGCTTCAGATTTTGGTCTCAGGTTGACCTCTGAGTGTTAAACTGGATCAAACCTGCTGATCTGATCGACTGCGCCTGGACCTGCTGTTGTTGTCTGATTTAAAAGAGCATGAATTCAAATTCTTCTTCTGCTCTGTGGAGGGCACTGAACTATTGTCCATGATGATATAGGCAAAGGTCAAAGGTCAGTTTACTTTAATGAATCAAACCAATGAGATAAAATTTAATCATGAGCAGGTTCTTCGTGTTTTTACTGGAGGGAACCAACAGGACTGCAGCCCCTGAGTCTCAGCTTCAGAACTACAGTTCCCATTATGCTCTTGTCTACATCTGTCTACATTCAGTGAGACTGTCCCATCACAGCAGCTGAATCAGCCTCAGTGATGTCATCATGATTTCACTGTTAAACTGTGATTCTCTATGTTCTGCAGCCTCTGTTTCTCTGGAGCTTTATTGTGGAGGGTCATCAGAAATGATGATTACATCAGGAAGTGAAGTCACACTGAACCAGGTCAACATGTCCACACTCTGAGGGGGAGGAGCATCAGTCTGTCTTCAGGTGCTCTACCTGCTGTCAATCAGCATTGACTGAGTTCCTGTCCCTTTTACCTGTCCGACCATCCTCAGGCCCCTCCTCCCTCCCTTATAGCCTAAACACCTCTGAGGAAGACAATGAGGAAAAGGAGGAGCAGGGATGAAGGTGTCCTTACATTGTCTCTCTGGTCGAAGTCAACGGAGCTGGAGACGGAGGTGAGGCGTTCGTAGCGGTCCGGCGTCTCCGAGTGCATCGCTGAGGCAACGCTGCGGAGACAGACGAGAAAGAGTCAGCTGGTCATTAGCTGTTAGCATGTAGCCGCTCTGACCTTTGACATCTGACATCTGCATCTGAAAACTGATTGGACCCTGAGGTTAGACCCTCCAACACAGCACACTAAACACAGAGGGGACTAACGGGAAGTAGAACAAAGACTGACAGCTTCCTGTACAGAGTCTCAGGTGACAGATGTTTCCAGATGGGACCACCAGGCAGAGTCAGTCCACTTCAGTCCAGCTGTTCAGGACTTTCATCCTAGTTCACTCCTGTACTCAGACCTGAGGTCCTGTCATCAGGTCAGTCATATGATCCACTGACTGGTTTTTAATGGTTGTGTGTGTGTTCTCTGTCATCTCTGTTGTTGCTACCTGCTGTAAGTCCAGTGTATCTGTGTTTGTGTTACATGCTTTTGTTTGTGTGTCGCTGTCAGTGCAGCTGGTGTGGGTTCATGACCCAGTTGAGATGAACTCACCTATCTAAGGTACTAACTCTTTCACAGACATTAGGGTGAGCTAATGAGCTAATTAGCACGCTACGGGCTACGACTCTGAGCTATGAACAAACACCTGTTACCTTTTCACTGGCTCATAATTATCTCTATCTCGTCTGCGGCTGAGGAAACCGTAAGATGGTAAGAACGAGGTTAGCATCAGTTAGCGTCACAACTGTTAGCATCACAACATTTGTTGTCATCACATCAGCTAGCAGATACATAGACACCCCTTTTTCATATAAATATGGCGCACACACACACACACACACAGTCAGGTCAGTTGGATGCTGTATGGGAGGCGGTTGGTGCCACACAGATCAGTTACGTTCTTTAATCTATTTAAACAGAAATCTAAAAGCTATTACTCGACTTTGTCATATTCATGGTTCCTGCTCATTTTCCACTTCCATTTTCTAACTGAAAGTGCAGCCTGTATATATCTGTGAAATCAGCTCTTACATGTTTAATAAACTATGACATTATGATAAATTGAAATGTATAATTATTCATCAACATTAATTTATGACCCGACAGACTTTTTCATTTCTGCCTGAACACCAGTTAACACCAGATAAACACAGATTTGAAGGTGAATTAGCTCAGATAATTTCCTTTGTCTGTTTCACCTGAATGCAGCACTGGGTTTGAAGTGATACTAACAAAGATGCTAGCAAAGTAAAACAAGTTGTTAGTGAGTATTTAACCAGTGTTAACAGTGCTGACATACAGTTAGCTCTGTTTGTTGTGTTGACCCCGGCTTCACATTTATTATTATCCAACAATAATTAATGAACCATCTGAAACCACTGAATCACAAACCTTAAACCTTTAGCTACAGGCTAAACAAGCTAGCAGCTGAACCAAACATTATTCAACAGTTTGAACAAGTTCATCTAATGACCTGATAAAAACCACCACAGTCAGCAGAAACAGACGTGAAAGATGATGTAACTGACACTTCGGTATGACTCATCTGACCTGCAGCAGGTCACGTGACCTCATGGTGCATTCACAGACACACAAACTGTCATCAGCCTGTTCAAACTACTGTCGTCCATAAACCAGCCGTTTAAACCTCAACACAAGCCTGAACACGACTCTGACCAAAATGACTTTCTGGCACATTTTACTTTTTCTCTCATTTTGTAAAACCGGTCACCTGTTTTCCAGGTTTTCCAGGACTCGTGGGAAAACTGTTAATCTTTCACAGAAACACTAACACACATCCATGAGGTAGTGGCACAGACAACCCCCCATACATAAACACACACTGAAGTGAAGAGGTTGTGGTGTTAGTGGACCAATCAGAGAGCAGAACTCTGTTATGAGACCAGAGGAGGAGGAGGAGGAAGATGTTAGCCAAACACGGAGGGAGCAGCAACATACTATTCCCGCTCCTCCAGGTCGATGAAACGCTTCTTCAGTCTTCAGGACGAGAAACAGAAAGAAGAGAAACTGTGAGAGAAACAACAACAGGAACACAACCAAGGTTCACGGGGGAGGAGGAGGAGTCTGTGTCTGCCAATCAAATGCTGGTGTTTCTTCTGTGGCTGGAAAACTCTGGTTGTCAGAGACCAGCAGCTGTTTCTGCCCTGTGGCCTCAGGGATCAATAAAGAGGGGAGTTGTGGCCCCTGCACCAGGAGCCACCCAAAGACTCCTCTCACCTACAGTTGCCATGGAAACATTTAACTGGGCCATGTGTTTACCTGTCAGCATCCGTGACCAGCGCCAGGCGGCCATAGTCCCAGGCAACCTTCCGTAGAATAGAGAAGACGAAGAGCAGCACCTGAAGAAGAGAGGAGGACTTCCTGTTAGAGTTCTGATGGAACACAAGTCCGAGGTCAAAGATCAGGTCTGGTGGTGGTGGACTGAGCAGTCCAGAGTCCACCTACCACAACAGAGACCCTCAAAGACCCAGAAAACTCTCTGGAGACTGGATCAGGAAATGTACTCATCAACAACATGGTGCTGAGGTCAGAGGTCAGAGTGCTACTCTCACCCTTCACTCTGCTATTTGTGTGTCTGTGCTGAGGTTTCTACACATGTGGAAATGATCAAGACTCAGACTCCTTATCCGGTTCATGAACCTGATCCTGATCCTGTCCTCAGGGCAACAATCAGTGTTTGTCATATTCCTGGACCTGTATGTGCGCTGAACTGAGCGTGTGCAGTGGCGGAGCTGACTCACCAGAAAGCACATGAAGTCGAGGGCGAGAACGGTGGGGACTCCTCCGAAGGGCAGTCCCTGCAGCACTGTGCTGCGGATACGAGCAGAGTAGCAGTAGTCTTTGGACTCACTGTGAGCCGAGCAGTTGTCCTGACCGCCACACGCCTGGCTGCCGCCAAATATCGCCATGGTAATGATCAGCTCTCTGAGCATGCTCACAGCCACATCCTCGGTGAGAACCTGAGGGAGGAGGAAAACTTTATTAACAAGGCAAACATGTCAAATCACAACCACAGTTATCCAACACAAATACAGGCTGCAGATAAAGGCCTTAAAACCAGCCGTCAGGACTTCTGGAACATTGTGATGTCACAACAAAGTAGTCACCGCCCTCAGCCACACCCCCAAGCCCCACCCACCTGGAACCACCATCCAACCAGGATTTGGTTTCTCTGAGTGTTTTACCTGAAATCTGCTACATTTGTATTGGATCACTCAAAAAAAAATCCGCCAATCGGAAGAGAGGCTCAGATCCTCTCCTCTGATTGGCTGACTGACCTGTTGCTCCTAGAGCTCAGAGCTCAGCCTGAGAGGAGATGGAAAACTACACTGAGATGGTTTCTGGTTCTTAAAACCCCAAATATATCTTCTTATGGAGATCAACACTTCAAAATAAAAGACTGGAGAAGTTAAAATACAGACTTTTAACACAAAATATGGACCTTTGATATTTGCAGAGGAACACAGTTGATAGTATTATTTAATAAACAATATTAAACAAAAAGAAAAGCAACTTCTTCCTTTTACATATTTTTAATAATAATAGATTTAAGGATGATTTGATTTCAGTCATTAAATCAATTAAGCTCCTCAGTGAACTGATGTTAGGAGGAGCTGACTACATTTCCCAGCATGCCTGAGCAGCTTGCGGCCTCCACTCCATGACCTACTGGTCCCGTTGCCATGGTAACACCAACGGCAACTCCTGACCCAGTTTTTCTGCCTGAGTGGACGTTTGTCACAAAACGACAGTGACAGCGCTCCGACCGATGTCGTCACGGTTACATCACAGACCCAGAGAACAAAGAAACACCCCCCCCACCTGTACACTCACCCCCACCCCTCAGCCAAACACAAACCCATGGTGACTAACACACGCACTGGTGTGGACAAGAATCCTGCTCTATGTTTGTTGCTGTGGGGATGTAAACAGGAAACACTGTGATATCATAGACAGTGAGTTAGTAAACCATAGCTTGAGCATCATCCCTTGTCTCCATGGAGATGCCACAAAGTGACAGTGGATGTGATCATCATGTGGACAAGTACACCTGTACGTCACTGGACCTGGTCTGTATCCAACAGCCCTGTGACAACTTCCTGTTATCTGTGTAACACCTGCACACACTTGCCCTCACCCACTCACCGTCCATCACCAGGTCTCTGTCACCCCAGTGAGTCCAGGTCCAGCACCTGAGACAACCAGCCCTCCCCCCGTTTACATCGTAGCTGTAGAGGTTGTTTCTGTTCAGTGATGATCTGGAATATTCCACCAGTTCAGCCTCATTCAGAGACCCCCCCACACCCCCGTTGTCATGGTACAGCAGCATGAGTCATCTGAAGCCTCCAGTCTCAGAGCTGCAGACACACTNATCAAGCTTCGGAGAAACAGAGGCTGCCACACTTCATAGAGAATCCAGCTTTTTTTAAGTTTCCATCATGTCACAGTGAAAGTGACATGATGACCTCAATGAGGTGGGAGCTACAAAAGAAGCTAAAATGCTAATAACCACTACACAAGCTAAAAGTTGTTAAAGAATCTAAAAGCTGCTTTTAAGAAAGCTAATAGCTGCTGAATTAGCTAAAATCTATGGAAGAAACAAGACCCTGCAAAAGAAGCTAAAAGCTACTAAAATGAAAAGCTATGAAAGCAAAATGCTGCTGAACAAGCTAACAGCTGCTAAATAAGATAAATGCTAGTAAACAAGCTAATAGCTGCTAACTGAAGAATGCTGAAGAATCGAAAAGCTGCCAAAGTAGCTAATAGCTTCATCATCTATCCTGTTTATTTCAGTCACTGCTTCCTCGAATGTTCATGTCTCCTCCACAAACTCCACCACCACTGCTCCACTGCTCCATCACCACTGCTCCATCACCACTGCTCCACTGCTCCACCACCACTGCTC
>CM076650.1:541811-553748 GCA_038496675.1 Rachycentron canadum
CTGTGTGTTGATGTCTGCGTGTGTTGATGTCTGTGTGTGTGTCTGTGTGTGTCTGTATGTTGATGTCTGTGTGTGTCTGTGTGTTGATGTCTGCGTGTGTTGATGTCTGTGTGTGTGTCTGTGTGTGTCTGTGTGTTGATGTCTGTGTGTGTCTGTGTGTTGATGTCTGTGTGTTGATGTCTGTGTGTGTCTGTGTGTGTCTGTGTGTGTGTCTGTGTGTGTGTCTGTGTGTTGATGTCTGTGTGTATCTGTGTGTGTCTGTGTGTGTCTGTGTGTTGATGTCTGTGTGTATCTGTGTGTGTCTGTGTGTGTCTGTGTTGATGTCTGTGTGTGTGTCTGTGTGTGCCTGTGTGTTGATGTCTGTGTGTGTCTGTGTGTTGATGTCTGCATGTGTTGATGTCTGTGTGTGTGTCTGTGTGTTGATGTCTGTGTGTGCCTGTGTGTTGATGTCTGTGTGTGTGTCTGTGTGTTGATGTCTGTGAGTGTCTGTGTGTTGATGTCTGTGTGTGTGTCTGTGTGTGTCTGTGTGTTGATATCTGTGTGTGTCTGTGTGTTGATGTCTGTGTGTTGATATCTGTGTGTGTCTGTGTGTTGATGTCTGTGTGTATCTGTGTGTGTCTGTGTGTGTCTGTGTGTTGATGTCTGTGTGTGTGTTTGTGTGTGTGTCTGTGTGTTGATGTCTGTGTGTGTGTGTCTGTGTGTGTCTGTGTGTTGATGTCTGTGTGTGTGTTTGTGTGTGTCTGTGTGTGTGTCTGTGTGTGTCTGTGTGTTGATGTCTGTGTGTGTGTCTGTGTGTGTCTGTGTGTGTCTGTGTGTTGATGTCTGTGTGTGTGTTTGTGTGTGTCTGTGTGTGTGTCTGTGTGTGTCTGTGTGTTGATGTCTGTGTGTGTCTGTGTGTTGATGTCTGTGTGTTGATGTCTGTGTGTGTCTGTGTGTTGATGTCTGTGTGTGTGTCTGTGTGTGTCTGTGTGTATCTGTGTGTTGATGTCTGTGTGTGTGTCTGTGTGTTGATGTCTGTGTGTGTGTCTGTGTGTGTGTCTGTGTGTGTCTGTGTGTTGATGTCTGTGTGTGTCTGTGTGTGTCTGTGTGTTGATGTCTGTGTGTGTCTGTGTGTTGATGTCTGTGTGTGTGTGTCTGTGTGTATCTGTGTGTGTCTGTGTGTGTCCTGACAGATGATAGCTCACATCACCCATTTAGTTTTGAAGTCTCCAGTTTGTAGTTTTTCCGTCGGCCATCTTGTTTTTTTTTTAAACCAGTAGAAACCATATCTGGAGAAGAAGGTGGAGCTGAGGAGGAGTGAGGGGTGGAGCTGACCTGCTCTGTACTCTGTCCTGATTGGGTGGTGCAGTCTGTCAATCACACAGTAGCCACACCCCCTAACCCATCCCCTGCCTAATGGTCTATTTGGACCATATAAATGGAGTCGCCCCCTGATGGTCATTAGAGAGAATGAAGGTTTAAGGCTCTTCAGCATTGATTCACTTTACAGACCCAGGGTCCAGGTCCAGGTTTAGAGACAGTCCAGGTCCAGGTTTAGAGACAGTCTGTGAGCTGTCTCAGTTCTCATCCTTCTGATGAGTCTCTCTATACCTGAACCACGAACTGGTGGATGCTTCGTGATCCAACATATCCCATGATTCATTGCACTGGTAATGACAATAACCAGTTACTGGCAGTAACTGTTGGAGAGTGACCTGTGGTCAGGGTTGATCGGCAACAGGCGCCGCCCTTTGCAGCAGAGCAGTAAAGGCGGGAACAGCTGGTGATAATAATAAAAGTAAGTAAAAATTCTCCGTAGACCAGACCATCTCACTTGAGTTTGGACTTCCTGGTCTACAAAAGGCCAGATCTTGGTGGACCAGGTCCTCTGAGGAAGGTGGACCCTTAACTGGGACACAGTGTTCGTGACAACAGCTGGATCATGTGACTTGGTGTGATGTGGTCACAGGGTTAGAAGGCAAAGTTCAAAGCTTTCTTCCCAGTGAGGTCCACACAGGGACCAGGTCCTGATCCAGGATCTGACCCTGGACACTGGGTGTGTTTGTTTTATGTTTGACCTGTCCTCTCCTGTGTGAGGTCACAGAATGATTTGGCTGTTGATTGGTGAAAAAACAGAGGTGTTGGCGTGACTCATCCCTCGTTGCTGATTGGCTGTTGGGAGCAGCTGGTTTCCTCCAGACTGAATGCCAGCTGATGTCAGAGCTGCAGGACTAAACCCTGCTCTCTGCTGCCACACATCTGTAGCTAGAGGTGTTGGGTCAGATCAGCAGCTGGCGGCAGAGATGACACTGTTTCCGGATCGTACAGTGAACGTGGCGTCGACTCACTGTGACCTTCACAAACAGCCCACAGAGTCAATAAACCTGCTCTGGTTTGTCACGGCGCCGCTCTGCTGCAGGCGACTCGTGTCCTCAGTGTTCTTGACTTTTTCCTCTTGAATTTGTCACAGTTGAATGTCTCTGGTTCAAACACACGTTCTCAGCTCAGTTTTGTGATCAAACGTTTCCTCTTCCTGTTTCCTGTTTTGAAACCTGACTGTCACAGACCTGAGAGTCCAGTCTCCAGTCTGGAGCCTCCAGTCCAGCAGAGAGCAGCTTCAGTGGGTCCAGGCCTGAAACATTCAACTGGAGTCTTCCTGAGGAGCGAACATGAAAACTCCTGGTCAGTAAACGCCTCTAAGGCTGAACCCTGACCTGAGAGTCTGACTGTCCAGTCCAGCAGAGAGCAGCCTGCCTCCTCAATCCTGGTCCAGGTCTGGAGGACTGAGGTCTGACTGACTTCATTCTGACTTCCACTGTATATAGAGACACAACAATGGAAACATTCACACCAGGTAACAAACTGGAGCAATAATGTTGTCAGGTTCTTTCCTTCACCCTCTGAGAAGGTTCCAGGAAGCAGCCTCAGGAACCAGGAAGTGGCCACATGACGGCCTGGTCTGTACCCACGCAGCTCTGAGGATTTTTAGCAGGTTCCATATAAAACTGCACAAAGAACAGAAAGAACTTTCAGCACAAACACAATCACAGTTTGACACAGAGCAGTGCAACTGTAGCCATGTACAGGAAAAGTCCATGTTCTTCCTCAGGAGACTTTGATTCTTTAACATCTGCTGAACCATACTAGACACCAACAGACTCAACGAGCTGATCAGGAAGGCTGGTTGTGTCCTGGGAGAAGAACTGGAGAGGTTAGAGGAGGAGTCAAAGAGGAGGAGACCGAGGAGACCAAGACCACGAGGAGCACCACACAACGCCACAGGAGGTCTGTCCCACCTGTGACATCAGACTTTATAACTCCTCCCCCTGCTGCGGGAAGCAAACAGAGGAGTTGGACTGAAACAACAATCATATATATATAACATCACTTTAAACTCCTGTATTCTTCTCTATAATGTGCAACATTAGGTTGATATGACACTATGATATAATGTATAATTCTGCTCTGGTTTAGTGTCATAATTCACTGTATACTGTATGCTCTGTACAATATTTCTTTTTGACTTATCTTTAGCTTTATTTTTCTTTTTCTGTCACTTCTGTTACTGTATTACTGGAGAAAGCTGCCACAGGAACTTCCTTCAGGATTTATAAAGTTTTATCATCGTAGCACAAACATATCTACTGTACTAACCAACAATAATAATGCATCTGTCACTTTTATGTTAATAAACAAGATGATGCCTTTCTCACAGTTAAGTTTCTCACCTGTCAGGTGTCCATCAGTGTTTACAGCTGGTCTGTAAGGAAAAGAAAAACCTGCAGGTTTTCAAATGAAAGCTTTTAATCAACCTTCACTTTTATTATTATTGGTATAAAATAAATCTTTGTCACCACGTCACCTCCTCCAGAGATAAATCTGATGATACATCAGGCTTTGACTAATTGACCTGTTCTCACTTTGGTTAAATATTATCATATTAACAGTTATTAAAACAGAACAAAGTTGAGAGGAGGAATATGTCTGAAAACATGACAAGGACACACAACTACACACTGATGCAACACAAAGCACCAGCAGCCTACAGTGTCACAGCACCATCCACTGTGACCAGGACATCAGGAAGGACTGCACCCGAGTCCTGAACAGGGTTCTCTGACAGTGACCTGACACTCATCATGAGACTGCACCACTGTCTTATACTCTACATTTATTTTAATATTTCATAACTAACATGTTTGTTTTGTTCACTTGATCTTTTATTACTATTACTGTCATTACAGTTTTAAATCATTTTGTCATATGTACATTTTTATTTTTTCTCATCTCATGACAAAGAAACCATAAAATTATACAACAAACAATAATCAGATATATACAATAATCATTACGTTGATCTTGATAAAGATGCAGTTGTGAGTCACAGTTTAGTAAAACACAATATACAGTAACAGGACCACAGGGCCCAGGGACACAACTGTAGAAAAATAGATTCAAATGAAATACGACAGCAGAATGTCAACACACAGAGCTTATTATATTATTATTATTAGTGCTCTAATTAACAATGATAATGATAATAAAAATACATGTGTTGGTTTGATAAACAGCAGCAGGACACACGCCTCAGAGCTGCTTTCACACTGAAACATTAACATTAGTTATCAGGTGGATTCAGTGATTGTTTACAGAATGTATTGATTAATCAAAAAGAATCATTGATTAAAAAGGGTGAGGCCTCCTCCCCCTCAGGTGGAGAGGGCGGGGCTTCACCTCTGTTTACTCGGTGGTGAGAAATAAACAGGACACAGTTAAAGCACAAACTCCGCAGTAGGATCTCTGTCACTGCGTCTATTTCAGGCCCTATCGCTGAGGTCGGATCACTCAGGTGTGTTTTGTTTGTTGATATTTTTGTCGGTCTCGTGGATCGAGCCCCCCCCGGCGGTCAGGGTTAAGCTCGGGGAGCGGTGACGGCAGCTCGGCCCTCTTCGGCGGTGCATGCTGGGGGACTGAGGCAGGGCAGCAGCAGCAGCAGCAGCCGGCTGACTCAACCTTCACTTCTGCTTCACTTCCAGCCGTCCAGCGCCGAGCAGCCGGCTCCACCTGACACTCCGCGGACAGTACCGCCTTTAACCGAGTCATGGACGTCGGTGGACGACGTCTCACGGTTGGTTCAACAGTTTCTGTCGGTAACGGAGTCACCGGCTGTCAAACCGAGCCGGACGGCGAACAGACGCTAAAGCTAAAGCTAAAGCTAGACGCTTGTTGTCAGTGTTAGCTAGCTGCGCAGTTAGCTGGGGTGTTGACCCATCTCTCACTTGTACCTGGAGCCTCAGGTGGTTTAAATCTCTGATATCTGCGGTGACCACCAGCTGAACCGACTCCATAAAGTGGAGACAAACTGTTGAGACGTTGACTGCTAACATCGTAGCAACTCGGTGAATTCAGCTTTTCTACAGAGGCTAACCAAGCTAATCTGAGTTAGCTGGTGACAATCCATCTCAGACAGGTGTCTCGGCCGTGTAGTTTAATTAGCTTCCCTGTAGTTGTGACTGACTCAGTTATCACGAAGCTCTGTAATCCTACTTTACTCCTTTTCTATTCCACATCACAATTTAGCTACCCACAGCATCGGCGAGCTTGTTAGCCTGCCAAGCTAGCTGCTAATCGAGCTACTGTAGCTCCACTGAACCACCAACGTCAGACAGGTGAGGGAAAGGTGTGAAAGTTTTCCTTAACCGTGAGAGTTCGGGATGAGTTTGACATGAAGAGACCGAGTTAAAGTGCCTGTCACTCTGTAGTCCTGCTCAGCACGACTCGGCCCGGCTGTGGACTACCTGTCCCCAGGTTTTCTGAGAGATAAGGCCTCCCACTGCTCCTGCTGGGGGCAAGAGGGTGGACAGAGACTGTGTTTATATCAAACACCTCACACCCTGTTCCTGAAGGAACCAGACTAATAACTTTACAGCAGATGTTTATCTACTATTCTAACCATTTTGTTTTTAACTATACAGCCCATTAAAACTAATCACACAGGCCTGACCATTTGGACCCCTCTGTCCCTAAACTCCCCAAACTGGGAGAAATAGTAGAAAGAGAAGAAGACAAGTGACAGAGGAGGGATCCCTCTCCCAGGACAGATTGGAGATAGATATACCAAGCAGAAGCAGAACACATTCACAGTTCGTCCAGTAGGAAACAACTATAGACAGACTGTAACACAGACTTCATCAGGTCCTCCAGGCTAAAACTGAAGCAGAGGTCTGGTCCTTCAGTCTGTGTTAAAACTCGTAACTGATCATTTTGGAGGAAGTAGTTTGTGATACTATTGAACTGTTGAATTGAGTTCCTATTATTTTTGTCCACCCCATTGAACTCAATCATGGTCATCCAGTTGAATCAGAACATATTTAACAGGACTTTGGTATTAGACTGATGTAGTTTCAGCTCAGTGTCCCTAATATACTGACTATTTTCATTTTTAACTAACATCTTGATTATTTAATTCACTTTATTGAATATTTCAGATTTTACAAAAACCCAGAGCTGAAAGTAAAGTCTTCGGTAAGTTTACAACACTAAATCAAAGGTACCAGGAAACAAAATCATTAGGAAATACCAATTAAACCTATTAAAGCCAACAATTTTTCTGTGATGGTTGAATTGCAAATTACAGCACTGTAGTAAAAATTTAAAGGTCCATATTTCATATTAAAGGTCCATATTTTAACATCTGTCTTTTATTTTGAAGGGGGGATATCCATAAGAAGGTATATTTGTGTTTTTTAAGAACCAGAAACCATCTCAGTGTAGTTTTCCATCTCCTCTCAGGCTGAGCTCTGAGCTGTAGGAACAACAGGTCAGTCAGCCAATCAGAGGAGAGGATCTGATCCAATCAAATTTTATTAATATAGCACCAAATCATAACAAAGTTGCCTCATAGCACTTTACATATAGAACAGGGAGAAACAGACAGACAGACAGACACTGGACTATTAATGATAACAGCAGTAATAAATAATAATAATTATTATTATTATTGCAACAGCAGGTGTTGAGCAGGAACATGAGGGCAGTGGTGATTTGAGCTGATCTTCTCCTCTGATTGGCTGACTGTTTTCTGAGTGATCCAATAAAAATATAGCTGATTTTAGGTAAATACTCTGAGAAACCAAAACCTGCAAGATTGGATGGTGGGTCTAGGTAGGTGGGACAGTGACAGCTTTGTTGTGACATCACAAAGTTCCAGAAGTCCTGAGGCTGGTTTTAAGGCTCAGTTTCTGAATCCAGGCTGTGAGCATTTCTCTGTGACTGAGACCTTTGATACTTTCACTGTATTAATATAGAACCTAGCTTTATAATCAAAGACCACATGGAGGTCTACCTTTAGACCGTATGGACCTTTAATACCTTTAGACTGTATGGACCTTTAATACCTTTAGACTGTATGGACCTTTAACATCTACCTTTAGACTGTATGGACCTTTAACATCTACCTTTAGACTGTATGGACCTTTAACATCTACCTTTAGACTCTATGGACCTTTAACATCTACCTTTAGACCGTATGGACCTTTAACATCTACCTTTAGACTGTATGGACCTTTTTAACAGATGATGTTTCATCATCAGATGTAAAGTGATGGTCACATTCAAAGGCTCAGCCAGGGGCTCAATGCAGACATGGGGTTGACTCTGTTTTTGCAGATGAAGCATTTGTAAATGGGCTGACAAAGAGTTCTGGTTTAGCGAAACCAGAGTGAAGAGGAAGTGAATTGAAACATTGATAAGACTCAGTTTGTTTTGCTGCCACTTGTCGCCCTGAGGCCTAAAGGCTTCGTGTGATGTATAAACATCACATGGAGAGTGGTGTTACAGTGCTGGTTCCCCATTACCTACTGCTCTATTACCATCAGTTTGACACCATCTTGTCTGTCAGTGCTTAAGCTCCAACCTCACATCAGACCGACTGGTCCTGGAGACTCTGAGAGCCGCCCTGAGTTACTTCCTGTGTTGATAAAAGCAGGATGATCATATGTGTGATGGCTGATTGTCTCTTCTCTCACTGTCTCAGGTGTAGCCAGGAGGGTTCATAGATCACCACAGAGTCATGGAGCCAGATGTGATCCGCATGTACTCCTCCTCCCCGCCACCGATGGAGGACGGTGCAGAGGAAGAGGATGATGAGTTTGGAGACTTTGGCACCTTCTCTGGTGTCCCAAACAGCATCAGCTTCACAGAATTTGACACCCCAACCACTTTTAACCAGACCCAGGCTTTGACTGCCACCTCCCCACCTGAGCTCATCAACAGAGGGGTGATAGGATTCAGTCACATTTCCTCTAACGGCACCCACAAACCCAACAACGAGCTGTCCAAGGCTAATGGCGTTGTGCCAGCGAGCCGGCTCGGCAGCAGCCCCACAGACAGAACTGAGATGAAACAGGTCCTCTCCAGCTCCCTGGATTTCTTGGGGGGCGACACCACTGGCAGCCAGCTCGCTGATTGCAATGGTGGAGGCACAGAGGTGCTAACGAACGGGTTTGATGTTCAGGGAAGCCCCTCCTCACAGAATTCTGTCCACTCTCATGTAAAAGGAACGTCCAGCGAGGACACGGGCAGCGCCCCTGTCTGCAGGCCCCAGGATGATTTTGCAGACTTTGCTGCTTTTTCCACTGCTGAAGGAAACCTCAGCCAGACAGCAAACCAGGACTTGGACTCTGCCACGAGGGGCAGCTGGCCGGCAGAAGCTGCCCGTCACAACCAACGCTGTACTGTAAAGCAGGGAATAACCTTGGAGGATGAGGTCAGAGACACAAACAACACTGGACCCAACGGATCCTGCTCTGATTCCATATCTGTTCCCACTGAGGCTCCGGAGCAGGGCCCTTACACAGACGCTGACTCTCCACAAAGGGACGGAGCCTCTGCACTGGAGCGCTCCACCTGCACGAACCAACAGCTCACTCTGAACAGGGTGGATGCCACTGACAGGGACAATTCTAAAGAAACCGTGGGCTGCAGTGACAGCGACCTCTCACCTGACATGGCTGCAGACAGCGAGGTGGGACAGTCGGATGAAAAGAGCTCGGAGACGGAGACGGAGACGTCTTTCGGCCGGCCGCTGTCGACAGATGCTCTGGAGGAGTATGGTGACATGAGCACCACCGGCTCGGTGCCTTCTCCGCCCCTCCAGGGGGAGATGGCCACGCCTGCCGATCACAGCCAGATGGTAGAGGACGACGAGGACTTCGGGGACTTTGGAGACGCAGGCTCCTTCAGTGGACAAGGCTTTACTGATTTCGAGCAGCAGGAGGAGAGCAGGTTGCATGGCTCCGGTCCTTCACAGGAAGCTGCAAGCGCTGAGGAGGACAATGACTTTGGTGACTTCAACTCCCCCAAATTTCACAGCTGTGGGGGTGAGGGCAGCGATGGAGGCCGGTTTGCAGACTTCCCTGTGAGTGACAGTTTTGGGAACTTCAGCTCAGCTGTTGAGGGCGTGGATGGTGAGACGGACGCGGGGTGGAGTGCCTTTGGTGAGCAGCAGCAGGTGGATGGAGAGTCCTGGGCGGCGTTCAGCATGGAGCAGAGCAGAGCGGGGGAGGAGGAGGAGGAGGAGGAAGATGAGGAGGAGGAGGGGGAGGAGGAGCAGGAGGAGTGGCATGGTACAGAAGCTCCTGTAGTCAGTGAGGAAACCAGCAGGACGGAAAGACAGTCGGTAAGAACTGTTGGAAACCTGAGGCCAAGGTTATGTGACCCAGCAGAAGTCTGACAGAGCAGAACCAGGGATCCAAACTAAAACGTTCCTCACCTGCAGAAGAATTCAAGACCTTGGTTTAGTCAGGTGAAAACTCCAGACTTTAAATACTGTTGGTGTTTTCAATCAGTTCATTGGAACTATACACACACACACACTGATTTAAGAGTGTGGACAAGTCCAGACCTGGTGTTAATGTTCAGGTGTGAACTGCCTCCTCTGATTACACATAATGATGAAGTGTTGGAAGAACAATAAGAGTGAAAGTCTTAGGAACAGGAAGTCAGCGCCACTGACGCCAGTGTCCTCTGTTTGTATTAAACATGAGCTGAGAGGGCGAGCTGTGTCTGACACACACACACACACACGCACACACAGTGTGTTTGTTCAGTGCAGCTCCGCCCTCAGGAATGTGACCTGGTCAGGTATTTGAACTGAACTACATTCCTCTCAGATTAACACTCGTGGAGAACCTCTTTAAGTGGGCGTCACTCACTCTATCTTTCTAACAGGCAGAAGGCTGACCAGTAGAACCAGTGTGACCACCAGCAGGGAGGTGGGTTTAAAGTGACTGTCTCTGTTCACACCAGAGCTCCCAGTCAGTAATGTCTGAATACAGAAAACACATCAGAGCAGCATTTAACATATGACGCCCTCTGAAGCTGCTGATTGGTCATTCTCCCTTGTGGTCAGATCCACATAGTGCATTCAGGTTCCTGCCTCTGAGTCTGTCCACAGATCTGAAAGCATGTTTGTCGGGGGGGGGTGAGGATGATGATGAAGCTGTGAAAGGACTGAGGCTGAGTGAACCGCTGCTGTGCTCTCTGCAGGCGTTGCTGTTCAGCCGTCTGGAGAAGCTGTTTTACAGCAGCTTCCCTCAGGCTGCCGCCCCCCCTGTGGAGGACCAGGTCGTATCCCTGAAGATCCTGCTGGAGGCCCCACAGGATGGACCAGGAGCCGAGGAGAAGAGGTGAGAGTGTGGTTCACCTGTGTGATGAAGCACTTACATGTTTCCTCCTTGGTGTTGTGGTGTACGTGTTGACTGTGTTTGTGTTGTTGTGTACCTGCTGTGTGAGTGTTTTCTGTTTGATGACCTTCCTGTCCTCTGACTGCTCCAGGTGTGGGCGTGGTGGCGTGTGGCCTCAGCTCCAGGACATCCACGAGGCTCTGGGCCTCAGGCACCAGTGGGGGGGTTCCCACTGCAACAAGGCTCTGCTCTGCTGCCTGGGCATCGACACCAGGAACATAGTGAGTCCCCACTGGACCCGCAGCAGCAGGGTTGAAGGTTTAAGGGGGGGATGCAGACGCTGCTGCTTTGGCAGGATGTAGCCCCAAAGACACAATTTTCAAATTAAAAGCTGTTTCCTGCAGCAGTTTTCTGGTTTAAAATGATTGTACTTTATTAACCTCTGTGACATGTTGGGGGCTCTGACTCTAACCTGCTGCTTCCTGTGTGCAGCTGTTCACAGGGCAGAAGAAGCAGCCAGTCATCGTGCCGATGTACGCCGCCAGCCTAGTGAGTGGTCACATGACCCCACCTGTTCACCACACACTGAAGCATCAGTGGTGTCTCACAGCTGTGACCTTTGACCTCTGTCCTGTGTCTATAGGGGATGCTGGAACCAACCAAAGAGCCTGTGAAGCCCATCTCTGCTGCAGAGATGATCGCCTCCATCGCCCAGAATCCTCCAGGGGCCCCAGAGAAGAGCCCCTGTCCGCCAGATACAGGACAGGTGACCACGCACTGACCCCACACACTGACCCCACACACTGACCCCACACTGACCCTCATCTCTCCTCCTACAGGAGGCGCTCCCTCCTGTCCAGTTCGACTGGAGCAGCAGTGGCCTCACCAACCCGCTGGATGGTAGGACACACACACTCTTTTCTAACCCTCATAGTGTGAAAGTTAGTCTGTCCTCACGTCACCAGCCACGCCCACTGATTCACAGCTGATCAGATGTTAGGACTCACTCTCCAGACACACAAACCACTTAATGTGTGTGTGTGTGTGTGTGTTGTATGTTTATTATAAACTATCTTTCTCAGACCAGGTGTCACTTAGTAGATTCTGGTGGAGGTCACAGTGAGGAGCCATGTTCCTCACTGTGACCTCACTGTGACCTCACTGGGTGTGACATAGACCTTTCTAACAGTTCTCATGTCTCCGATTCTGCTGCACGTCTTTGCCCTCTCTCTCCCTCTCTCTCTCTCTCTCTCCCTCTCTCTCCCTCTCTCTC
>CM076650.1:556748-566749 GCA_038496675.1 Rachycentron canadum
TCTCTCTCTCTCTCACCCTCTCTCTCTCTCTGTGTCTCTCTCTCTCTCACCCTCTCTCTCACCCTCTCTCTCTCTCACCCTCTCTCTCTCTCTCACCCTCTCTCTCTCTCTCTCACCCTCTCTCTCTCTCTGTGTCTGTTAACCTCGGACACCCCTGACTCTGCAGCGAGCGGAGGCTCTTCTCTCTTAAACCTGGATTTCTTTGGTCCTGTGGAGGATTCAGGTTCCACCAGCTCCCCGTCCATCCCAGGTCAGCAGCTGCTCACAGCCTCCTCCTCCTCCTCCTCCTCCTCCTCCTCCTCCTCCTCCTCTTTAAATTAACTTCCTGTGTGTGTGTGAGAGAGAAGCTGTCCCAGTGTTTGCAGTGGGGGGCTGTGGTGGTAGTTAACCTGTCTCCATGTTGATTACTGGTTAATTAATTAATCAGTTTGACCTGAGAACATGTGATGATTCAGCTCTACACATCTGGTCAAGGACCAGGTCTGGTCCTGTACTGGACTCATGTGACCAGCCGTTCTCTCCCTCTCAGGTGTGGACCCTGAACTCTACGAACTGACCACGGCCAAGATGGACCCTGGCAGCTCTGGGAGTCGTGTCGCTGATGCCTTTGCCCGCCTCATGTCCACCATGGAGAAGACCAGCACCTCCACCAGGTACACCTAGTCCTGATCCACCAGACCCCCATAAAACCCATAGTGAATGGGATCATAGGATCAGAACCTGGTCTTTATTTTGGAGACTCGTCCAGAAGACAATAGAGGAATCCTATCGGTTGTTAGTGAAGGGAACAGGTGGTCCCTGCAGTGACATGTTGGTGGACAGGTGTGTGGTCAGTTGTGTAACTTCCTGTTCCTCTTTCTGTTGGACAGGAAGCCAAGGAAGGACGAGAACCTGAGCGAGGAGGCGTCCAAAGTGATCGCAGGTCTGCCCGACCTCTCCTTCATGCAGGCCAAGGTGCTGATGTTTCCTGCCACGCTGACGCCACTCAGCTGCCAGGCTCCATCGGACTGAAGCCCCACCCACTAAGCTTATCTGACCACGCCCACTGGTTCGGTCCATTTGATCCAGTCTGTTTTTATTTTCTTTTGTTCTCGTTCTGCTGCCACTCAGCCCCTCCTGCTCTGTCAAACATATTTTTTAACTTTTGATTTTCAAATTAAAGTGAAGCATTTATCATCAGGGGAGGTGGGAGTGCTCGGCGTCGATCTGCACGTGACACAGCAGTGAGGTCAGTTCACGGAGGAGCATCGTGTATATAATCAGGGATTATCATCTTTTTTCCCCCTTTTTAGATGATTTTATGTCTGTGGGAGTGAGTTCATGTCTGTGAAGGAAACACTGGCTGAATCAAACTGAAGTGGAACATATAAATATATGTATATGACCAATATAAATGAATACATTTCTATACATATATAAATCTCAATCTCTATATTTATGGACTTAAACCACACTGCCTGCAGAATCCAGCTGAATGTTCATCCCTCAGTTTTACCATTAGTCACATTTTAACCTAATTTTCTTTAACCCAGAGTCCTGTTATATCTGTCTGATTTAACGTAGCTTTTTAATGCCCCCCCCCCACCGTGAAACTCCCACTGACCTCAGGTCTGGTCCTGCTGGACAGACATTTCCCTCCTTGTCTGTGTCGCTGTTCATTTGTTGTTTTGGGAGAAAAATGGGACTTTTTGGTTCAAACCACTGAGACGTTGAAGGTCAATTCATCAGGAGGGAAGTAAGGGACCAATGGAGTCAGGTGCATTCTGGGATATGAAGTGTAATGAAGTGCTTTTTGTTGCTCATGTTTCTTTGTGTTCTGTTGTTTTGGCTCATACTACTGTCAGCCCGTCTCCCAGGAGGATTTTGCACATTGTAAAGATGAAATGGATGTAATCATAGTTCACTGTGGCTTTAGACTGTGTACAGTTAAACTATGGACTGTAAAATGTTCTGGAAAATTCCTATGGAAAAAACTGAATCACTTAAAGAGCCTGCCCAGCGGTCATCGTGCATGTCCAGGTTCTTTTGAGATGAGTGTGTAAATTTAACTTTTAGTGTACACAAGAAATTAAAATAATTTAAGAGAAAATCCTTGTTGCATTCTTTGTCAGAGGGAAATCAGGTCAGCCACGTCTGAGGTACTGTAGCTAAACGTGAAGACACGAGGGTGTGAGGTGGACTGATGGGCACCAGTTAAAGACCAGTCACATGACTTCATACAGGTACAGAACAGCACCAGGACCAGGTCCACATCCTGTAGAGGACCCTGTGATGCTGGACCAGAGCAGGTTCAGGTCTTGGATGTGGAAAAGTCAGGTCTTTATGCAAAACTTTGAGGTCCATACAGTCTAAAGGTAGATGTTAAAGGTCCACACGGTCTAAAGGTAGATGTTAAAGGTCCACACGGTCTAAAGGTAGATGTTAAAGGTCCATACGGTCTAAAGGTAGATGTTAAAGCTCCACACGGTCTAAAGGTGGATGTTAAAGGTCCATACGGTCTAAAGGTGGATGTTAAAGGTCCATACGGTCTAAAGGTAGATGTTAAAGGTCCATACAGTCTAAAGGTAGATGTTAAAGGTCCACACGGTCTAAAGGTAGATGTTAAAGGTCCACACGGTCTAAAGGTAGATGTTAAAGGTCCCAAATGAAGTGTTTTCCAGGTCTGAGACCTGGTGAATACACCAACACCCTGAGAATGAGGCTGAAGATCGTTGTTCCTCTGAGCTAAAGACCCACAGAGACAGAAAACACAACATGAGGACCAACAATTATCAAAGATCTCCTTCATTGTTTTAATAGTAGACGTTGTGCCACAAAAATGTTATGTCCGCAGCCACAAATCACGTGCTGAGATTACTACCTCCAGCTATGGATCATGTCATTCGCTTCACTTGCTTCTCTACACAATTTGCAAATCACTTCTTACATTTATGTATAAATATATACAGTTTATAGATTATTCTGGAGCGGGGGCGGGGCTTCCTGTCTCCTGTTGTGTTGTACTGTTGGTTGGGAAACATGTCACGTCTCCCAATGCAGCACATGCTTTATTGTACGATCGACCAGTAGAGCCTAATGGGTTATACAGGAATGTTGATGGAGGGGGGGGGGTCAACGTGGGCGCACCGAAGGCATCATGTCACGTAGATCTCCTGCCACAAAGGCACTGGCACATGGTTGCTAGGGGCGACGCTGTGAGGTTGGAGCAGGTGACTTTACTGGAGCGTTTCCTGTTTGGAGTTTGGGCAGGAAGCTCCGGAGAGAAGCATGTGATCAGCTGTAACATGCACGGTGCTGGTCGAAGCATGTACTTCATTTGAAGCGGTTACCAATTCATGTCTGAGGAGACTCGGGCAGGAGTCGGGCTGCGGTGCACAGCTGAGTAAAGACTACTTCCTGTTTATGTTTCAGCTTCAGGGGCGGGGCCAACGGGTCAGATCAGGTTAACGCCACGCACCGTTAAAATGGTTGATGTGTTGCGTTTGGGATGAGTAAGAAAAAGACGCGCCTGTGTGTTGTGTGGGGGGAGGGGAGGGGGTTACCGTCCTATTGCTGACTTTGAAAGGGTGGGGGTAGGAATCAGGTGATGTTGATGCACACACAATTACAAACCGCTCCACTCAAGGTCCTCCTCCCATCACTCTCTCTCTGCCCCCCCCCCCCCATCTTTCCCTGTGGAGCGTGTTAATGTTGAGACTGGTCGTGGGCTCGGGGGTGAATTCAGGTCGTGGTGGTTTTCAGCGTCTCAGCAGCAGCCTCCAGACGAGGTGTTGACTGGCTTACTCTGGATCTTGACATTGGACTTCTCCGAGGCCCCGGCCGTGGCCCCTGGGCCCATCCTCTTCTTGATCTCTGCCGCCATGGTCATGAAAGCTTGCTCCACGTTGGTGGCGCTCTTGGCGCTGGTCTCCAGGAACGGTATCCCCAAGTTGTCTGCAAATTCCTGGAAAAGGAGCACGACAGATCAAAGTCTGGGTCCTCAGCTGAGGAAGACTATGGTCCAGACCTTCAACACTGTGTTAATGGACTGTCTGAGGGACCTGGACCAGGACCCTTGAAGACCTGCAGTCTCATTATGAATGTGTCTTAACACCGTCTGGGACAGCTGTGATCATAAATATCAAACGGGGACCTGAGGTCCAGAGTCCCCAGTTGTCTCAGTGCTGTGAACTCACCTTGGCGGTGGTGTAGTCAACCACCTTCTTGGTTGTGAGGTCACACTTGTTGCCCACAAGCAGCTTGTTGACGTTCTCACTGGCGTAGCGGTCGATTTCCTGCAGCCACTGTTTGACGTTGTTGAAGGACTCCTGAGGACAGAGACGCACGGAGACAGAGGTCATCGCCGTTAGCAACAAGGAACCGTTTCAACACATCAGTCAGAGCAGTGACAGCGAGTCAGGGAGCAACGCTGTGAACTTTAACCCCATCTCTGTCAGTGACATCACACGTGAAGAGACGCCATGTTAGAGCAGCGTCCTGCTGTGTCTGGGTCACATGGTTCAACTGTCCCCACTGTGACACGTTGTTACTGTGTGTGTTCCCTTTACACACTGTCCCCACACACACACACACACTCATCAGATAGTCTTCCTCTGACTCACTGAAGCATATGAAGAGAGTGTGTGTGTGTGTGTGCGTGCATCCTCACCTGGTCCGTCACATCATAAACCACGATGATGCCGTGAGCTCCTCTGTAGTAACTGGATGTGATGGTGCGGAACCGTTCCTGTCCGGCTGTGTCCCACTGTGGAAACAAAGCACAGCTGGTTGTGGTCCAGTGGTCCACACACACACACACACACACACACACACACACACACACACACACACACACACACACACACACGACCCCCCCTNCACACACACACACACACACACACACACACACACACACACACACACACGACCCCCCCTTACAATCTGCAGCTTGATGGTCTTTCCGTCCAGCTCGATGGTCCTGATCTTGAAGTCCACCCCGATGGTGCTGATGTAGCTCTCTGTGTACGTGTCATCCTGGGATCAAACACACACAATGAGTGAGAGTGGCATGTGTGACACCTGATCAGCTGATCAATGATCGCCTGTCACAGACACTTACTGCGAACCGGAGCAGGAGACAAGACTTCCCAACGCCAGAGTCACCGATGAGCAGCAGTTTGAATAAATAGTCACTGAGGACAGAGGAGGGAAAATCGTATCAACAACATCCCCAGAGCCCCGCCCATCAGACTCAGCTAAATGATCAGCAGGTAATCAAACTGATCACTGATGATCATCTCAGCTCTCTTCTCTCTGGTTGCTGCTGAATTTAAACCTGGCTGAAGATGTAACATCAAAAACTGATCCTCCACTTTCACAGCTGTTTTCTAGTCAAGCTCAGGTGTCATAGTGACATCATGATGACGGGCTCCCCCCAACAAGGCATTTTATTTTAGATATCTTATTGACAAAATGATGACAGGTCCCCCAGAGCTGAGTGGTCCAAATAGAGTTCTTGTCAAAAAACCCCATTATAAACAGCTGATAATCGTTATCACTTCAGTTTAAAGTGGTCAAAACTGCAAAATTATTGATTATATTTATAATTAACACTGATTGTTGTTTTCATTTTCAGTTAGTGTGTGGGTGATTTCACTGATCAATGAGCAGCTGTTTCAAATGTCACATGATGTTTTTTTTTGGGGAGGGGGGGTCGGGCTGGGCAGTCTTCGTTACTATTCGATCGGTTAATCGATCAATAATGGTCGGTTTGGTCGTGATGGGGGAGACGTCAGTGTCCGCCCTGAGGTGTAGTAACAGCCTGACGTTACCTAACTCCTCACCAGGAGCTGACATGTTAACTTCCTGTTAGCGGCGGCTAACCGACACTGAATTCGCCGTTAAAGTCCCGGGTCGGTTCGGACCTCGGTCGGCGACACGTTCACCGACAGGCCCGTGTCCCGCGGCTGCAGCACCCGAGCAGCTGCCTCCCCGGCCGAATCCTCCGGCTGCGCTACGTCGTTAGCCTGTTAGCTTCTGACGCTACCTCCAGTGGCGCTGCTTTCAGCGAGCGAACACTCACTCCGGACCAGACTCCGTCTATCGGTCGCGTTAATCGGCGATTTATTGAGCGGAAAACACCGACAGACTCCAGTTTGGCGCTAAACATCACTGCTGTCATCTGACGTGCGCAGAGCTGCGGCTAACCGACCCGCGAAGACAAAGCCGCTGACGTGCATCTCGTACCGGTCCGCCCGGACGGCTAACGTTAGCTTAGCTTATTTTAGCTTAGCTCCCCCGGCTAAGCTGACAGCTCACCGGACCTGTCACAACCGACATGAAAAGTCCCACTTACTATTCGGGATTCATCGTTGACTGCGGGGGTTAAAGTGTCGTCGCGGAGGAAGCGGGTTGCGGGTGAAGCTGAAATCCGCCTCGTTCTAGAGGAAAAACACCGTTTTTGTTGAGAACTGGTTAAACTGGTTGTCGCAGCCACAACAGCATAATCGAATCAAATATGGCCGTTAGCGCTACCTACCCGGAAATACCAGAGTATAGGAATCATGGGTAGTGTAGTCTTGAGGCAAAGAGCGTTCATACAGCGTCAGGCTGAAAGACAGAGCTCAACAGTTTCTCAGTGTTTTAGCGTCTTATTATGTGATTTATTATAATTGTTATTATTCAGAGAAGATCATTTACATGTCACAGAAGCACAGGACACAAGTGAAGAGTGAGAGTTACTCTGATGAGCAGCTGGACGCTTGAAGGCTCTTCACCTGTTCTTCAGGTCAGAGGAATCCTGTCTGTAAAGAGTCATCAGGACTGACAGACAGGTCCATCTGCTTCACAACCACAATCCTCCCACACGATTTCAACGAAATCAGCTGCTTCAAATGTGATGTAAAACCAAAACGAAGGAGCTAAAATGGCTGAAAAAAGTTTCAGAATGCTGAATAATGAAGATTTAACGTCAACACATTTAGGGCTCTGATATTAGTTCAACACAAAATGTTTCTGTTTGAGAAACACAGAATGTAAAACCACGCTCATGCAGCTGTCTCAAAATCCAGACTCCTTTCATCATTATATGAACAGACTATACCTCAACACCTTTAATGGATTCCTCTTTCTGTGAGAAGCTAGAACCCTGAGATCAAATCGTTTTACACACAGTAACATCCAGACACAGCGGTGGGTCCCACATGGTTGAGGAGGTTAAATAATCAGCATCAGGAGAAACGGAGACGTTGCAACAGAGAAATAAATTCAAGATTTACATGTCATACAAACAAAAAGCAACAAAATCAGATCTGGGAAGAGAATAAATGAATATGTTCTTAACATTGACCACTCTAATGCACAGCTGATAATTGGTCCGTTTATTGTGCTTGATTAGACAGATGATCAGAGTTTTTAGCACCATGATTTAAACAAGGGCAAAAGTACAGGTAGTTTCTCAGTGAAGGAGCAGCCAGTAAAGGAAATGAGAGCTGCAGCACTTTCTTCATAAAAGGAGACCAGACCCTCCTCATAATCCACAAACACCCCCACGTTCTCAGGACCAGACCTCAGAGAGAGACAAACTGAGGCGTCAGAAAGAGCTTTGTGTTGTCCATTTCTCAACCGTACCGTCCAGTTACCTCTCTGAGGACTCAAGTCTTTTCTTGAACCTGGACCTCACAGTAAAAACTGCCTGAATCTTCAGTCGTCTCTTCTGGATCATTTGCTGAATTTCAGCCTCTGTCCTCTCCAGCTCTGTCTTCTTTCCTTCATATTCTTCTCTCAGAGGAACAGGCTCATGTGTCCTGTGGTCTAAAACAGAGTCTTACAGAACAGCTCCAGAGGTTTGTCGTTCAGGCCTGACGCTGTCAGTTGAGGTCAGACGCCCCAGGCAGGACTTCAGGGCCTTCAGTTTGGTTCCAGTGCAGATGTCACAGGAAACTTCTCCTGGTTTGGAAACTCGTTGCTCTGACCTGCTGCTGCTGGTTTTCTCTTGAGCTTCATGTCTGAACTGAGCAGCCGCTTCAGAGAGCAAAGTGTTGATCCTCAGCTCTAATGTCTCAGTGCTCATTGATGCAGGTTTTGTTGTGTCCACATGGTGAGGAGACTGGATCAGACACATCCACACAGATGGAGCACAGACACTGATCTTCAGATCTCAGGTTGGTGGCAGCAAACATGTCTACACAAAAATGAACACACAGACTTCCCACATCTCAATAGTGGGAACCTGTGTGTCAGTGAACCTGATTGGTTGATCCAACTCCTGTCAAATGGGGAGTTCAAATGCCCATTATACAGCATTAAAGAATCTTTAGTTAACATTAACATGAACATTAAGACACATCTCTGAAACCATTTAAATAAAAACTGGACATTAGAACCTGCATGAAGGAGATTTTACTCCTGGAAGTTTTTAGTCAACCCTCTTCAACACCCAGAGTCTCCTCCTCCTCCATCAGGTCTTCAGAGCCTTGTTCTCCTGATGGAGGAGCTGTTTGTTTCTCCTTCAACTAGAGAATCAGCTCTTTCTAACAAGCCCTGATTTGTCCTGTGTGACACTGACTTCAGTGATAAACTCATGAAGGAAGTTAGTTCAGATCTGGATCAGTCTGAGCCTTTGACTGGAGCATTGCTGCTTTACTTCTGTGTGTTTATCCATCCATTCTCATCCTCCATCTTTGATAGAGACGTCTAGAGTCACGTCTCTACCTGGGACACTCCTATTGGCTCCAGTGGGTGATGTCACAGCCAATCAGAGTGTCTCCTTCAGAGGCCTAGCTGTCAGCTGCTTGTAGCCAAAGTCAATGGGATCAATCCTGTATTTTTCTGATCTCAGAGTGAGGAGAAGTTGCTCTGAGTTTATTGTAGTGACAGAATAAAGACAGAGAGACATGGACAATAAGATATTTAGAGCATTAGAGGCTTTGGAGCTGATTTTTCATCATTACTGCTCCAAAGAATGAGCAGAACTCAGATCAGATAAAGAGAGAAACTTCAGATCAGCTCTAGAACAACACAAACACATGTGTTGAACTTCCTGTGTTGAAGTTTTCTTTGGTTATTCTGGTTTACAGTGTTTTTATCTAGTAAATAAGGAGAAATTCACTGTGTGTGTGAGAGAGAGACATTGGGTGTCTTTATTGACCCTTTATTGAGAGTTTCGTGCATTCATAAGTTCCTGTGATTTCAATAACACGTTTCTATCTAGCTAACTTTTATTTGAAGTTCTTTATTCGCAGTTTTGGAGATTACGCTTTTATTCTGAAGGAATTACACCTGAACTAGTAGGTGTGTTCCGGTGTGTCGGTTAGCTTGACGGTGTGTGCGGGAGGAGGAGAAGGAGGCTGCCGCTGAATTCAGGGCATTAAAACACAACAACATGGACAGTCACGGGAGAAAAGTCGTGGTTTGTGACAACGGAACCGGAGTGAGTATGAGAGCGCGGGGGTCAGCGACGGTTTGATAAGAAAATAGAGTGATGTGGAAACAGGAAGTGGCAGGAAGCTAACACGCTAATGCCTTCGCTTGTCTGGGTGGGTTGTGAGAGGAATATGTCTGTCAGCTGGATTCACCTGAGTCATCACACACCTGGAGAAACACACCCATCTGCAGTGTGTGTTTACCGCTCAGACGTTCAACCAGAATGTGGTTAGCCGGGAAGCTAACAGCTAACAGCTAACTCCAGTCAGTCTGACACTGACTGGAGTTAGCTGCTCTGTTCGACCGAGCTCTTCGACAGCCCGGGAAACACACAGCAGGGAGGCGCCTTGACATGAATGAGTCCTCAGAGCTCTTCATGAGTGCAAACCTGCTGAAGCGGCGCTAACAGCTATATTCTGACGCCACCGCAACTAGCTTCGTGTCCCCAGATTTTTTATTGATTATTACATTAAATATTCAGTGTCCAGCCGGAATGAAAAGCTAAAGTGATTTATTTGTTCTTATGTCTGCTCATTTAGCCGTGTTAGCTCAGTTAGCCATGTTAGCTCAGTTAGCCATGTTAGCTCATTCAGTCGTGT
>CM076650.1:567249-583086 GCA_038496675.1 Rachycentron canadum
GTCTAAAGGTAGATGTTAAAGGTCCATACAGTCTAAAGGTAGACCTCCATGTGGTCTCTGATTATAAAGCAGGTCTAGGTTCTATATTAATACAGTGAAAGTATCAAAGGTCTCAGTCACAGTGAAATGCTCACAGCCTGTATTCAGAAACTGAGCCTTAAAACCAGCCTCAGGATGTCTGGAACTTTGTGATGTCACAATGCCACACCCAAGCCCTGCCCACCTGGACCCACCATCCAACCTTGGAGGATTTGGTTTCTCTGAGTGTTTTAACTGAAATCTGCTATAGTTTCTTTGGACCATTCAGCAAATCAGAAGAGATTCTCAGATCCTCTCCTCTGATTGGCTCAGATCCTCTCTTCTGATTGGCTGACTGACCTGTTGTTCCCAGAGCTCAGCCTGAGAGAGGAGATGGAAAACTACACAGAGATGGTTTTTGGTTCTAGAAACCACAAATGTATCCTCTGATGGATATCAACCCTTCAAAATAAAAGACTGGAGAAGTTAAAATAAGGACCTTTAAAATAAAATAAAAAAAATTGAAGTCATCTGTGTGACGTCCTGGTAACAACGCTGGTGTCTTGGCTCAGGAGCAGCCGCTTCCTGAAATGTTCTTGTCTATATGAAGTTTTCAGATCTTGTAGATACATCGAAGGTGTGTGTGGTGGATAGCCAGGCTAGCCTTTTCCAGTCTCTATGCTAAGCTAAGCTAACCAGCTGCTGGCACACATAAGACAACAAGCATGAAAACAATGGAAACAGTCCGAGTGTTGTGGTTCATTCCCTTTATTGACATTTAATGCCAACAGTTGAGGTCCAGGCAGGAGTGTAGAAAACTTCATCTTGACATGTGGACACACAGTTGGCTTCTGTTCAGACACATTCAGGTGAAACTTCACCAGTTTCAGGTCCAGACCCATTTTCTGTTCACACAACAACAGTGGGGTTCTGCTGGAAGACTCTCAGATCTGGTCTCTGCAGGTCTACAGACGTGGACTCACAAGACCAGGACAAAACTAGGTCTGAACTGACCTTTGACCTGCTGTAACAGCTGCTCTCATGAGGACGAGGACACAGATCAATAAGAAATAATCAGATGACAGGTGTTTTATCCAGAATCGTCTTCAACTCATCATGTTCAAGGAAATAATCAGAGTTGAAGAGAAACACGGTGGCAGAGCTTCCTGTAAAGACTCGGCCCGATGCTGGTCCATCACCAGCAGGGAAACGTCCCTAAAGGTTCAGATTTGTGATTAAATGTTGGCCATAGTGTTGCAGTGAAGGAAACAGGGCAGAGCTGTGTCTGAACGGCAGGTTGAGAGGAATAAAGTTAATGTTTGAATTCATTAAAAAAAACAAAACTTTACTGAGAAAACTTCTCAGTGTCTTTGCAGCTGGTTTGTTTGTCTGTTTCCAGCCTGAAGTGTCGATAAAGTTTTTTTAAAGAGACATCTCAGGTGTTGTCTCATGTTACAGGTGCTGATGCAGCTATTGTGTTGCATTCGATCACATCACTTCTGTTTTTCCCGACACGACGACCTCTGAACACAGTGTGTAGCTCGTGTGTTATCACAGTGTCTTTTTGGTGTGTGTGTGTTTTTATCTGTATTTTAATTCAAATAAAAAGAAGGTTTTCATGCTCTGCAGTTTTCAGCTCATAGTTTTTACAAACAGCGTCTGAGTGGAGCTGAAGCTGGAGGTCAACGACCTGCAGCCACAGCAGGTCCGACTCTTCAACCGTCAAGTTCCCGGGGCCCGATTCTCATCCAGGTCCATGTGACACCGGGTTAAAAATGACTTTTCTCTGGTTTGTTTTATTTCTAAACAGGAAATCATCACGTTCTCATCCTCAGTGACTCGTCTCTAAAACATCAGACATGAATGAAAAATGTCCCAAAGTTATTTCCCAAAGTCCAAAGTGTCTTTAAATGATTTGTTGCTGCCCGAAGCTGAAACAGGTGAATTTTTGGTTTTTGTTGGTTAAATAGTTCCCACAGAGTGAGACATAATGGACAAACCTCCACAGAGCTGCTCAGGGAATCGAACCCCCGACCCCTTCAGTGTGCAGCTGTGTCCATATGTGAAGAGTTTGTGTTGATGACCTGAACGTGTTTCATCATGACGGTGACATGATTTGATGAATTTCCCTCTTTAACCTTCATGATGACGCTTCAGGCTGAGCAGGATGGCGGGGGCTCGGAGAAGAAACTGACCTGGACAGTCAAAAGCTCCAGGGGCAGCGTTCTGGTTCGGCTTGGTTTGGGGGATTGGACGTGGACCTGGCGCCATCAGCCGGTGCCGTGGCTGCCGTACTCGAAGACGCCCTTCTTGAAGAACGCAGAGAACTCACAGATGGCGTGTTTGGACAGGTGGACGCTGCCGTCGGCCTCGGTGCTGAGAGGGGAGCTGGAGGACGACAGCATCACCCGGAACAGGCTCCTCAGATAACGCTGAAACAAACAACAGCACAGAGTGAGCGTCACCTAGTTTATCTCCTCCGCCGTAACCTGGTTTTCATTCTGATTTAAATCTCCTGCCTCCAGGTGACTCCGCCGCTCAGCGACCATCCGCTCATCTCTGTTTCCAAACAGTTTCTTCGGAGGGAATTCAAGCGCCGCCAGCTGAGACAGAGACAAAGACACTTCAGTGACTCGTCCAACAACAGACACTTTAACTCTCTGAAACCCAGATCCCACCATCTCACCTCTGGATACTTTAACTTCAGGCTCTTGTGCATTTCACGGAAGCGACTGTAACGTCTGAACACAGTCCAGGTCTCATCCATCACACTGATCTGACGGAGGAGAGAGAGTTTGGAGAGGTTAGTAAATCTGAGATGACCTCATCAGTCTGATGACACAACAATGAAAGAAATATTTCAATGCTTAGCAGCTTTCTCTTTTGTCCAGTATTAAATATGTCCACACGGTCAAGGTAGATGTTAAAGGTCCATACAGTCTAAAGGTAGATGTTAAAGGTCCATACGGTCTAAAGGTAGATGTTAAAGGTCCATACAGTCTAAAGGTAGATGTTAAAGGTCCATACAGTCTAAAGGTAGATGTTAAAGGTCCATACAGTCTAAAGGTCGATGTTAAAGGTCCATACAGTCTAAAGGTCGATGTTAAAGGTCCATACGGTCTAAAGGTAGATGTTAAAGGTCCATACAGTCTAAAGGTAGATGTTAAAGGTCCATACGGTCTAAAGGTAGATGTTAAAGGTCCATACAGTCTAAAGGTAGACCTCCATGTGGTATTTGATTATAAAGCAGGTCTAGATTCTATATTAATACAGTGAAAGTATCAAAGGTCTCAGTCACAGAGAAATGCTCTCAGCCTGGATTCAGAAACTGAGCCTTAAAACCAGCTTCAGGACTTCTGGAACTTTGTGATGTCACAGCAAAGCAGTCACCGCCCTCAGCCACACCCCCAGGCCCCACCTTGGAGAATTTGGTTTCTCCGAGTGTTTTACCTTAAATCTGCTACATTTTCATTGGATCAATCAGAAAACAGTCAGCCAATCAGAGGAGAGGATCAGATCCTCTGACTGACCTGTTGTTCCTACAGCTCAGAGCTCAGCCTGAGAGGAGACGGAAACTACACCTAGAAGGTTTTTGGTTCTTTAAATAACAAATATATCTTCTTATGGATATCAACCCTTCAAAATAAAAGACTGGAAAAACTCAAATATGGACCTTTAATAAGTTTTTATTTGAGCGACTTCAGATAATTAATAATTGTGTCTGGACATTAATGGACAGAATGAGGGGAAAAAACGTGTGTAACACAAGAAACAGATGAACGAGACCACAAGCAATTATTCAGTCAACTGGTCCTTGTTGGTGCTTTATTATTATGTAATTATATTAGTGTTACTGCTGCATTCATGTCATTCAAACTAATGTATCTACTAGTTTAATCTGCAGCATCATTAAGCAGCTGTAGCGTCACTGTCCTGATCTCAGCCCGTGAAGGAACAAGCCGTCCTCCAGGTTATTTTAACCATTAAATGTCAAACGTGGACGTGTGTGAACAACAGCCATCTGAACACTGACTCCAGCTGTCAGACAGATGTGGAGAAGAAATATAAAGCTAAATACTCTAGTACATTGAATTCATACCCGAGGACAAACAGGATGTAAATGATGACCAACGGCAGATGAACTCACCTTCACCTCGAACTCAAAGTGCTCGTCCTTCCCCTGCCCACGGAGAACGTAACGAGGAATGCTAATTTTAACGGGCTCCTGGAGTCCGTCGGCAGTCGTCCCGAGAGGACGAGAAACCAAGTGCTGCAGAGGAAGTCGTCAGGAGGAGGAGGAGAAAAGAGGAAGAGTAAAGACTCAGAAAAAATTACAAGAGGGTGGTGAATTAATGGCTGAACTTGATTTGAGGGGAAATTGAGAACGACTGAGACGACAGAACACAAGTCATACAAAGATCAACCTTTATTGTTTTGTTTAAACATTAACACTGTATGAAAGTCTAAGGCATATTTTAACACTCTCTCCATTTTGACCCTATTTCTTTTGAACTGTCCCATTCTCAAGTCATCACATCAGTCATTTGTCTTAAAAATGCAGCTGAACTGTGTCATTAACGTATAAGATCAAACAAAACAGACAAGAATCATCAACACAACTAATAGTGAACAGAACAACTTTCATACAGAGAAACTGTTTAATCTTCATTCAGTAGCTTCATCCATTAGTTTTAATTCCATATAAACTACAGCTAATACATGTCAACAGGGGCAGCGCTTCAAAGTCAAAGAGCAAAATCACACATTACATAACGTTTAAAACATGATTTAAATATTTTAAAAGAACCTTCAGATGTGTCCTTTTCCCTCTAGAACACAGATTTATTTGTCCCCATCAGATGACCAGAACTAATAAAACTAATGAGGCTTCTGATCTTTTTTTAAAGAGGAATGAAAATGAGGTTTCCCAGGTGTTTTCCTCAGGAACACAGATGGTTGATGAAGATCACAGCCTCTGAGGTACAACCGAAGGATAATTTCCAGGAATCGCATTGATAACTGTAATCTGAGGCAACGGCCACTTCATCTGAACCAGGCCCCGACTCCGCCTTCTTTATCTGAGTTTTTGGTTTTGGAGATTTAAACACAATATCCACAACCAGGCAGTTGTCCTTCTGCCTCACAACCAGACATCTGATGTCTGATCGGTTACGGAGTTTGAGTCCTTGAAACTGGGGCTGGACGGGGACCAGGCTGGAGCCTCGTGGCACCGGGTGAAAGACGCCATCCTCCCGGACAAGAGCTATGTGAGTGTCTGTGAGGAGGAACTGAAAGATGGTGTCCTGACAGACTTGAGTGGAGTTCTTGATCTTGACACTGGTGTATAGCAGAGGACAAACATCAGCCAGAGAAGGTTTGCCAGGGCCATCCATGTTCCCGTGGACAATGTAGAGCAGGTCTGCGAGGACCCGCTTGAACCTGGAGGTGATGTAAAGGCCGCTGTCCAGGATGATGTCAGGAACAACTGACGTCCAGTCCAGAGAGAGGACCATGAGATCATCGGAGAGTAACGAGTGACTCTCAGGCCCTTCAGAGAACTTTTGAGGAGCAAGAACCTTTAATAAGGCTTTACAGAACTCCTGGGTCAGCTCTTTGCTGTAGGTGAAGACGGCCAACACTTCGTCTTTGGTGCAGCCGATTAGACGGACATGCTGCCCTGCCAAACTGATCTGGACCGTCTTGATGTCAAGAAGATTAAAATGGTGAAAAAGAGCCAAGGTGTCTTCAGAATCTGTTCCAGCTGAGACTACCGTGATGTCCTTTTCTGACAAAACCAAGCAACCAGGTTTTGGGATGGGTTGTCCACTGTTGGCTGTTTTAAGCCAGAAGATACTCCGAGGTTTTCGAACTTGAATTTGCGGAGACAGAGATTCCAACTTTTCTAATATCTTCGTGGATGGAAATGTCTGTAACTGAGACAAGGCTGGTGGAAGCTCGACCAGCCTCTGACAAAACACTTCAGGGTTGGTGTCTTTGAAAGAGGACACAGACCCCTGGGGCCGCTCTGAGACGCCCGGGGTTACGGACTTCCTGATATATGGATGAAGACTAAGGGCGCAATCCCTCGACAGATCAATCAAACGTACTTTGTTTACTGCCCGTGTGCAGCGTTCTGACTGTGGTTTTAGCTGCATTTGACGAATGAGTGGCAGCTCTTTGGACATCATGGTCACATACTGCGAGAGTACGATCTTCATTTCACCTGTTCCAACGTTTCTAATGATGTCCCGGGTGCCCTGTAACCTTCTCCCAGCATCTTTGTACGCTTCAGACAGTTTTTCAGCAAAATATCCCAAAACATAACTCCTGTTGGCTGCCACGCTCTCCGCTTGCACATCTGTCTCTTGTGTTATTTGACCATTAAGACATTTAGTCAACTTCTGCTCGGACGTGACATAACCATTGACACAGTCCTTTGACTCTGCATCTTCTTCTATCCCAGGGACACATGCTTGATGTTTAACATTAGAGCGTCCGTTAACAAGAAACTCCTTTGCTCCGTCTTCAACCTTTTTATTATCAGGATCACAGCAAGAGGCAGTGATATTCTTGTTTTCATCAAATCTGTTGCTCTTGGTGTTCGCCGCGTTCACAGAAAACAACTCATGTTGTCCAGGGTCACAGTGATCGAGTTCACAAACAGCTCGATTTTGCCACGCTGTGCTTTCACCATCTTCTTTATAAGGCACTTGCTTTTCAATCAAGACTTCAGCTGTAGACCTTTGTTTTTCTTCTCTGAGAGGCTTGAAGACGACGTCTTCGGGTGCTTCTGGTGCGTTTTGCTCAAACTTAGAACAGTTTGCCTCAAGCTCCGTTGCAGCGAAGGAGCTAGACCACAACCCGCAGGCGCTCTGTGTGCACAAGGGGGAGTCCATGACTACATCGTCAAGAAGGACGAGAACGATCTCTGAATTATACTGAAGTCCATGATTCACCCCAATGAGATTTACAGTTCCACCATCACCAGGTGCACAGGTGGGTTAAGTGATTCAAAATTAACAGTGTGAAGCTGTTTCACATGCAAATTAGGTCTCTGAAAACTTTAAATTCCAATCATATGTGGGAAAATAACATTTGCAAATGATTGTTATGGTCACACCCTTTGAGGTGACTGAGTGAATGGTGTTTAAACAAGTCTCCATTTGTTTTTTAAGCTTTTTTCAGACTACACCCATGTTGCATCTTATCTCACTGACAAAAGGCATCAGCAAATGCTATTTTAAAAAGGACTGAGCTGAAACATGAAATATTTTGTTGTCCATTTACATGTGTCCTGATGGTTTTCTACTATTCTAAAGGAGAGGATGAGCTTCTTTTCACAGTTCAACCTTTAGGACCGACACGCACGTCTTAAAATCTGCTGTTTTAGCTGTTGGCTTGTTCTTTCAAAATAAAACTCCAATAACCAAACTTGAGTGACTCATATTACTACTGAAATTATGCAGAAAAGGCAATGTTTCTGTTTGGAAAGTGAAGATTTCAAATGGAAAAAATTCCAGTTAATTTCTAAAATTATGAGGATTCATGGTCAGACTTCCTTAAAGTGTATTGCCATCAAAGATTTTTAATGATTAATTATTGAGTTGTCCTGTAAAGATACTGCTCTTACCTCATATTTATGCCTCCTTGGATTCATGTTTTTCATCTTTTCATCATCCTAAAAAGAATAAAACTGAATCAACTTAAGTTCTCAGTATCATTTCAGATAAACTGAACATTCTTCATCTGCAAAATACTGAGAATTATTTGGTTATTAGAGATCAAATGTTAAAAGCAATTTAATAATGACGAGTAAAAGGAACAAATCAAACAGAACCAGGATAAATAAAAATCAGAACCCAGTGAAAAGAAGAACAAACCAAACTGACTGACAGAAGAGTGAGAGTCAATCCAGAGCCATACGGGGGGAATCATGCAGATTAGAGGAGGGAAAGTCTTATAGTGACATGAAGAGTGGGCAGATCCTGGTCTTACCTCATCTGTTAATCTAACAGAGCTACAGTCGCTAACCTCCTCCTCCTCCTCCTGCAGGGTTAAAGAGCTAAAGATCAGTTCTACACAGAGAAGACTTTATCCTCTATAATGTTAACATCTATCACATCAACTGAAACATCTGATTTACCCTCTCAGAGCCACATTCAGTCTTTTCTGTTTTTTCATCTCTTTGTGTTTTTTCTTATAAATGAATCAGGACTTTTTAGAACAGCAGCAGCAGATTTAACCTTTGTCTCTTTGATCACATGACCTGGAGCAGAGTGAACCAGTCTTGACTGTTTTAGAGCCACATTCAGTCTTTGTGAATGTGTTTGTGTTTTTCCCTCTAAAGTCGTCATTTTTAAAAACATCTCCAAGTCTCCTCATCTTCAGACTCAGCTGATTATATCTGAGACTCAGTAAAGACTCTGTTCACTGTAATAGGGGATAGTAGCTCAGAGAACAAGAGGAAACTAAAAACACAGGGAATTTCTCCTTATTTTCTAGATAAAAACACTGTAAACCAGAATAACCAAAGAAAACTTCAACACAGGAAGTTCCACACATGTGTTTGTGTTGTTCTAGAGCTGATTTGAAGTTTCTCTCTTTATCTGATCTGAGTTCTGCTCATTCTTTGGAGCAGTAAAGAGAAACAGTGACTTGAACTATAAACGGATTATTCTAGTACATGGTGATGAACTCTCTGTCATGGTGAATGAGTGAAGGTCTGACCACTGAGCTGAGCCCCTCAGTGACAGAGTGATGGGGTCTTACCCTGAGAGATTCACAGGACAGAGACAGGTCCATGCTGCTGCCTCCGTTCAGAAGGTTCATCTTGCGTAACCTCCGCTGGACTTCCTCTTCGATGTACGCATTTATTCTGTGAAACCAATAAACAAGTTGATGAGAAGCTGAACACTTCTGATCAGCTCTCTTTTACCACAACTGCTGGTCCAGTGGGCAGAGGAAGTCAGGACAAAGTTATTTTGAAGGTCCAGTATATTCCAACTGATGATTACTGGGCTATTTCCACAGACTGGACTTTATTTTAATGCCATTGGCTGTTTCTGTTGTCAACTGTGATCTTGTTAGCAGGAATACCCCCCCCCCAAAAAAAAAAGGAAATTATAAACTGTTAAAAATAGCTCATAAAAAGATTTACTACATATCAGAGTCCTTGAAAGACCAGATAATTGTTAGGACCTACGAAGCACATACAGAGTGAGTCAAGAGCAGATACCTGTCGTCTGACAGCGGCAGCAGCGTGTTCAGACTCTGGATGTGACTGACCGGGGAGCTGCTCTTCTCCTCATTACTGATGGAGTGAGTCCTGCTGTTCTCTTCCCCTTCACTGATCCTCTGCCTCAGCTTCTGGATCTCCCGCTCCACCCTGGAGGAAAGTTAGCTAATCATTCACCTTTAAAACTAAATCTAATCTGTTGTGCTAAACGTTTCATATCTGCTCTGACCTCTGCTGGTCCAGGTCGGCCCCCCTCAGGTTCCTCTGGACCAAGCTCCTGTGTCTCTGCTCCTCTGTGTCGGGCTCCAGGGAGACGCTGCGCCTCAGGGCCGAGTGCCTCCTCTCCAGCCGGGCCACCGCCTCCTCCATCGCCTCCCTCTGCTGCTTCTCCTTGGACTCCAGGATCTCCTTCTCCTTCCTCCTCACCTTCTCCTCCTGCCGGGCCACGTTGGCAGTGAACTCGTAGGTCTCCTGGAGCTGCTGAAGCTGCTGAGCGCTGTGCCAGTGGAGGTTCAGTTTCTCCTCCTTGTCCTCCAGCTCCTTCTCCACTTGATACAGCGTGTTGTCCAGCCCCGGCGGACTGTCGCAGTTCCCATTGCTGCCGCCGCCGCTGCGCTCCAACATCTCCACGGCCCTTTGCTTCTCCTCGGCCAGCGCGGGCAGGAGGCCGTCGGCCAGGCTGATCAGCTGCCGCTCCTTAAACTGCAGTCTGTGCTCCGCCTGTCTGACCAGCTGCTCCTCCTGGGACACCGCTGTGGCGTCCTGCGCCCCCTTCTCCTGCATCTCTTTCAGCTGCTGCTGTCTCTCTTTGAGGCCGTGGGCGAGGAGCAGCACTGTGTTACGCTCAGCAGCCACCTCCTTCTCCAGACGCTCCTTCTGCTGCTGTAGCCCCTCCTCCAGCTGACCCAGCTCCTTCACCTGAGCCGCCTTGAAGTCTGTGTATCGTGCCTGCGCAGATCTCGCCTCCTCACCGGCGTCCTCCACATCAGGCCGCTCTCCGGCTTCTTTGGCACGCAGAAGCACTCCTCTGATCTCGGCCAGTGCTCGGCGCTCCTCCTCCAGGCGGCGGGCATCCTCTCGGGTCAGCAGTGTGGCAGCTGCCTCGTGTCTCTCCCTCAGTTGCTCCTCCAGCCTCCCCACCAGGCTCAGCTGCTCCCGCTCCTGCTCCTCCAGCCGCCGCCGCTCAGCCTCCAGACGACCCTTCTGCTCCTCGCGCTCCCTCTTCAGCCTCTCCAGTTCGCGGTAGATCTCCGTCTGCTCAGCAGCCTCCTGCTGCAGCCGCTGCTCCTCATCCTGCTCCTGTTCCGCTTTGCCCTCCAGCTGCTGGCTCCGCAGCTTCTGCCGCCGGAGGTCCACTCCCTGGATCTCTGAGCGTCTCTCCTCCTCGAAGCGCTCCTTCTCAGCCAGGAAGTCGCGCAGGCGGCTCTCAATGTCCTGGCTGCGGCGGCGGAGGCTCTCCTCCTGACGGAGAATTCGCTGCTGCACCTCCTCAGACTCTTTGCGCTGACTCTCTACCTCCTGCTGGAGGCGCTCCAGCTCCGCCTTCTCGCTCTGCTGCTTCGCCTCCATCTCCTTGATCAGCCTCCTACAGCAACAACGAGCAGAACATTTGGTTGTGGTGGCCCCTCAAAGCTGTCACTGCCCTCAGCCACGCCCCCAAGCCCCGCCCACCTGGACCCAATAATTCGACCTTGCAGGATTTGGTTTCTCTGTGTTTTATCTGAAATCTGTTGTATTTTTACTGGATCATATGAACAAAGAGGGAAATGCTGGAGAAGTTTAACATTCAGTTTGTACCTTTTCAGCTCCAGTTTCTCCAGCTCTTCTCGCTGCTGTCTCTCAAACTCCAACCTGGAGAAACATAAACCTCCATCAGGCGTCTCCATTCTGATCAGGAGGAACTCACATCAGACACCACAGCTAGTGAAGCAAGTGAAAGCAGCACTCGACATGTAAAACCAGCTTTAGATGAAATGTCAGGCAGTGTGGGAAAAGAACTGAAGCAGCAGGATGACGTGCAAAATAATGACAATAGAACAAACAAACAAAAACAGACGATGAGGGTTCAGGCTGAAACTGGACGAGTCAACACACGTCTTTGTGTCACAGACGGACAGTTAGACAGGAAGTGGACGGCTGAGTCTACCTGAGGAAGACGGGGCCCTTCTCAGTGAAGAGACTGTCAACAGGACAGAGTTAATGTCAGCAGGGAACAAATAACAGGAAACCGTGTTTCATCATCTGAACGAGTGGACAACTATCAAAGGGTTCATCCTCTGGAGACCTTTACCATTCAAAGCAATGCAGCTCCTAGACATCTGACAGTTAGTCAGATACAGATAGAGAGTGGATAGTTTGTCCTGAGAAAGCTCTCATTTGATACAACAGTTCATCTTCTGGGGAGCAGGAATATGCACAGTAAATATCATGGAAATCAGAGCATTGATTGATGACAGAGAAAAACTCTAGGGGCCACTAAAATCCATCAGGCTTCATCATCTGGGGACAATGAATTTCAACAGTAAATTCTGATGCATGGAGACAAATCCCACATACAGATCCAAACCAACACACTGACCTCAGCCCTGAGTCCAGTGTGAACCTTAAGAAAGTTTAAGCCTTAACCCTTCACTCTCTCTAATGACCATCAGGGGGCGACTGATGTGAAAGAAGTCAGATTGTATTGAAGTCTATGGGAAAATGGCCAATTTTTTAAATTACAGTCCAATTTATAATAACTAACAACTAATAACTAAAGAAGCTTTTGGATGAAGAAGAATCTAAAAGACGTCCAGATGCCTGAAGACACTGAGGACGACCATGACCTGGATGACCGAGAACCTACACAGACAAAATAGACCATAAAGCAACGGTTGGACTGGGGGGCGGGGCTACTGTGTGATTGACAGACTGTACCACCCAATCAGGATAGAGTACAGAGAAGGTCAGCTCCACCTTCTCCTTCAAATATGGTTTCTACTGGTTTAAAAAAAGAAAAAAAATGGCTGCCAGATAAATAAACTGGAGGCTTCAGAGCAGCAGCTCAGAGACGATGGTGACATCATGGGGGGTTGACCCTTCACATATTCCTGACGTTTAAAAGCCAGTTTCAGGCTCAAGACCTACTTTTAAAGTTAATGCATTATATCAATGAGTGTCCTCACAAAGATGTACAAGTTGTGTGTACGAGTGCATCCTGGTCATGGTCTCACCGGCCAATCAGCATGTAATCACCACCAACATGACCCAAGTCAGTTATTATTTGAACATGGCATTAAAGTTTTAGCAGTGGAGCCTTTTCTATTATATAAGAAGCAGGAGACGTCCAGTGGTACGACTCTGTACGTGGGATTTGTGGCCATGAATATCACGACTAACCCTTTAACCCTCAGTGTTGGGACAACAAACATGGCAGTGTCTAGCAGCAGTTCTGCAGATCCAAGAACATCCTGATAAACCTTTAAAACTTTAAACTTAAGGAACTGCACACAGTAAACTGCTGTTAAATAAAGACGGCAGAAAGCAGCAGTTTTTTGTGAGAGTGGGATGAAACAGCTCATCATGAGTCTCTGGATACATGAAGTCTGTTTCTCATCGGGGGGGCGGTTCCTCGTTTGTTCTAACTGGACCTGGCGCCTGAGGTCGAGCTGAACATCAGCTCTGGGGGTTTGATGCAGAGGGGAGATGCACTGCAGGGTTTGAGCTGATCATCACATGCAGCTGAGGGTGTTCGTGTCTGGACTGACTCACCCAGGGTTGTAGAGCATCACAGTGGACAGGTTCTCACAGGACTTGGACAGATCCGTCATAGACAGACTGAAGGTAGAGAGCAGGCCACTCTGAGGGAGGACAAGTTACAGGTCAGAGGTCATGGTCTCAAATTAATCAGGATTTTTTTAGAACAGCAGCAGGAGATTCAACCTTTGTCTCTTTGATCACATGACCTGGAGCAGAGTGAACCAGTCTTGACCGTTTTAGAGCCACATTCAGTCTTTGTGAATGTGTTTTTCCTTCTGAAGTCATTTTTAAAAATGTCCCCAAGTCTCCTCATCTTCAGACTCAGCTCAACCTCAGCTCATTATATCTATGACTCAATAAAGACTCTGTTCACTGTAATAGGGGATAGTAGCTCAGAGAACAAGAGGAAATGACAAATCAGGGCTTGTTAGAAAGAGCTGATTCTCTAGTTGAAGGAGAAACAAACAGCTCCTCCATCAGGAGAACGAGGCTCTGAAGACCTGATGGAGGAGGAGGAGACTCTGAGGACCGAGGAGGGTTAAAAGTGTCCGAGAGTTTTTTTGCCTTTATTCTGACAGCCACAGTGAGATGCTGATACAATTCAGTTTCTAATGACAACAATCCTGAACCCACAGTCAGAGGGAGGTTTCTCTCTGAAGCATCATCAGGCCTCGACACAAACACACCTTTCGTTTCTCCCTGAGCTTGGCCGCCTCCTTCGGGTGGTTGAAGCGGAACATGTTGGTCCGGCCGAGCAGAATCACGGCACCTGGACGAGCACAGAACACGTTTATTCATATGCACAGAGAAGCTCCAAGTGACCAGTGATTGGCTCCTGACGCTCACTCCTCACCCTGGTTGAGCTGCGACGGCTCCGTCACCTGGACACCGTTCACCGAACACTGAGCCCCGCCCAGAGGCACCAGGGTCACTGTGCCGTTCTGGTTCTCAAACATACAATGTTCACTCTCCAAGTCCAGACCGTGGAGGACTGTGGGGAAAAAACAGGGTTCAGGATCATTTAGTCTATTTCTTTTCATAGCTGTCACATGAGTTTGTGCTTGTATTAAGGTGAAACTGTTTTGTTTTAAGAACAGGTTGATGGATCCACTCACTGATGTCCTGCTCTGTGGACGCGTCCTCTCTGCCCACATATGTCCGTCCCTCCTGAGGACGAACCAAAACAGAAACTTAGAAGTCACTCGCACAAACACAACAGGACATGAGATTCTGCTCAGGGACATTTATTTCACTAGATTAAAAGATTATCCATCTTTCTCACACACATAGGATTTCTGAGATCTTTAGGACATAACTACAGCTCTGACCTTCAGATGGTACAGGATGATGCCAGTACTCAGGAGGTCGTCGTCGATGCCGATGAGGTGAGGCAGCTCCGAGTCCAGCACCACGCCGATCCCTTCTTTCCTCAGAGCCAGAGTCTCCTCCTGCAGAGACGTTAATCATTCACTGATGAATCCAGATGAATTAACAGATGGGCTGAGGAACAAATCATTGCTGCGCGAAACAGATGTGAGACTGAAATACAAGCAGCTCCTCACCTTCAGGATGTTTTGTGTCTCATTCCACTTGTTTGTCCATTCTTTAGTCAGCTCCAGCACCTGCACACACAAAGACCAACACACACCCCATCAGATCACATGACCATCAGAGGCTGCAGGTTTAGACACTGAGGTGTGAGAACGTTTGATTTACTCTGGCTTCGTTCTGGTGCAGTTTCTCCTCCATACTCAGAGCAGTGGGTGAATCCAGGAGAGCGATCTGATAAACACAAACACAAAGGTCAGACAAACTGTCTGTCTTCAACACTTCTTCAATCGCCTCCCAACAATCTACAACATATGAGAGTTTGTTTTGTTTATTCAAGTTTTGCTTTTTGAATTAGATTACAGAAAAAAGGATATTCTAATATTTGAAGATGCACTTGTTTTTAGTAAAAACCCAAATATAATATTAACATACATTTACTTGTCCATGTCACTGGGTGTTTACCTGGTTACCCTGAACCAGCAGAGCTTTCAGCCGAGCAATCTCAGCCCTCAGTTCTCTGATCAGCCGGACGTTGGAGTCCTCGTTGATGGTTGGCTTGTTGATGATGTTCTTGGCTCGGTTGGCGTAGCGCAGAGTGCTGAGCGTCTCGCCATAGTTCACGTCGGCAGGGGAAATGGCTGCAGACGAGAGGTGGTTTGAAAGAAGATTTTCATCATGTGCACAATATTCAAAACGCGTGTCATTGAACGGAGGCATTGCCACTTACTGGCAATCATGATGGTCTTGGCGTTGCCGCCCAGACTGTCCTTCAGCAGCCACGTGAGCACAGAGTCTCTGTAGGGGACGAACACCGACTTCTTCTTCAGGTTGGTGTTCACGCCGTCCTGCGTCATGTCCGCTGACCAGAGAGAAACACACTTCAGTCACTGTACCACAGACAGACAGAGCGAGGACTCAGACTAGTTTATCTCCTCTCAGACACATTGTTTTTCATCAATTTAAAATCTAACTAACCCTCTTCAGTCCACAGGAAGAGTCTCCTGCTCGACATCTGAGTCTGAGTTTATTGTAGTGACAGAATAAAGACAGAGAGACATGGACAATCAGATATTTAGAGCATTAGAGGCTTTGGAGCTGATTTTTCATCATTACTGCTCCAAAGAATGAGCAGAACTCAGATCAGATAAAGAGAGAAACTTCAAATCAGCTCTAGAACAACACAAACACATGTGTGGAACTTCCTGTGTTGAAGTTTTCTTTGGTTATTCTGGTTTTATCAGTGTGTGTGTGTGTGTGTGTGTGTGTGTGTGTGTGTGTGTGTGTGTGTGTGTGTG
>CM076650.1:583586-605680 GCA_038496675.1 Rachycentron canadum
TATATATATATATATATATATATATATTAGTTATCACAGATTCAAAATGTTGTCTGGTTCCCAACCTGTGGGTCAGGGCCCACTGGTGGCCCACAAAGGTACTGCACGCTCCAAGGAAGTAGGACACTCAACCATAAGTGGGTTGCTGCTCACTGGAGGTTCCTGCAGCTGCATCATTAAATCATTGGTTCAACTGACTGTGTTTGAAGATGGTGGGGGTGATATTTACTAATTAATCAATAATCATTTTGTCAAAATGTGAGGAAACATTCAGATGCTCAGTAGATCACCAGTGGATAAGAAAAGACCAAGATCTGCTGATCCATTTGGTATAAATCAACTGTAACTATATAATCAATCAATCTTTATTAATGACACAGCTCAGAGCAAGGAAACCACGAAAAAGAGATATATTGATTAACAGATTATTAATTTAAAGCTCAGTGTATAAGGACACCAACGACAGTGACGTGTCACATGACTCTTCAAAGTAAAAGAGCGTGTGACAAAGTTTAAAGGTTCATATTTTATATTCAAAGTCTGATTCTGATTGGCTGACTGTTTTCTGACTGATCCAATAAAAATACAGCAGATTTCAGGTAAAACACTCAGAAACCAAATCCTGCAGGGTTGGATGGTGGGTCCAGGTGGTAGTGGCTGAGAGCAGTGACTGCTTTGTTGTGACATCACAAAGTTCCAGAAGTCCTGAGGCTGGTTTTAAGGCTCAGTTTCTGAATCCAGGCTGAGAGCATTTCTCTGTGACTGAGACCTTTGATACTTTCACTGTGTTAATATAGAACCTGGACCTGCTTTATAATCAAAGACCACATGGAGGTCTACCTTTAGACCGTATGGACCTTTAACATCTATCTTTAGACTGTATGGACCTTTAACATCTATCTTTAGACTGTATGGACCTGTGGACACTGACCTGTGGACACTGACCTGTGGACACTGACCTGTGGACAGTGTTTGAAGCACTGCTCAGGGGTTACACTCTGCACCTCTGCAGTTCCCTCTGTCCTACATTATTTGACCTTGACTCTGAGTGTGTCACATGTTGTCTGTTCCCACGCCGCTGAGCTGACCTCGTCTTTGAACCCAGTGCAGCGTCTGAGAGGAGACATCAAGACGGATCAGATGCTTATGTTGGTCACAAGTCTCCCATCAGTCCTGTGCTGTGCGTCCATGTGACATTCAGATGCTCTGTGAGACCCGTCCTGTTTCCCAGGAGGCTTTGGGCCTGTGGCTGATTGAATTCCTGCTGACTCTGTGGGTGTGGAACAGTGATGTTATTACAGTCAATCGGGGCCGTTGGCAGGTTTAACTTCACGTTTCACGTTTACGTTGTGTATATTTTTACTTTTTATTTAAGCAGTTTTTCAAACTTTTCATATAATAAAAGAGCAGTCATAGAAAAAAAATACAAAATATGTCACTTTTTTCCTCTTAAGTCTGATAAGCTTTTGTTCCATGTTTGTTGGAACGTCTCGCTCTCCGGGGGAAGTCGTTTTTTCCTCCATGATGTCCAGACATTGTCTTGGCTTTAGATGGCCCCATTTCAACCAGGTCCTCATGATGACCTGTTGTACTTGTCCTTCTCTTATGTCAGGTTATAATCCCAGGTACAGAGTCCTTGGATGAATTTTGTAAAGGAAAACGTCCTCCATTGTCTGAATGACATGTTGTGCGATGATGTGTGTGATTATCAACAGAGCTAACTGACAGCTACACGTTAGTGTTGATGTCGTTAATGAAAACTGGGAAGTTTAAGAGCGTCAGCAGCTTCACTGGCCACCCCTGTTTTAGACGTGTTAATACGCAGGTCAACGCTTCAGGTGCTGTTATTAAAAGCTTGTGAACGATAACGTTATCACGTTAAACGCTGATCAGACGTTTGTATCAACCCTCTGAGGTTTCTGGTCTGGTCTGCGTATTGATTTTTCAGCTTCATGTGATGAACTGAAAGTCAGTCACCATCATCATCATCATCATCATCATTGCTTCCTCTGTTCCCCGCAGGCCCAGATTGCTTTCCTGCAGGGGGAGCGGCGAGGTCAGGAGAACCTGAAGAAGGACCTGGTGAGAAGGATCAAGATGCTGGAGTACGCCCTCAAGCAGGAGAGGTCAGAACCTGAACCCTTCAGCCTCACGCCGACTCAGGTGACATCACCTGAGGACATTTATCAGACGGTCTAAGCCTCAGCTCTGATCAGAGACTTGAACCTTCTCATGTGTGATGGAACAGAACAAGCCTTGGACACATATTTGATCATAGATTTCCTGCCATATTTTATAGTTTCAGATGGTCAAAATAAAATTACATATTAAAAAAAACACCTGAAATATAAAATACAATAATATAATAATATTATATATTATAAAAAACACAGAGAACATAAAATGCATAAAATTATATTCTACAATTGTAGAATATAATTATATTAATCCCCATGTACTGTATGAAGATATTTCATCTCTGATATCACCCATGTGTCACCCAGTAAACCATTTGGGTTCAGGGGTCAGAGGTCAGAGGTCAAGCCTCAACTTAGAGGAAGTCACACGGTGAAGTGAGTTTTAATTTTGAGTGTGATCAGGACTCAAGAGTTAAAGCGACTGAAGACAAATACAACCAGCCCCTCAGTGTGAAGTTGATCCGTCCTCAAAGAGTCTCTGATCCCTCAAGGACTATTAGTTATTAATTATTAGTTATTAATTATTAGTTATTAACTATTAGTTATTAATCAGTCTGTGATTGACAGCACTGGATACTGTTCACTGGAGTGTTTGGAAGAAGGGGGTTGTGGGAAAAACAAACACTGTCATAAACATATAAGTGTGTGTGTGTGTGTGTGTGTGTGTGTGTGTGTGTGTGTGTGTGTGTGTGTGTGTGTGTGTGTGTGTGTGTATTCACCCTCAGGGCCAAATACCATAAACTGAAATATGGAACAGACCTGAACCAGGGAGAGATCAAACCACCAAGCTACGACTCAGGTAAGACCGACTGGTCCACAGTCCAGCCTTCAGTACTGGTCATAAGGCTGGACTGTGGACCAGCCTCCATCAGGTCAAACAGCCTCCATCAACATTGGTAATCTCTCTCCCCACCTCTCCACCCCCCCAGATGAGGGGAATGACAGTGAGGCTCCCAGTCCTCCAAACAGCAGCCATCAGCTCAGCTGGAAACAAGGACGCCAGCTGCTCAGACAGTGAGTTCACACACACACACAGACACAGACACACACACACACACACACAGACAGAGTCTTAATGATTGAATTTTGACCAATCAGACACCTCCTGATGATGATGATGATGAAGGACAAGATAAGGCTAAATACTAATGTTTTTTATCATCGTGACATTAAACTTTCACCAGTTTGACGTGAAGACAACCATGCTAATGATTAGCGTGATGCTAACACTGGGTGTAGAGTCAGCGTCAGAATCAAACATGGCTGACGACGTGTTCATCAGTTCTCTGACCACAGCGGCTGTGAGATTCTCCTCATACATGACATGTATGTGTGTGAGCGTCTGTGTAATTGTGTTTGTGTGAACATGACACAAACACACAACTTGTCTTCACCTTTCTGAACGTGTCGTTCTTGTGCGTCTGTGATGAGACACAACATGTCTTAGTAGTGTGTAGTGCTTGTGTTAATTATTTGTCCTCTGTGTGTGTGTGTGTGTGCTGACAGTGAATGGAGGATTGTGTGGAGGCCTCCTGCGATCGGAGAGGCTGGTACAGAGGGAGGAGGGAGGCTGACCTTCCTCTCTCTGTGAACAAACACACTAGATGTTATTCAGAATAAACCTCGGCCCACTGAGGATTAAACCTCTGGATAAAACGCTGCGATCAGGTCCAGCAGGGTCCAGGTCTCTGGTGTCCCGGGGTGAAGGTACAGTACAGAACTTAAACTCTTTCTGAGACACAGGCTTCTCTTCAGAATTTTGCAGATTTAAAAAGTTGAACTTTGTTCGTTGTGAATCATTTAAAAGTCTTGAATGTGTTGTGCGACATCATCATCCTCAGGAGGTCAAACAAGTGCACAATCTAAGATTTCCAAAGATGAAGAATAGTCTGGATCATCAGCTCCTCCTTTATTCTCAGTCTGTTTGTCTGATGCCATTTAACCCTTTTAGAGCCACTTTAAATCTTTGCTGTTTTTTCATCTCTTTGTGTCTCCTCATCTTCAGACTCAGCTCAACCTCAGCTCATCAGTAAAGACTCTGTTCACTGTAATAGGGGATAGTAGCTCAGAGAACAAGAGGAAGCTAAAAACACAGTGAATTTCTCCTTATTTTCTAGATAAAAACACTGTAAACCAGAATAACCAAAGAAAACTTCAACACAGGAAGTTCCACACATGTGTTTGTGTTGTTCTAGAGCTGATTTGAAGTTTCTCTCTTTATCTGATCTGAGTTCTGCTCATTCTTTGGAGCAGTAATGATGAAAAATCAGCTCCAAAGCTATTTAGCTCCGACAACAGCTCCCAGGTCACTGGGCACATAAAGCCCTCCACCACCACGATTCTCAGAGGGTCGATTGTTAGGGAGACTGTAGAATAATAATAATAATAAATAAAATAATATAAATTTATAATATGCATTTATTCTGTGTATATATGCATAGATGTGAAAAATACAATAAAAATAAAAGAATAAAACTAAATAGTAATGGGTGTTCAGGTCTGTCTGCCGTGACAGAGACATAACATGAAAACAGATGAACAGTTGATTGGCTCGTGACCCCCCCCCCCCCCTCCAGCTGATGACGGTGACGATGGCGTTCGACCCTGCTCTCCTCTTTTATTTTAAGTTATTTGACAGTGCAGTGGAGGACACAGGAAGTGGGGTGAGACATGCAGGATGCAGTTGTCCCTGGGAGTCAAACTGGGGATGGCTGCTTAGAGATTGATGTGTGTCTATTGGTTCGCCCCCGCCCTCTTTCTGGAAAGATGGAATAAGAGCGTGAAACAGCTGATGATTGGTTGCTTCTACTTCTGACCCCCGCCCCCAGGTACCTGCAGGAGGTGGGATACACTGACACCATCCTGGATGTGAAGTCTCAGAGGGTGAGGGCGCTGCTCGGTCTGACCGGAGACTCAGGAGAGAAACCGTCAGAGAGGAAAACTGAACCCATGGTCAACGGCACTGAACCGTCCTCCCTGAAGGACAGCGGCATGGTCAGGTACGGCGTGGCATCCTGTAGTACACACGATGACAGAGAGAAACTGGACACTGCCGCTCTGATCACCAGATTCACCACTTCCTTCTCCCACTTTCCCACTAGTAAACCCGACATGTCCGACTCAGCCACTGTGTTGGAGGCCTTCAAGTTCATAGAGAGCGCCGCGGCAGAGTTCAGCGACGAGGACGAGGAGGATGACAGTGAGGGGAGGGACAAGACCATCCTGGACCTGGCTACAGTAAGATCAGACACGACGACACACGTAACCACACCCGCTCACTGGGGGTATTTAAAGCTGCAGTTTAATTGTAATTGTAATTTGTCCGTCGGCCATCTTGTGTTGAAGAAGACTTTGTCTTTAGTGCTGTCTGCAGTTACTCCTCTTCATCACTTGTATATGATGACTCTTTGCTCAGAATCTCCCTCATTTCGTGACTTTTAACAGATGGTGAAGAAAAAACAGTCGTCGACACCGTCTTCCACGACCTCTGACCTCAGTGACGACCCTGACACAGAGGAGGCCCTGAAGGGTTTCGATTTCTTGGCCAGTCCAGACGAGCTGGATGGATCACCTGAATCCAGGAGCGGCGAGGACAGTGGAGAGTGGGGTAAGACTGAGGGGGTCATTGTATTTAAATTGACCAACGTCTGAAATACTGTGACTGATGATGAAGATGAAGATACCGTCGGTGTGAACTTGAACTATGTCACTTCTCTGTCAGAGGTGCAGCAGATTCAGACGAGAGCTGTGGGATTTGTCTGACTGTCTCAGTGACTCATGTGAGCGGGTTTGATCCAGCTGGGAACAGATGTTGTCTGTAATCTCACCCTTTTATAATGGTGTATTCATTAACTCTTTCTAAATAATTAGAGAATGAGAAAAGTGAAGGGACCTAATACAGAGCCCTGTGGACTCCACCTGCAGTGCTTCATGTTGTTCCAGTCCAGTCCAGTCCAGACTTTGACTTTGACCAAACTGTGATGAGACGACTGGTCAGAGCTTCTCCAACACTGCAGCTCACCTTCAGAGGTCTGGAGGAGTCCAGGCCAGGGTTAGGACTGTTTTGGTGGGAAAAGGGAACCTATACAATATTGAGAAGGTGGTCATAATGTTATGGCTGATCAGTGTATAGTTATGTATAGTTTCAGTTCAAGTCTTCAGCAGATAAATAATCCTTTATTTTTTTCTCTCATCATCATCACACATCATTTTAAATATTTGAAATCTGATATTTAAAAAGTCACTAAACAGCACTGGCTGAATATCAGGGCTGAGGAAATTGATCATATAGATGAACATTATAAATGTGCTCTGTGAAACAAAACAAAGCCAATCACTTTAAAATCAATATGATTGATCAGCAGCAGGAAACCGCTCCAGCTGGTGACCCGCCACCCCCCCTCCTTTTTTTTTTCTACTGTTACTTAGCAACACATTCGGTGTCATTTGGCCGATGACAAAAAGCGCCCACGCAGTTCGTGATTCAACACTTCAGTCCAGATAGTTGTAAAGGACTGCTGACTCAGCTCTGCAGGGCTCAACACTCACTCCAAGGCTGAAGAGGAAGTTTTTATTTCTCTACATTCAAACTGTTTTTATTTAGAGTAGTGAGATGAAGCTCAGCTCTCCCTCACAGCGATGATAAAAACCACACAGTTAAATTCTCTGTTATGAAACACTTTTCATTTTTCCTTTTCTTGTTGAACTCATGACCCGACGCCTCTTGTCTCTCAACTTGGCGTTATTGTGCCGGCCGTCATTCCTGCACGCCCCTGCCTCCCCCTCTGTGGCTTCTGTATGTTTGGACCTGCTCATGTGCTCTCTGACCACCATGTTTCTTTTTAGAAGCTTTTATTTTTACCATTAGAAAAAGTCCTGAGGTGGAGCAGTTTAAAATGTCGCCTCCTACAGACACAGACAATAATGTTTAGCACCGGTGCCCTCTGCAGGCAGTGAGAGGTACAGCTGCAGGCTTCCTTTTCTGCTCAGATCATTCTTCAACTTTTGTTGTCTCTGGTTGTTTGGACTCGATTAAAGGTCCATATTTTATATTACAGGTCCGTATTTTAACTTCTCCAGTCTGTTATTTTGAAGGGTTGATGTCCATAAGAACCAGAAACCATCTCAGTGTAGTTTTCCATCTCCTCTCAGGCTGAGCTCTGAGCTCTAGGAACAACAGGTCAGTCAGCCAATCAGAAGAGAGGATCTGATCCAATCAGAGGAGAGGATCTGATCCAATCAGAGGAGAGGATCTGATCCAATCAGAGGAGAGGATCTGAGCCAATCAGAGGAGAGGATCTGAGCCTCTCTATGTCTTGATGAACCAGCGTATTAGATCTCTGTACAGTCACAGCACCGACTGACACAAAACTCCCTTAAAGGACCTTTAAGTTTTTGCTATTGCTACACAGCCAACGTTAGCATTAGCAGCTAGAGGAAATGTGAGTTTTATTCCTTTACCCAACAACATCTGTCTCCAGAGGTGGAATCAAGTCTGTTACATATTTTCTTCTATTGAAGTTAGCATGCTAACCAGCTAGCCCCAGCCTGTTTTGTCCCTGCATCCAGACACTCAGCTGGTGACTGATATTTATCTGATGACTTAAATGTGTTCAGTTGTTGAGTTTGTATTTTTTGTGCGTTAACTCGAGGTTTTCACACCAGAGAGTTTGCCCTCTAACCCTCCTCATCCTCCTCGTTTTATACTTCGTCCAGACACTTACAACAGGTTTCTACCCCCCTCCATCCCCCCTCCCTCCTCCCTTCCTCCTCCTCCTCCTGGCCTGTAGAGAAGGAAGATCAGACTCCTCTGGGTGAGCTGGCCTGGGACGTGGACCAGGGACTGATAGCCCAGCTCAAGGAGCAGTACAGGAAGGAACGCAAGGGCAAGAAGGGGGTGAAGAGTAAGTCCTGTACCAGGCCTGTGCTTCATCCTCTCTCCTCCTCCTCTTCCTCTCCTTCAACAGTTCATGTTTTTTTTTTTACTTTGTGTTTGTTCCTTTTTCTGCTGCTTCCCTTCTCCTCTCAGTCCAGGACAGTAAAACCTGATGTGTCCTACAGTTTGGTTTGGGTCACCCTGACAGTTTCCAAGGCACAGACAAGAAACTGATCTGAAACCAGGTGTTTCCAGATCAAGATTTGACTGATCCAGTGGTTCCCAACCTGTGGTCCAGGGCCCACTGTCTGCACAACTTCGTTTTCTGTCGCTCCCACCTGACCTCACCTGTCCCTCGCCCTCCTGCTTCCTGCTCTGACTTCCTGTCGCTGCCTCATCTCTTTATCTCTCAGAGGTTTAGTGTTGACAGGTGTTGGACATCTCTGTTTGCTCTTTTCTGTTGGTGCTCACAATATTTTCTCTTTCATACTTTTCAGTTTTTATCTTTGTTTATTAATTTTTCTTTCCCACCAATCAGCTGAATGTTTGGACCATAGTGTAGAGTCACTGAGTTTCACTGTCGGTGGCTCCTCTTGGTGGTCGTGTGGTTTCCAGATGAATCCCATCAGTGAATCCCTGGTGTCGTTCGTCTGCTTCAGTTCATCTTTTTTCTGTTTGAATGTCACTTTGTTTCTCTGGTTTTATTTCCTTCATCCTCTGCAGCTGCATCATCATCTTGGTTTATTTCCATCCTTGATTCAGATTTGATTCAGTCCTTCACTTCATTGATGTTTGTTTTTCATCTCTGTCCCAAACCTTCTCCATGTTTCTGCCTCCTCTGGATTGTTGACTTGTCCTTTGTCACTCCCTTTCTCGCTGTCCTCCTCTTCCTCCTCCTCGTCCTCCTCCTCCAGGACCAAACCGGTCCAAGCTGCAGGACATGCTGGCTAACCTGCGGGATGCTGAGGAGCTTCCCTCCATGCAGCCTCCTGTGACGCCCCCTTCCCGACCCAGTGTTCCCAGACTCAACGAGCATGAAATGGGACGCCCAGACGAGGGTAAAACCCCCCTCCCCCCTTTCATTAAACTAATGTTTTGTCTTAACTCGTGGATCACTCAGTCTGGTTTCTGCGCCCGTAGAGGCAATGACGTTCCTGCCGTCATCGGGGAAGTCGTTCATCCTGGGCCGAGTGGACGAGGCGGTTTCTAACGAGCTCGGACTGGGAGAGCTGGCCGGATTGACCGTCGCCAATGAGGCCGACAGCCTGGCGTACGATGTGAGTCAAACTATTTACTTTGTGTTTCTGGGATCATCAGAGGGGGGTCATCACTTGTCCAATGAGCCTAAAGCCTGATAGGAAATCTTCCTCCCTCAGATCGCCAACAACAAAGACGCTCTGAGGAAGACCTGGAACCCCAAGTTCACCCTACGGAGCCACTTCGACTCGGTCCGGAGTCTGGCTTTCCACCCGGTGGAGCCGGTCCTGATCACAGCCTCTGAGGATCACACCCTCAAACTGTGGAACCTCCAGAAGACGGCGCCCGCCAAGAAGTGAGGCAGAAATGTTTACAGGGACAAGCAGGCTTTTATTTTCAATGTCCCATTGTCCTCCCTTTTTTAATCTGCTCTGGTTTCCTCTTTTATCTTCCAGATGTGCTGCTTTAGATGTTGAGCCCATCTACACATTCAGAGCCCACAGGTGAGGTCCAGGTCACCTGTCTGACCACAAATACAGGGACGTGTCTCAGCACCAGGACATATCAGGTCACAATAATCAATCAATTCCAGAAAAACCGATCAGTGATCAGATGAGTCATGTCCGTCCTGTCCCACAGCGGCGCCGTGCTCTGCGTCACCATGAGCTCCAGTGGTGAGCAGTGCTTCAGTGGGGGGGTGGACGGCACCATCCAGAGCTGGAACACCCCCAACCCCAACATCGACCCCTATGACTCGTATGGTACGTTCCAGTTTGACGCGTTAAAAACAGTTCACTCACCACACCGATGGCATTAATGAGAGTTTAGACCCAAGAGATAATGATGATGAACTTTAGCTGCTTCATCGTTTCCATGTGAACAAGGAGAGAGGAAGAAACCACGGCAACCAAAGGGAACAAATGGCAGCACAAAAACACATTTTACTGCTGATAATTAAAGATTTAAAGGTGCTATATGCAAGATTTTGCTATTGCAACACAGGCAACGTTAGCATTAGCAGCTGGAGGAAAAAAGTTCAGCATCAAACTTCAGAGTCTCCAGAAGTGGAAGGCACTCCTCTTTTTCTCAGTCCTCTATTTCTTCTTCTTGTTAAGTTAGCATGCTAACTAGTTAGCCCTGGTTAAGCTGGACTATCTAGTCACTTTCCAATACAGAGACACTGTAGCGTCCATTCTGTCCTGAAGACGCAGCTGTTCTGAGGTGGCTGAAGCTGTTGATGCTAACATTAGCTGCTATGTAGCAATAGCAACACTTAAAAAGAGCTCCTGTAGAATGAAAGCTGTATATGTAGTTTTGACACCTCTCTGACCCTGCTGCAGAGCCCTCGGTCCTGCGGGGGGCGCTGTGTGGTCACATGGACTCGGTGTGGGGTGTGGTCTACAGCTCGGCTCATCATCGCCTCCTCTCCTGCTCGGCTGATGGGACGATCCGGCTGTGGAATGCCGCCGACACCTCCCCATCTCTCGCCATTTTCAATGAGAGAGGAGGTGAGAAACATCAAGACAATCCTCTGACTTTTCCTGCTGCGCCACCAACAGAAAATGGTTGACATGTCTACCTTCTCCTGTAATAATGTAATATTAAATACATAAATAAATAAATACAGCTATGAACCATAAATTGTATAAACCTAAACCTGGACTCTGGGTCTGTGAAGTGAAGCCTGTGGGACTCTCTAATGATTCTCTCTAATGACCATCAGGGGGCGACTCCACTGGTTGTTAAAGAAGTCAGATTGTATTGAAGTCTATGGGAAAATGTCCCTACTTCTCCTTGATTTATTAGCTCAGTAAACGTTTTCCTAATGAGTTTATGGTCTCAGTCTCTAGTTTCAAGTCTTCAATACAACATGATGTTCATTTTTTAAATGATGGTCCATTTAGAGGAAAATAGACCAGAAAGCAGGGGATGGATTAGGGGGCGTGGCTACAGTGTGATTGACAGACTGTACCATCCAATCAGGATAGAGTACAGAGAAGGTCAGCTCCACCCCTCACTCCTCAGCTCACACACACTCTGAAGAGTCTCTGTTGTGTTACCTGTCAGAGCTCGGCGTTCCCACCTCCGTGGACCTGGTGAGCAGTGAGCCGGCTCACATGGTGACGTCATTCAACACCGGACACATCGGACTCTTCAACATGGAGACGCAGCAGCTGGTCCTGAAGCTGGACTCTGCCGGACCGCCAGGTAAACCAACCGACCAATCACAGAGCCAGACTGAGTGACGGAGGTAGTGTCGGGGTCCTGATTGGTCCAGCTCCACCTAAGTCTGAGTCTGATCCTCTCATTGACCTGTTGATTTAAAGCTCTGTAGTCCTTATCAGGGACTATTTTCAGTGGTGGATGAATCCACACTTAGTGAAGTGTCTTCTCATGTCCACAGAGGCTCCGTGTAAGATCAACAGAATCCTGAGTCACCCCACGCTGCCAATCACCATCACCGCCCAGGAGGACCGCCACATCCAGTTCTTCGACAACAACACAGGTACACATCAGGTCCTCCACCAGGTCCTCAGAGTCCCACAGACCAGGTCCTTAGAGTCCCACAGACCAGGTCCTCCACCAGGTCCTCAGAGTCCCACAGACCAGGTCCTCAGAGGCCCACAGACCAGGTCCTCAGAGGCCCACAGACCAGGTCCTCCACCAGGTCCTCAGAGTCCCACAGACCAGGTCCTCCACCAGGTCCTCAGAGGCCCACAGACCAGGTCCTTAGAGTCCCACAGACCAGGTCCTTAGAGTCCCACAGACCAGGTCCTCAGAGGCCCACAGACCAGGTCCTCCACCAGGTCCTTAGAGTCCCACAGACCAGGTCCTCCACCAGGTCCTCAGAGGCCCACAGACCAGGTCCTCCACCAGGTCCTCAGAAGTCCACAGACCAGGTCCTCTACCAGGTCCTTAGAGTCCCACAGACCAGGTCCTCCACCAGGTCCTCCACCAAGTCCTCAGACTCCCACAGACCAGGTCCTCCACCAGGTCCTTAGAGTCCCACAGACCAGGTCCTCCCCCAGGTCCTCCACCTGGTCCTTAGAGTCCCACAGACCAGGTCCTCCACCAGGTCCTTAGAGGCCCACAGACCAGGTCCTCTACAGGATCCGCAGAGTCCCACAGACCAGGATTCCACCAGGTCCTTAGAGTCCCACAGACCAGGTCCTCCACCAGGTCCTCCACCAGGTCCTCAGAGTCCCACAGACCAGGTCCTCCACCAGGTCCTCCACCAGGTCCTCAGAGTCCCACAGACCAGGTCCTCCACCAGGTCCTCAGAGTCCCACAGACCAGGTCCTCAGAGTCCCACAGACCAGGTCCTCCACCAGGTCCTCAGAGTCCCACAGACCAGGTCTTCCCCCAGGTCCTTAGAGTCCCACAGACCAGGTCCTCCACCAGGTCCTCTACCAGGTCCTTAGAGTCCCACAGACCAGGTCCTCTACCAGGTCCTCAGAGTCCAACAGACCAGGTCCTCCACCAGGTCCTTAAAGTCCCACAGATCAGGTCCTCTCCCAGATCCTCAGAGTCCAACAGACCAGTTCCTCCACCAGGTCCTCAGAGTCCCACAGACCAGGTCCTCTCCCAGATCCTCAGAGTCCCACAGACCAGGGTTTAGTAGTGTGTTTTTCAGCGTCTCTCTAATTTGAGAATCTTGTGAATTTGAAGGGAAGCTGATCCACTCGATGGTGGCTCACCTGGACTCTGTGACCAGTCTGGCTGTGGATCCAAACGGACTGTACCTCATGTCAGGAAGTGAGTGTTTGTCAGCTGTTCTCTGAAATATGGTGTTTAATAAAGTTTGAACTTTTGAAGCGCTTTGTTCTCTCTGGTCAGCTGACAGACCCCCCACCCGTCCTCCCCCTCTCTCCGTCCTCCCAGGTCACGACTGTTCCATCCGTCTGTGGAACATGGAGAGCAAGACCTGCATTCAGGAGTTCACCGCCCACCGCAAGAAGTTCGAGGAGTCCATCCATGACGTGGCGTTCCACCCCACCAAGTGCTACATCGGCAGCGCTGGGGCCGACGCACTCGCCAAGGTCTTCGTATGATCTGAGTGTGGAGGACGAGTGGAGGAGACGCCGTGATGGAAGAAGGTGGAGTCTGAGTCTGGATGATGAAGCAGAGACCCGAAGGTGACAGTGACCTGAATTGTTCCTGTAAGATTCATCAGACAGACGTCCCCGCCCGCCTCCTGGGCTCGGGCTGGCCCGGGCCCCGAAAACAAACCAACCTCTGGATGAGACGATGAACAAAAATCAAAACAGGAAGCGTTGGTACGTTTTTCCAGACGCTGGAATCTTTTTTTCTCTTTTTTTCTGTCGCAGGTGAAGACATAAACTCCGCCTCTGTGTCCATCACTAACCCAGCGCTGTCTGTTGGCGTCACGGTAACGTGCCTTTTTTCTTCAGAGCATCAGTTGGTTTAGGTGTTTAGGATCAGAAGACGTGAGAGGAGCCAGTTCACGTCCGACTCTGGTGGATTTCTGCTTTTAAATTCATGCGCAATTTTTATTTTATTAGTTGTGCCTACGGCCTGAGGAGGCGAGAGGTCAAAGGTCGTGACCCTGAAGCTCGATGTGAAACCTGCAGTGAAGCTTCTCTCGTTTATACCTGCTTTAATTAACCATGTCACGTATTTATTACAACTTTAAATTAAAGACGAGCGACTCAGCTGAGACGACCAGCTGCTTCCTGCTGCGCCGGACAGATGTTGTTGCATTGCTAATGCTAATTAGCTCATTTTGTTGCAAAATAACAAAACTAAGACTTTAAGTGACACAAGCTCTTCTCCAGATTTGTACATGCTTTATAGGCTGACTGCCTGAAAATACTGTATTTTGTGTAATTATCATTATTATCATTACTATTATTATAACTATCATTATTTGGAGCAATGACTAGTTTTTTAAAATGATGTGTTTGGTGACAGACCTGTGAGATACAGCTAGATATTATTTTTAAAGTCGTCTTACTTGAAAAGTGATGTTTTTTCCTGCCGGTGTTAGAAGATGTAGGTGTTCATGACGACTCCTCTCAGCACTACAACACTTTTATTTTTGCTTTTCACCAAATGATCATCTTCAAAACGAAGCTGAGCTCCTGTCACAGTGGGAAACCAGTTTGCTTTACTTTTAGTGTAAAAAGGGGAAACGGAGACTGGACTTGTACAGTTTTTGGGTATTAAAGCAGATCTATTTATTAACCTGGTGTAAAAGGGAAATTTAAACGATGAGCCAAAAGTTCAAATGTGATTTGTGTGATGAATAAAAACACAGAGTCAGTGGCTGTGGTTTAAATTCAGCGTTCCTGTAAAATTGTCTAAAAAATGAATGGAGTCTGGTTGTTTGTTGTTCTGAAACTTATTGAATGAAGCTTTCATTTCCAACAGAAAACAAGACCTATAAACACTGAAACATCTGAACAACAATGGAAAGAAACAGGTTACCTTTTCCTCTGTGGAAAGGAACCTCATCATACAAAATGTACAAAAATAACTTGTGTACATTTACATGACAGAACCCAAAAAATCTGCAGTGTTGAGAAGAAGATGCAACATTCATGTTTTCTGAAACACTGGAGTTTTACCTCTTCAAACACTGTTGTGTGACTCAATTCACACTGTTGAGACAGAAAACAGATCCAGGAAACAAGCCGTCCCACTGCAACCCTGGTTTAAGTAAAGTGGAGTCTGGTCTTATCAGGACTCAACACACAAACACACAAATAGAAAAATTACAACCAATTATATTTATTGACAAACAGTGCTTTGATTCATCAGATATACTGTAAGTTTCAGATGGGTTGACAATTCGATGACTTAAGTTTCTGAGTCATTGAGTATAATTAAATTTTTATATAATAAAATATCAATATTAAAAAGAATGAATTAATATAGCAATCATACATTATTGTAATATAATTGTACTTATTAATTTATACTCCACTATTTCTTAAATGTTATATTCTGGAGCACATGTTCATTTACATATTTATTTGAAATTAATTCATGCACACGTTTAGGATATTTATTACAGTTGGCAGCTTTTGCTCCTGATTTCACTGTAATTATTAAAACTGATTCATCTTTTCAATGCACAAAAGCTGAAAATATTTAAAGTAACAGGAGAAAACACACGTTTCCTTTCTTCTTCTGAAGGAAATGTCTAGTAAAATAAGAATAAATAAGAAATGAGTGTAAACTAAAGCTCATATTTATGATAATGAGTTTTAACAATTGCGTCACAAACAGGAAGCAGCGGCTTCTTCCTCCAGCATCGATGGGGTTTCCTTTTAGTCCTCCAGGGGCGGTGCTCTTCCTCTGAGCTGCTGCTTCATACCGTAGAAGAAGAAGCTGTTAGCTACTGTAAACAAAGCTCAGCCGTCGGCCTGTTGAACAACTAAACAACTGCTGAATCTGGGGGAGGATATGACCCGAAACACCTCTGTGTCAGTCTGAAGTAAGTGGGAAACCAGGTGTTTACCGAACAGCCCAGTGACGGCGGGAAAATTAATATTTAAACCATTAACTTGTTTAGCTAACTTACTAGCATGAACGTGCTAAAGTGGGCAGAGAACCGAGAGCTCGGCTCGAACATCGTCTGTGAACTTTCTGCTTTGTGTGTCTGTGTATCTCGGTGTTGAGACGCCGTAGTGTTGTGAGGTTTCATCGGTGTGATGTGTAGAAACCCCGCTGGTGAAACGGACTGTGGTGACTTCGTGGCTAACGAAGCTAACGTTAGCTCAGATTTGACCCGACGTCTGGCCGCTCCGCTCACCGTCACTGTTTCCCTCCAGCCCGCGCCTCTCTGAGCCATGAGCCGGGCCGCGGTCTGACTGGAAGATAATGGCTGCAGAGCTGTTCCCCAGTAAGAAGCTGGTCCCCCCCGCCTCAGCGAGCAGCGCCACCTCCATCCAGCAGTACCAGCAACAGAACCTGACCAACAACAACACCACCGCCGCGCAGGGCTGCTGCAACTGGCAGGGCCTGTACCCCACCATCCGAGAGAGGTGAGTGCCCCCGGCCCAGGTCCTGACAGCGTCTAACACCAGAGTCCGACCATGTTCACCCCGTCATGGCCACAGGTCACAGAGAGAGTTCATTTCAGGCTGGTCTCAACATGACAGTGAGTTCAGCTCAGGCCCCAGAGGGAGTCACCAGTAAACTCCACATCCTGGGCTATGATCGAGTCACCAAGTTTGATTACCAGTCTAGATTCACTCTAATTATAATTAATAATAGATTTACTTCGTGATCAGGACTTGTCTGATCTTTCCTTTTATATTAGTCCCTTGTATACGGAGCCTCAGTCGGGATCCAGATCTTTAACCCTGACAGTTATGAGTTTCAGCCGTGACTTCACTCACACTGAGATTCATCACAGACTCAAGACTGTGACATCATTGGGTAGATGACCTCATCAGGTGGGTCCTGAGGGAGAAGGAGGCTCAGTGAGACTCTGGTTCTGATGGCTGGTGAATTCTGTGTCCTCGTAGAAACTCAGTCATGTTCAACAATGAGATGATGGCGGATGTTCACTTCGTGGTTGGACCACCTGGTGGGACGCAGCGAGTTCCAGGACACAAGGTAAAAAGCAGCGGTGATCAGCTGTGGATTTAAAGGTGTGATAATATCTGGTATCATGTCAGAATCAGGATCCAGAGATTTAAATCTGACTCTTACTTCACTGATAAAATATTATATTATTATTAAGATATTTTATTAAATATTATAACTGGCTCGTCTGTTTTTGGTTCAGTGCAGCTCAGTAGAGACTCAAACATTAAAAATTAGACAAACAAACACAATAAATGCACATGAATTATAAAAACGTGTGGTTAATAAATATCCTGACTTTAGCAGCATTATTACACAGACCAGGTTATTACACAGTTATTATACAGATCAGACTTCAGTTCTCTGATGGCACTTGAGTAAAACCTGTTCAGGAGTCTGGAGGTCCAGGTCTTAATGGACCAGAGCATCAGGGAATCTATCAGGACTTCATGGATGCTGTATGATCCTGGACCAGATCCAGGTCTATTGAGTTTGGCTGAGAAAACCAGACTGGGAGCTGTGCTGTTTTCAGTTGGAGCCTGTGTCACATGACCAGTGCTCCCAGCTGTGGGCATGTGTCAGTCATCCTGTCCCTCTGCTCTGCTGCAGTACGTCCTGGCCGTCGGCAGCTCTGTGTTCCACGCCATGTTCTACGGAGAACTGGCTGAGGATCAGGACGAGATCCGGATCCCCGACGTGGAGCCTCCTTCGTTCCTCGCCATGTTGAAGTACGTGGGGCTCTGATTTCCTGACGCAGAAGAAAAGTTCATATTGATAATTACTCTCTATCGGTCTAAACATTACCATGACAACGGCGTCTGTTTGACCTCCACAGGTACATCTACTGTGATGAGATCGACCTGTGTGCTGACACAGTGCTCGCCACCCTCTATGCTGCCAAGAAGTACATTGTGCCTCACCTGGCCCGGGCCTGCGTCAACTTCCTGGAGACTAGCCTGAGCGCCAAGAACGCCTGCGTGCTGCTGTCACAGAGCTGCCTGTTCGAGGAGCCCGACCTGACGCAACGCTGCTGGGAGGTGATCGATGCACAGGCCGAGCTCGCACTGCGCTCCGAAGGCTTCTGTGACATCGACACCCAGACACTGGAGAGCATCCTGCGGCGGGAGACGCTCAACGCCAAAGAGATGGTGGTGTTCGAGGCGGCGCTGAACTGGGCCGAGGCCGAGTGCCAACGACAAGACCTGCCACCAACCATCGAGAACAAGCGCCTGGTGCTGGGCAAGGCCATCTACCTGATCCGCATCCCCACCATGGCGCTAGAGGATTTCGCCAACGGAGCGGCACAGTCCGGTGTGCTCACGCTCAATGAGACCAACGACATCTTCCTGTGGTACACTGCCGCCAAGAAGCCCGAGCTGCTGTTCTGCACCAAACCTCGGAAAGGCCTGGCTCCACAGCGCTGCCACCGCTTCCAGTCCTGCGCTTACAGGAGCAACCAGTGGCGGTACCGAGGCCGCTGCGACAGCATCCAGTTTGCTGTGGACAAACGCGTTTTCATTGCTGGCTTCGGTTTGTACGGCTCCAGCTGCGGCTCGGCTGAATACAGCGCCAAGATCGAGCTGAAGCGCCAGGGCGTGCCGATGGCCCAGAGGATCATCAAATACTTCTCAGACGGCTCCAGCAGCACCTTCCCCGTCTGGTTCGAGTACCCAGTGCAGATCGAGCCGGACACCTTCTACACCGCCAGCGTGGTGCTGGACGGCAACGAGCTGAGCTACTTTGGCCAGGAGGGCATGACAGAGGTGCAGTGTGGGAAAGTGACCTTCCAGTTCCAGTGCTCCTCGGACAGCACCAACGGCACCGGGGTCCAGGGAGGCCAGATCCCAGAGCTCATCTTCTACGCTTGAGCCTGGCAGGAGGGAGGACGCCACGGAGATTCACACGCCATGATGAGTTTAATTTTGAAGGTGGGGGCGGGGCTCCTGGACCCTGGACCATCTGCTGCTCGTCATTTCCACTTCCTCTTGGTTACACAGATACTTCCTGTAGAGAATGGTGTTATGGGTAACCTGAAATCACAGTGTGTGTGTGTGTGTGTGTGTGTGTGTGTGTGTGTGTGTGTGTGTGTGTGTGTGTGTGTGTGTGTGTGTGTGAGAGGAACATCTGTCTGACATTGATCTATATTTTTATTACTGTGCGGATGAAAAATACTTTAATTTTAATGTAATAAATAAAACACTAAACCCACTTGTCCTGGTTCAAATGCTGCCATCATCTTCAACGGCTCCTCCTGGTTTTCAGTTTCCCGCCTTAAAATCAGGTGTTGGGTTTCATCATGACACAGTGAAGTCAGGTGACTTCCTGTTCCTGAAGGATTTTAAATTTCTCACCTGTTCAGTGATGTCAGGCTGAACCTTGGGTTTTCTACCTGTAGCAGCTCATCTCTGGTGCTCTGTCCTGGTTCTGCTTTCATAGGATGTGCTCATTTAAAGGGGCATTTTACCCATAATTCACCTGAACATCTGCCTGGATTTTCATTCTAGCAGTGTCTGTCAGTTTTTTGTGTTGTATTTAAACAAACTGATCCTCAGATATCACTACAGATGTTTTTACTTTGAAAACCTTTGACCTTTAAGTTGCTCTCTTCCTGTTGTGTCCATATGTTTGTGACTGTTTCATCTGCTCTGTGAAGATGGAGGACAGACTCTTTTATATCTGATTCTATATTGAGAAAAGATATTTTTGAATGTTTTTGTTTCCTGTTGTCTGATTCCAACCAGAATGTGAGTGAGTCCGTGGCCTTATTAATGTGTTGTTGACCAGTTTGGAAATAAAAGCTTCAACTGATGTGTTGGTTCCACAGAGACTGACTGGACCTGGACCTGGACTCAGGTCTAAAGAGACTTAACCCTTTATTCTCTCTAGTGACCATCAGGGGGCGACTCCACTGGTTGTTAAAGAAGTCAGATTGTATTGAAGTCTATGGGAAAATGTCCCTACTTCTCCTTGATTTATTAGCTCAGTAAACGTTTTCCTAATGAGTTTATGGTCTCAGTCTCTAGTTTCAAGTCTTCAATACAACATGATGTTCATTTTTTAAATGATGGTCCATTTAGAGGAAAATAGACCAGAAAGGAGGGGATGGATTAGGGGGTGTGGCTACTGTGTGACTGACAGACTGTAGCACCCAATCAGGATAGAGGACAGAGCAGGTCAGCTCCACCCCTCACAAACCAACAGGTGACGTCATGAAGGTTTGACCCTGATTGGTTCTGGAGGTTTTAATAGATCTCCCCCGGTGCATCCTGGTCCTGTAGCCTCTTATTTAGTAAATAAACCCAAACGAGTCGAATAAACAACCAGAGAAACAAAGTAAACAAGTGATGATATAAAAGTTTATATCGTTGACACGTGACAGTGAAGAACTGAACATCAGCTGATCGAGGCTCAAAAACGCGTGAAACTCCAAAGTTTGAACGGAAATGACGTAAAATCGGGTTCACACCGGAAACAAACTGATTAAACTGTGATATGAAATAAAGTGAAAAAGCTTAAAACTCTGTTCTACCTTAAGATTTGTCTTCTGTTGCTGCCGCTTCAAGGATGAAGAGGAGGAGGAGGAGGAAGAAGAAGAGGAGCAGGAGCAGCCTTTCGCGCTCTATTTGAGCCTCTTCGCTTCCCGTCCAGAAGGTGGAAGTGACTCCGGCCGTCCACACTGAGCTCAGGTGTTTGATGTCATGCTCAGGCTGAAGGTAATTTCAGGTCACCTGACTCCCTCTGACCGGCGGGATTCATGCAGGTCAGACTGTGGATCGGGATCCGGATCCGGATCGACAGGGAGCGGCGGCCCGGAGGACGTGGTGGTGGTCCACGGACTCAGGACTCCCATCGGCAGAGCCAAGAGGGGGTCGTTCAAGGTACCTGGTGGCTGTGCTGATCTTACCCCCTACCGGTCGATCTTACCCCCTACCGGTCGATCTAACCCCCTACAGGTCGATCTAACCCCCCCTACCGGTCGATCTTACTCCCTACAGGTCGATCTTACCCCCTACAGGTCGATCTAACCCCCTACAGGTCGATCTAACCCCCCTACAGGTCGATCTTACCCCCCTACAGGTCGATCTAACCCCCCTACCGGTCGATCTAACCCCCCTACCGGTCGATCTAACTCCCTACAGGTCGATCTAACCCCCCTACAGGCCCCCTACTTAGTTAACACCTCTATACTGAACCAGATCAATCTTTCCTTAGTCACAGGTTATGTGCCACAGGCCTTTAAGGTGGCAGTTATTAATCCCTTACTTAAAAAGCCTTCTCTAGATCCAGGTGTGTTAGCAAATTATAGGCCCATATCCAACCTTCCCTATATCTCCAAGATCCTTGAGAAGGTGGTTCTAGAGCAGCTACATGAGCACCTGCACAGTAATGAACTGTTTGAAGCTTTCCAATCTGGATTCAGAGAACACCATAGCACTGAAACAGCACTGGTAAAAGTCTCCAACGATCTTCTTATAGCTTCTGATAGAGATCTGGTCTCTATACTGGTACTTCTGGACCTCAGTGCTGCATTTGACACCATTGACCACAGCATTCTGCTGCAGAGACTAGAACATGAAATCGGGATTAAAGGCTCTGCCCTAAAATGGTTAAAATCATACTTATCCGATAGGTTTCAGTTTGTTAATGTTAACAATGACTATTCAGAGTGCAGCAGAGTTACGTATGGCGTACCACAGGGCTCAGTTTTAGGGCCAATTCTTTTCATTCTCTACATACTTCCATTAGGCGATATAATCCGGAAACACTCAATCGACTTCCACTGTTACGCAGATGATACCCAGCTCTACGTATCGATGGAACCAGATGATAAAAGCCGCCTCACCAATCTGCAAGACTGCCTAAAAGACATCAAATCCTGGATGTCCACTAACTTCCTTCAACTAAACTCAGATAAAACAGAGGTCATTGTGTTTGGACCTAAACATCTCAGGGACACCTTCTCTTTGCAGATTGCTTATCTAGATGGCATCACCCTGAACTCTAGTATGACCGCAAGGAACCTTGGAGTAATATTTGACCAAGACCTTTCATTCAGCTCACACATTAAACACGTGACTAGGACTGCCTTTTTTCACCTGCGCAGCATAGCCAAAATTAGGAATATCCTCTCTCAGAGTGATGATTTCTACAGATCCACTGAAGCTCCATCTCTCTCCACCAACCGCCCCCTGCATCACCCCCTTCCCCTTTTACCCCTGCTGTTAAACCGACCTGCCCTTCCCTCCCAGGAACCAGTCTACCACCCA
>CM076650.1:606071-634202 GCA_038496675.1 Rachycentron canadum
GTCATTGTGTTTGGACCTAAACATCTCAGGGACACCTTCTCTTTGCAGATTGCTTATCTAGATGGCATCACCCTGAACTCTAGTATGACCGCAAGGAACCTTGGAGTAATATTTGACCAAGACCTTTCATTCAGCTCACACATTAAACACGTGACTAGGACTGCCTTTTTTCACCTGCGCAGCATAGCCAAAATTAGGAATATCCTCTCTCAGAGTGATGATTTCTACAGATCCACTGAAGCTCCATCTCTCTCCACCAACCGCCCCCTGCATCACCCCCTTCCCCTTTTACCCCTGCTGTTAAACCGACCTGCCCTTCCCTCCCAGGAACCAGTCGACCACCCATTACTCCCATTAAGCTGCCTGACTCTCTCTGCCTTCATTAGCTCCTGACACCATTTCCATCTGTGTATATTCTGTATTGTTCCCTGTTTTCTTGTCTGTATACAACATCTATTGCCCGTCTGCCCGTCCTGGGTGAGGGATCATCCTCTGTTTCTCACCATGAGGTTTCTCTTTTTTTTCCTGTTAAAAGGGTTTTTGTTTTGAGTTTTTCCTCAGTCGATGTGAGGGTCTAAGGGCAGAGGATGTTGTTATGATGCTATGTAAAGAACTTTGAGACAAACTGTAAAAATGGGCGATACAAATAAAACTGCCTCACCTGTCGAACCCGTTCACCTGTCGAACCCGTTCACCTGTCGAACCTGTGCTCACTCTGATTGACGTCTTCCAGGACACGACACCTGACGAGCTGCTGAGCGCCGCGATGACAGCTGTGCTGACAGATGTTGGCCTGTCGGCCTCACAGCTGGGGGACGTCTGTGTGGGTGAGAGTCCTCCACCAGAGGGGGGGAGGGGGAGGGGGAGAGAGAGAGAGATGTAAAGAGTGGCTCTGTGTGTTCACCAGGTAATGTGCTGCAGCCTGGAGCCGGGGCTCTGATGGCCAGAGTGGCTCACTTCCTCAGGTCAGAGGTCAAAGGTCAGTCATTAACTCACACTCTGGTCCTCCCACACTGACCCCCCCCCACCCATCCTGTCCTCAGTGGGTTTCCAGACACAGTTCCAGTCTACACAGTGAACAGACAGTGCTCCTCAGGCCTGCAGGCTCTGCTCAACATTGCAGGTAAACGCCACAACTCCTGTGACCTCTCACCTGTGACCTCTCACCTGTGACCTCTCACCTGTGACCTCTCACCTGTGACCTCTCACCTGTGTCTGTGCAGGAGCCATCAGGAGTGGATCCATCCACCTGGGCCTCGCCTGTGGGTACGTCCACCTGTTACAGGCTCATCCTCCTGTTGCAGTCAGACAATGTCTCTCCAGAGCCTCTGACTGTGTGTGTGTGTGTGTGTGTGTCTCAGTGTGGAGAGCATGTCTCTGCGCTCAGTAGGGAACCCCGGAGACCTGAGCTCCAGACTGATGGACAACGACAAGGCCAGAGACTGTATCATCCCTATGGGGTGAGACCATGTGACTGATGGGAGGAGCCGCAAAATGACATCACTGCACATCCAGAAACAGAATCAGTCACAATCAGATGAACAGATATGAAACTAACATCTAAAAACTGTTTTAGCAACAGAATTTATTTACTAAAAGCTAAAAATGAAGAGTTTTAATCCGTTATGATAATTTAATGGTTATTTTCAAGGCCACGCCCCCTCACACTGTTTTGTCCACCCAGAACGTTTTTAATGAAAAGAACTTTCAGAATTTTTACTTCAACAACAAATTTGGTCAAACAGCTCTGAGAATAAAACACAAGAGCGGTTAAAAAAACATGGCTGCCAAGAACAGAGCTTAGAAAGTCGTTGGTTGTAGCTCGTTAACTGTTCAACCAATCATCGTAAACCTTGTTCAACGTCTTCAGGTCATGGTGAGGGGTCAGCCGACCAAAGCATTCTCAGCCTGACCTCTAGGGAGCGCCACAAATACCAAAAATGTGAAGCTCAAAATCTGAACCGCTGTATTGATTGATGACAGTGGGCGGAGCCTATTCATCAATGCGAGCCTTTGCCCAATTTACAAAGTGGCAATGAACCAGAGACATGAAAATGGGTAGAGGAACTAGAAATGCTGAGTCAGCTCTTCACATTAAAAATATGAGTGAGGGTGAGACAGTTTGGAGCCTGTCCATCGAATTCACATTTAACTGAACAAAAAGGCCACATGATGGAAACAAGCTGCTTCTCTGTCAATGAACAACTCAGTTTTCATGGTTAAAGGTTAAAGGTCACTGAACAAGAATACATACACTGTTTATTCAACACAAATATCACAGGACTTAATGATTTAAGAAAGGTCAAAGGTCAACTTTACTGTCACGTCATAATGTTCTGCAAGAAATGTTTTGGTCATTCAAGCAGAGGTTGTGACTGTGTGTGTGTGTGTGTGTGTGTGTGTGTGTGTGTGTGTGCATGTGCAGCATCACCTCAGAGAACGTTGCAGAGCGATTCGGAGTTTCCAGAGAGAAGCAGGACGCCTTCGCTTTCAGCTCTCAGCAAAAGTAACACATTTTTATCATTGTTAAAATGTTTTTTTTCATTGAGTTTGGTGGCGTTTGGAGCCACAACCCCCAGGGAAGGAGGGCAAAGTCATTACATCAGTCATAGCTATAAAAAAAAAACTATACTTGTTTTTAAACACACACACACTGACTACCTTTAGACTGTATGGACCTTTAACATCTACCTTTAGACTGTATGGACCTTTAACATCTACCTCCACCTCTTCACAGAGCAGCTCGGGCTCAGACTATGGGCTTGTTTGACCAGGAGATTGTCCCTGTCATCACCAAGTTGGTGGACGAGGAAGGTAAAGAGCGAGAGGTGACTGTGCGCAAAGACGACGGCATCAGACCTGGAACCACCCTGGCAGGACTTGCCAAGCTGCGGCCGGCCTTCAAACCTGACGGCAGCACCACAGCGGGTGAGTCTGCGTCGCTGGAGCAGGCGGATGTGGATGAATCTCTCGGCAGCCACTGACTTGCATGTTCTGCCCTTAGGTAACTCCAGCCAGGTGAGTGACGGAGCAGCAGCCGTGCTGGTTGGTCGCAGGTCTGAAGTGGAGGCTCTGGGTCTGCCGGTCCTGGGCATCCTGAGGGCCAGCGCAGTGGTCGGGGTTCCTCCTGATGTCATGGGTATTGGACCAGCGTTTGCCATCCCTGCAGCTCTGGAGCAAGCTGGTAAGATGAGCGAGTTCTGGGGCAGATGATCAAAACCTAAACTGGTTTAAAATGAGCCTGTGGTTCAGTGTGAAGCAGCTGCGTCATTACAATCAACGATCAACTGAAATGATCAGGTTTGACAGGATATTGACTCTGAACAGACGACACCTGTGGCTTCAGACTCTGGACTGGATCCTTCTTCTCCTCTTCCTCCTGCTCTTCCTCCTCCTTCCTGATTGTCATGTCCCTTCTCTCCGTTCCATTTCTTGTGAAGACACAAACCAAACGACGTGGATGTACTGAAGATCTGAGTTCTGCTCGGTCTCAGTCCCCAGAGGATGAATCTTTTCTGCCTGTGACAGTCTTCCTGTAGAAACGCTGTTGTGTTGTCATCCTCTCCTCCTCAGGACTGACTGTGGCCGACATCGATGTGTTTGAGATCAACGAGGCCTTTGCCAGTCAGGTGAGGCTGAGTCCTGTTCATGTGTTGGGACCTGGACCTGGATCACCAGGGCCAGGAACAGTTTGAGTGACCTGATCTGGTTCTGCTCAGGCCGTGTACTGTGTGGAGAAGCTGGGGATCCCTCTGGAGAAGGTGAACCCTAACGGAGGAGCCATCGCTCTGGGTCACCCACTGGGCTGCACCGGCGCCCGGCAGGTGGTGACGCTGCTCAACGAGCTCAAACGCAGAGGCCGGAGGTCCGTGTCACCCGCCGCACACAAAACTCCTCGTGTTAGTGTTCAAACGAGTCCAGACCCGGTCTCTTGTGTTCTGCCTGCAGGGCGTACGGCGTCGTGTCCATGTGCATCGGCACCGGGATGGGGGCTGCTGCCGTCTTCGAGTACCCAGGAGCGTAGGAGCTGACGGAGGATCAGGACCACGAGGCCTCGTGGTCACGGTCAAATAATCTGAACAGGAAACGCATTCATTTTATAGAGAAAATAATCAATAGATTGATTAAGATGACAAATGATTTTTCTAACGTTTGTGTCCAGAGCTTCACTGAGCTACTGATGACGCTTGAGAAAACAAACTTAAAGGACAAGTTCACAATTTCTTATGTTTTAAAGGTCCATATCTTAACTTCTCCTGTCTTTTATTTTGAAGGGTTGATATCCATTAGAAGATATATTTATGGTTTTAAGAACCAAAAACCATCTCAGTGTAGTTTTACTCTCTCCTCTCTCTGTCAGTCAGCCAATCAGAAGAAAAAGAATTCTGATTGGCCGACTGTTTTCTGAGTGATCCAATAAAAAAATACAGCAGATTTCAGGTAAAGACTCAGTCTTACAAAGTTGGATGGTGGGTGCAGTTGGGCGGGGCTTGGGAACGTGGCTGAGGATGGTGACTTTGTTTTAATCCTCATTAAGGTTCTGTTATTAATGTTAATTAATGATTGTATGGACCTTTAAAACAGTCAGGTGTCCATGTGAGTCATCCACCCTGTTCCATCAGATCCCTGTACTGGAGAGGGCGAGGGTCAAAATTCAGTTTCTGTAAACACAAACTCCATCATGTTCATCTGGGCGCCTGACAGCTGAACCTGTCCTCTAATGGTCTGTCGTGGTCTCTCAGGTCTGTGGACCTGGTCTCTCAAACTAGGACCAAACTGTTGTGGCATGAAATAACCTCAGCAGGTTCCACTGAGGCCGAAGACACCTCGAGATCAATACTTATATTGATGATTAGTTTCTAATCAGTTGATCCAGTGCCATTCATTTTGCTGATTAAACCATTTACAGGGTTTCTATACTGAACCTGGATCAGGATCAGACCTGAGTCGTCAGTAACCATGACGACAGATACCTGGACTGATTCACTGTGAAGCATCAAGAATAAAACATTAACACACTGAAGCAGCAGGATTCAGTTTTTACTCATTTGTTCTGTACAAACACATAAAAAAATAAAGGCTGGTCCTGGTCCTGGTCCTGGACTACAGGACCAGGACCAGTCTCAGGCCTACACCAGCTTCTGTTTCTTCCGAGCCTGAAACTGCTCCGTTTTGCTCTTGATGGACTTGACGAGCAGCGACAGGCCGGGGTCCATTGCTTTCTTTCCAGCTGGAGCATCAGACTCATTTTCCCGTTTCTTGCCCGCCGTGACTTCCTGTTTGCTGTTGACGGACTCCACCTGCGTGGGTGTGGTCGCACCTACGGCGAGAGCGTCATCCTTCAGCCGCCGCTCCTCTTCTCGCCGGCGCTGCTTCTCGGCCACGATGCTCCGAGTGGCCTTGGTCTTCTTGTAGCTGGGGTGGGACGGGTCCAGGTTGAACAGGTGGGAGGTGAACATGGCCTGGAACCGAGGGTCTTTAACATCCACCTGGACGCACACAGACAGGAAGTGGCTCGTTTTACACATCAATGTTCAATAATGCAACGACTATGCTGGCGTAGCACGTGATGAAAAGTCACTACTCGCCCTGACATGTGACAATCAGTGGGAACGTGAACCATTTACCCTAAACCCAACAGGAAGTTGCCATTTTGAATTTACGCTGCGTTTTGGTGGCATTTTGGGTATGATTCCTGATAAAAGACCAGACAGACGGACAGCTGGTGAACAGATGTGTCTCAAACTCTGACCTGGAAGTCGTCGTCGTCCAGAGGCTCCGCCCCCTTCTTCAGCAGCTTCTTCCTCTTCTTTTTACTCAGGTTCTGCTGCTCCACGATCCTGTCGTAGTTAAAGTGTTTGTGTTTGTCGTCGTCATCGTCGTCCATCAGCAGAGTCATCTCAGCCTGCACACACACACACACACACACACATGAGGAATCCAGGTCACTTCTCCTGATGATGAAGACCTGAGCTTGACCTCTGACCTTTTGCTTCTCCAACTCCTCTTCCTCCTCAGCTGTGCGCTCCTCTTCCTCCTGCTTCTTCTTCTTCTTCTTCCCCTTCTGTTTCCTCTGAGCATCTGCAGACACATCAGACTGTCACTGTCTGAGGACCAGGACCTGGCCTTACACCTCCAGGACCTGGTCTTTCTCCTCCTGGACCAGGTCTTACACCTCCAGGACCTGGTCTTACTCCTCCAGGACCTGGTCTTACTCCTCCAGGACCTGGTCTTACTCCTCCAGGACCTGGTCTTACTCCTCCAGGACCTGGTCTTACTCCTCCAGGACCTGGTCTTACACCTCCAGGACCTGGTCTTACACCTCCAGGACCTGGCCTTACTCCTCCTGGACCTGGTCTTACTCCTCCTGGACCTGGTCTTACACCTCCAGGACTTGGTCTTACACCTCCAGCACCTGGCCTTACTCCTCCAGGACCAGGTCTTACTCCTCCAGGACCTGGTCTTACTCCTCCAGGACCTGGCTTTACTCATCCTTGGCCTGGCCTTACTCCTCCTGGACCTGGTCTTACACCTCCAGGACCAGGTCTTACTCCTCCTGGACCTGGTCTTACACCTCCAGGACCTGGTCTTTCTCCTCCTGGACCTGGTCTTACACCTCCAGGACCTGGTCTTTCTCCTCCTGGACTTGGTCTTACACCTCCAGCACCTGGCCTTACTCCTCCAGGACCAGGTCTTACTCCTCCAGGACCTGGTCTTACTCCTCCAGGACCTGGTCTTACTCCTCCAGGACCTGGTTTTACTCCTCCTTGGCCTGGCCTTACTCCTCCTGGACCTGGTCTTACACCTCCTGGACCTGGTCTTACTCCTCCTGGACCTGGTCTTACTCCTCCAGGACCTGGTCTTACTCCTCCTGGACCTGGTCTTACTCCTCCAGGACCTGGTCTTACTAACAGCAGATAAATAATCAATGACTGAACGTATCGTTCACCTGTAGCACCCAGCTCCTCTGTGAAGAAGGGGTCACTGAGGTCAACGTCTGGAGGAAGTTCATCATCACTGAAGTCTTCCTCTGCCGCCCCCTGTTGGAGGACAGACATGAAACAGGGATTTGTCAGTGAGCTGATGAAGACTCCTCTCAGCTGAGGAGGAAGACGAGCTTCACCTGTTTCCTGTCAGATTTCTTCTGCTTCTTCTTCTCCTTCTTCTTCTGCAGGAACTCCTCCCATGGTGTCAGCTGCTCTTTTCCCTCCAGCTTCTTCTTCACCAGCTGCTCCGTCGTCTCCTTCAGTCCTGAACACACACACACACACACACACCCCGTCACACACACTCCTGATATTCTCACTCTTCATCACCTGTTTCACCACATGTTCTATTTACAGGCTTCTGATTGGCTCAGGTGATTTTATATGAAGGTCATTTTAATTAATATTTAATAAATAGTTATGAAATAAATCCTGAAATTAGATGGAAATATATAAATAAATGTAAACATACAGGCAAATATAAAATTGAGTCAATACATAATTAGCTGGGCAGCACTGTGCTGATTGGTCTGAAACTGATAACCACACCCCCTAATTTAAATATAACATGGAAAAAATGTGGCATTTAAAAATAAAAGTCCCCTGAAATTAATAATAAAAAATGAAAACATTTATTTGACTGAATTTTTATATTTTATATTATTTCTACATTTACTATTATAAATTCATTTATTTCATATTTGTATTTATTCAATATTGACTAAATATTGACCTTTACACTGAACAACCAGAGTGAAGCTGTAAACACACACACACACACCTGGCACCCAGGTGATCTCCATCTCCATGTCTTTGTCGTCCTGCAGCTTCTCTTTGTCCTTCAGGCCTCTCAGCAGCTCTCTGTACTTAGAGATCTGCTCCTCGCTCTTCTTCTTCTTCTTCTTCCTCTTCTCCTCTTCCTCCTGAGGTTCCTCCTCCTTCTCGGTCCAATTAGCTGTGAAACCAAAGGTCAGAACAGCCCCTCAGTGATGCTCCATCCCACCACAGAAGAAGAACAACCTTCAGGGCCAACCAGTCTTCTCACCCTCTGCGGTAACGTTAACCTCGCCATCTTCATCTTCCTCCTCTTCCTCACTGGAGGAGGCCAGGTAGGCATTGAAGTCCATTTCCAGCAGCTCGTTCTTGTCGAACTTCCTGTTGAGGGCGGTCACTCGCTCGTGGTCAGTCTCGTCCCACGTCAGCTGCACCTGATTCGTTGAGAGACACAAGTCATTTATTTAGACCAGATCAGGGTCTGAGACTGATCAGTGAGACTTCCTACATGTATTTCAAATTAAAAGACTAATAATCATCTTTATGAAGATGGAACAGTTTAAACAAAAAGACATGTTAGTGCATGTCAGTCCCTCCTGTTAAACCATTGGGCCCCTGACCATGTTTATAAATAGGCTCCGCCCACAGTGATGTCACAGGGCAGTGCCTGGACGAAGCATTAGTCCTGGTCTGAGGTGAAGGACTCTGGTCTGAAGAGCCTTAACCCTTCATCCTCTCTAATGACCATCAGGGGGCGACTCCACTGGTTGTTAAAGAAGTCAGATTGTATTGAAGTCTATGGGAAAATGTCCCTACTTCTCCTTGATTTATTAGCTCAGTAAACGTTTTCCTAATGAGTTTATGGTCTCAGTCTCTAGTTTCAAGTCTTCAATACAACATGATGTTCATTTTTTAAATGATGGTCCATTTAGAGGAAAATAGACCAGAAAGGAGGGGATGAATTAGGGGGCGTGGCTACTGTGTGACTGACAGACTGTACCACCCAATCAGGATAGAGTACAGAGCAGGTCAGCTCCACCCCTCACTCCTTTATGTTGGAGTTTCATGCTTCAAAGATGATTAATCAAAAGAATAATTGTCGGATCGATTGAGGATGAAGTAACTGAGCTGTAGCTGATAAAAAGTCACTCACCTTTGAGGTGGACGTGGCTGATGAGGTGAACAGTTTTGGCGTGTAGGCCGACAGGTTCACGTCCGTCGCCATGTCTTTCGGCTCCTCAGAGAAGGTGACGTCTTCAGGAATGAACCTGTTCAGAGAGGTTTGTTTATTGCTTCAGGTCTGAGGGTTTTAGTTCCTGCTGGTGTCAGTTTCACATCGTCCTACCGCAGGTCCAGGACCGAGCAGCTGCTCTCATACTCGTAGCCGTCGCACTCTGCATATATCTTGGCGGCTGTCTCGGCCGAGTCACACTCCACCACGCCGTAGAAATACTTCAGACGCTTGAACTGGTAGTCCCGCAGCTTCTCCCTGTGAACCCTGAGAGACGCACAACAGCCCCGTTAAACTGGCACTTAAAGGAGAGTGTGTGTGTGCATGTGTGTGTCTCACTTCTCCTCCTCGGTGTCGTCCTCCGAGTCGTCGGGCAGCGCCCTCAGCTCCAGTGGCCCCTGTGTCTCCTCCATCTTCAGCCTCTCCTTCCCGAACTCTGACGGGTAAATCTGGAAAACACCCAGCATGCATTGCAGATTATCTCCCTCACGCAGGTTCACCACTCACCTGTCCACCACTTTGAAAAGGGACTCCAATCTGTCTCTGTTGTCATGACAACTGCTCTGATGGAGGGTCCTGCCAGTAACATTAAACAGCCACCATCTTTTTTTTGTGGCCATTTTACGCCTTTAGTATTTTGACAGGACAGGAAAGTGAATTGCCCACTGACCACTGGACCTTCATTTTATCATGGTGGTGCATGAGGTGCAGTTGTCATGACAACAGAAACACAAAGATGAAACCTGGCTGAACAGCTGCTACTTTTAACAGACCTTTAACATCTACCTTTAGACCGTATGGACCTTTAACATCTACCTTTAGACTGTATGGACCTTTAACATCTACCTTTAGACTGTGGACCTTTAACATCTACCTTTAGACCGTATGGACCTTTAACATCTACCTTTAGACTGTATGATTTTATTTCCACATAATTAATTAAACATGATCAATAACAATCTCTATAGACAATAAATCTGAATCTATCAGCAGTGTCATTGATAAGAAGTTTCTGATCAGAGTAAAGCCATCACATCTGATCACTGACTACAATTAGACTTTAGTGCTGCAGCTGAACCGACTGAATTGTGGGATACACCTTATGGGGACTGACCCTCTCCGATTGGACAAGCTTGGACCTACCTTGACCGACAGCACAGCTCCTCCTTTAGGTGTGAAGGAGTTGAACAGAGCCAGCAGGTCTCTGGCCTTTATACGATCCCAGTCCATGTTACAGACGGCCAGTCGGGCAGAAACCTGACACACACACAGGTGTAAACATACAGTTTATGTGTGTGAGTGTTCAGAGCGTGGAGCGTCTCCAGACGCCGCCTCACCTCGTCACTTCGCGGAGCGTCTTTGCACAGCTCTCCCCAGTCGTGCTCAAGCTCCTCTTCTTCTTTCCTCAGGATGACGTCAACGTCATCTTCATCATCTTCATCTGAGCTTGTCTCTATGTTGCCCTTCCCTCGGGCCAGATCCGGCCCACTGTCACTGTCCTCCTCTGAATCAGGACCAGACTCCTCCTCATCTGATCCACTTCCACTGTCGCTCTCCTCCTCTGCATCGTCATCTTCGTCCTCGTCATCGTCACTCTCTGTGGCACCGCTTCCCAGGTCGACGGCGTCCTCCTCCTCAGTTTGTTGCTCCTCATCTTCATCATCTGAGGAAGATAAAGTCAGAGTCTTCAGAGCTGAGGCTCATGGGTGATTTTTTATTACTGAAAAGATACAGAACAACAAACATCTGCTCACCTTCATCCTCCTCCTCCTCCTCCCTGACCCCTCTGCTCTGCACCACTTCTCCTTTCTTCACCATCTTCTCCTTCTTCTGTCCCTCTGTCGCCTTCTTCTTCTTCTTCTTCTTCTTCTCCTCCTTTACGCCCTCTTCGTCGTCCTCCTCATCCTCGGAGTCAGAGACATGGTAGAAGCGCTTCAGGTCATCGGTGGATGTGTGGTTGATGGGCCGGCCTCGTTTGTCCACCGTGTACTTCACCTTGAATCGCTCGTCGTGGAACATGGAGTGGAAGCGCTTGTCGATCTTGATTTTGCGTTCCCTCTCTGGCATCTCCCAGAAGCGAGGGTCCTTCTGCACCCGCAGGAAACGCTCATCACTCACCTGCATCTTTTTGGATGACATGGCAGCAAATATCACAGCCTCACCTGCCGAATACAGAGAGGAAAGAAGAGTTAAACAGGTTTCAGAGATGGAGACTTTTTCTTTAGATATTTGTTTTTAATTATGTTATTTCTTTTCTTGCAGGACTGCGACTGATTTCCACCATAAATCTGTGACGATTTTCTACTTCATAACCCTTTCTTTCCAAAGTTTGTTAATTAGCTAGTCCTTGAATCTTTTCAGATATATGAAGAATATCAGGTAAAAACTGTGACGACTGAGCTGCCAACATTGAACAGAGCAGACACCTCATCACTAATTAACATAATCAATAAAGACAAATCAAGTGAGTTCATGAGCTGAACAATCACAATAAGAGACAAATCATCCGTCATAAATAAAGTGTTGTGTAGCTGCAGACACACAAATACATTATCTTCATCCTGAATGACCACTGCCACACAATCACAACAGCTGTCAGACTCTTCACAATAAGAGTTTCTCCTGTTCCAGCATCAAGTTGAAGCCTCCAGTTTGTCATTTGTCCGTCGCCATCTTGTTTTTTTAAACCATAAACCATATTTGGACGAGAAGGTGGAGCTGAGGAGGAGTGAGGGGTGGAGCTGACCTGCTCTGTACTCTATCCTGATTGGGTGCTACAGTCTGTCAATCACACAGTAGCCACGCCCCCGAATTCATCCCCTGCTTTCTGGTCTATTTTTCCTCTAAATGGACCATCATTTAAAAAATGAACATCATGTTGTATTGAAGACTTGAAACTAGAGACTGAGACCATAAACTCATTAGGAAAACGTTTACTGAGCTAATAAATCAAGGGAGAAGTAGGGACATTTTCCCATAGACTTCAATACAATCTGACTTCTTTAACAACCAGTGGAGTCGCCCCCTGATGGTCATTAGAGAGGATGAAGGGTTAAGGCTCAGACCAGAGTCCAGGTCCAGGTCTAGAGACTGGTCTCCTTCTAAACTGAGTCAGGATTAGAGTCTCGAGGACTCACAACCTCACGACAACAATCAAACTCTTCCTGTGTTTGTTTGTATTGTGTAAAATAATAATAATAATAAGAGTAAAGCTCAGTAACTGTCATCTGAACATTAACATGGATTATTTAATTATTCAGTTTCATGATTAATGAACTTATTGACCGACAATAACCTATTAATGTTTTAATGAAATGAATTAAATGAGTAGAATTAAACAGAGGCTGTTTTCAGACCGTGAAGTTAATTGAATTAAGTTACTTTAAAATGATGACGTCGTGATGAGACAACACACCCCACTTCCGGTGGCACAGGTAAACACGTGAAACTCACCTGGACGAGCTGAGCTCCTCGCGAGTCTCTGGAACAACAACAGAGTCCGGACCCGGTCGGACCCGGTCGGACCCGGTCTACGGTTTGAGGTGAGGTTTCACTCCTCAGCTTCCCGCCACGTGAGGAGTCTGTCCTGCCTCACCTGCGCTTCGTGACGTCACAGAGCCGATGTCTAACGAGCTTCAGATGAAAAATGTCCTGATTAAAACACCGCGTCTTCACAGCTCCGCTGCCGCACGTGCTTTCCCACCATGCAACTGTTCCGTGACGTCTCTGTCCCCCCGCCCCTTCCTCGCTAAGACGAGCGAAGTGGGACAAACAGAATAAAACCCGCACTGACGTCACGGCTCATTCAGAGCAGACGTGCTGTTTTCTCCCGGTTTATCGACGGTTGGTCGACAGGAAGCGACAGAGGAGCGCGCGCCTGTGTCTGACATACGTCATCAATCTGCCGATGACTTTGATAAGTAATCGATGAATAGAAAACATCAAAGCCCGAGTTCAGTTTCCAGACCAGATCCAGTTCCGTAGTTTCCAGTGAGCCCAGCAGAATCCAGCTCCGCGCTTTCCCGCCTCCTCCCCCAGGAGGTCATTGATTGGAGGACAGGAAGTCACCTCGGATGTTGTTCTGATCCTGTTCTGTCTCGGTCCGGACCAGGAGAGACCGGCACCATGAGCTCCAACCTGGGTGGGCGAGTCCTGGAGACGCTGCGCCGGTCCGGATCCGCCCCCGCGGCCCCCTCAGGCAGCTGGAGCCGGATCTGGCCCCCCTGCTGCGGACTCCGGGCTGGCCCCGGGGCCGGACCCCGCAGAGGACTGACCGGGTCCGGCAGGGGGACCATGAATGTGTTCAACAGGGAGATGAAGAAGAGGCAGAAGAACTGGGCTGCGACCCTGCAAAACGGGGACAAGTACGACTACCTGAGGGACGAGGTGAGACCGGCAGAGACAGGGCCCAGACCCGGGCCCAGACCCGGGCCCAGACCCGAACCCAGTCCGACCAGGAGACGGGAGAAAAGTGTCACATGTAACCATGACAACCAAGGTCCAGACAAAATGACCCATTCAATAATGATGATAATAATAATAATTATGATAATAATAATAATTATTATGATGATAATAATAATGATGATGATGATAATAATAATTATGATGATAATAATGATAATTATGATAATAATAATAATAATGGTGATGATAATAATAATAATGATAATAATAACAATAATAATTATGATAATAATAATAATGCTTTGTTTCTATAGCACTATTCAATATAAATAAGTCAAGTGTAAAACCATGTGTATCAGTGAGACTTTTCAGGCCTGAGTCTGAGCCGAAGTCCAGCAGTGTCTTGAGCTTTAATTAACATTTCATTTCAATGTAATGACGCTGACAGAGGCTGAGTTGTTCCTGTGTGTTTGCAGGTCGGCAGTCGAGTGGCTGATCGGGTCTACGACATCACGAGGTGGGTTCACGACGACAGAGCTGGATCCACTGTCCAGTCAGAGACCAGACTCTTTAAATCAGTGTCTCATTGTTTCCATCCTGAGTAATGATGAATAATTAAAGTTTGACTGACTCTTCCTGTCTCCTCAGGACGTTTCCTCTGGCGTTGGACATCGGCGGTGGAAAAAGTCACATTGCAGAACATCTGAGCAAAGTAGAGTGTGTTGACCTGTGTTTGACCCAGAGTGACCTGGATGACCCAGAGTAACCTCTGTCTGTGTGTTGGTGTTTCAGGACGTGGTGGAGCGTCTGTTCCTGACCGACGTCTCGCAGAAGACTTTGGTGAGTGACGTGTCACTGTTCTGACTGATGATGATGATAATCAGGGTGATGATGATGATGATGCCTCTGACCTCCAGAAACAGTGCAGGCAGAATGAGATCCCCACTTCCTGCGTCCAGGCTGATGAGGAGTTCCTGCCGTTCAAAGAAAACACCTTCGACCTGGTGATGAGCAGCCTCAGGTGAGTCGGACCAGGAGGGGGCGTCACCTGTCCTGAAGTCCCTCCACTGTCCCCCCGTTAGTCTTCAGATCACTTCATGGTCGAAGGCCTGACGTCCTGTGTTGTGTCTCCTTTCAGTCTGCACTGGATCAACGACCTGCCCGGTGCCTTCCGACAGGTGAGGGGCTGACAGCAACCACTAGGGGGCGGGGCTTCATCCTCTGTCCACTGTGCGACATCAGTCGTGCACTGAGATGAAAGCAGTTTGTTATTTTACACAAGGGGTTTGTGTGTTTGTGTGTGACCTGTGTGACTCCTCCCCACAGATTCACCAGGTCCTGAAGCCAGATGGCGTCTTCATCGGGGCGATGGTGGGGGGGGAGACGCTCTACGAGCTCCGGTGTTCCCTCCAGCTCGCCGAGACAGAGAGGGAGGGGGGCTTCTCCCCCCACATCTCCCCCTACACGGCTGTCACCGACCTGGGCAACCTGCTGGGCCAGGCGGGCTTCAACATGCTGACTGTGGTGAGCAGACACCATCTTTAACCCCTGACCTGCAGCCGCCTCAAAAGAACAATAGAAGAAGAATCATTTACCGTTTTGACCTGTTTGTGTTCCAGGACATTGATGAAGTTCAGGTTCATTATCCAGGAATCATTGAGGTCATGACGGACTTACAAGGTGTGTGTGCGTGTGTTTTTTACTGTTCTGAGTCAAGTTCTGGTTTAAGGTCTGAGGGGGGACTTCAGGATCAGTCCAGTCCTGCTTTTAGAGGCGTCCTCTAATGAACTCACCTGTCGCATCAACTCCTTCCTGTGGAGACAATAAAAGTCAGAATGTTTTAGCTGCTAACGTAGCATAGAGCATTAGAGGAAACAGGAAACAGGAAATGGATCAGTCATAGTTAATTAGTTCATGACTTTCATCTGAAAGTGACCTGTTTAAAGTCATGTGTCAGTTTATTAGGAACACCTGTCTGTGATCCAGAGGCTCTGCAACATGATGTGTGTTGAGTGTTAGTGTGTGTTGCTGTGTTGTGTTCGATTCCACCTGTTTTATTTGTGTAGATGCTGAAGTGTCTCAGATTAAAGTGTGTCTGTGCAGGAATGGGTGAAAGCAACTGTGCGTGGAACAGGAGGTCACTGCTGCACAGAGACACAATGTTAGCTGCAGCAGCCATTTACAAAGGTCAGTGACACACAGACACACAAAACAACCACAGGCCACGTTGTTGTACTTGTTGTGTTCATCCTCTGTTTCCTGTTTTAATCCTGATCTTGTTATTGTTCACTCTGAACAATCAGCTCGGGGGGGGGGGGGGACCTGAACAGACTCCTGGTTATTTTTGTGTGAACCTGTTTCAGAGATGTATGGCAATGAAGATGGATCCGTTCCCGCCACCTTCGAAATCCTCTTCATGATTGGCTGGAAGCCTCATGAGTCACAGGTAAGACAGGTGTCTGAAATAACCACTGACATTGAAGGCATCACGTCGCCGCTGCGTCAGGTTCACGAGCTGAAGACAAATGTGGGTTTTTTCTCTTCCTCAGGCTAAACCGGCGAAGCGAGGCTCAGCCACCGTGTCCTTCGGGGACTTGTCAAAGATCAGTCAGCCGACCAGCACAGACCAGTCATAGAGCCGCCACCGCCGCCTCTCTGCACGCCGTACACAACAGAGTTGAGTTTGTAGCTAGGGTCAATAAAACCTGTGGTTTAATAATGAAATAAAGTTGAGCAATGAAAACACAACCAGAGAGGCGTCATGGCTGCTCAGGGTTTGTCCCGCCTCCTCCAGGTGTGAGTCAGAGTGGGCGTTCCTTTTAGATAAAACAGACCCTGTGATCTCATCCGGTCACACGGCGAGCGGCTGCAGGCTGCACTGATGCTGCTCCACTTCTGTCTCCTCTGGGCTGGACGCCTCGGCCTCAGCGCCTCAGGTAAGGAGGTCTGACCCTTTAACATCAGAGTCAGTCGGACAGAATCAGACCCTGGTCTCAGTGCTCAGGGGTTCGGACTAACTGAAGAAAGAAGAATAAAGAATGTGTGGCTGAAAGTGGGAAGTACAAACCATCTCTCCATCATGACAGGAAACTGGATTTAAACACTGGAGGAAGAAGAACTTGGCAACCGTAATAATGTAAAAACTGAGAAACTGTTGGACACTGTAAATATCATAGTTTACTTTGAAATGCAGAGTGAGAGGCACCATCATGTGAAGTTCAAGTACCTGCAGATTGTACTAAAGTTACTTAGGGAACAAAGTCAAAGAGCAGGACTCTATAGTTAGGACTCTGAGGATATATCCTATTACAGTGTCAGTGTTTTTAAAAAAGAAGAACCAACAATTTACTCACTGGGCATTGAGGCGCCTGACAGGAAATTAGTAACAGATTTAAGATGTCAGCAGCTTTAGTGTCTGAAATAATCAGACTGTAAATGCTGTAAATTTAAGACGTGCAACATTTAATATTGTTTTGGTCCCTTCAGTGAACTATTAAAGATCCATATTTTATATTTGAATGTCCACGTTTTCCTTGACTTCTACCCTTAGACTGTATGGATCTTAGCATATTATCAAGTAAGCGCTGTTTAATGCTAATGTTAGCTATGTAGCAATAGCAAAACTTACATATGGCTCCTTTAAAGTACCTGTAGCCAACATGTTGGGAAAATGTTTCTCTTGGCATCTTTTATTCTTTGTCTTTGCCTTGATTTTATATGAAGTAATGCCAGTCTAGTAGAGCGGTGGGTAATTAAAGGGTAAAAAGGGCAGATCGTTGTCACAGCTGCCTTCTTACTTCACAGATCCTCCTGTAAAGACTGTGCAGCAGAACACAGATGCTGCTCTGCCTTGTCCTCCTCCGGCAGCAGATGGAGACGTGATGTGGAGCCGCCTGAGAAATGGTGACAAAGTTTGTCTTGTCAGAATCAGAAACGGCGACAAAGAGAGAGCTGACAAACGCTTTGACATCCAGGCAGATCACACACTGGTCATTTCTAAAGTTCACAGCTCTGACGCTGCCATGTATTTCTGTAATGAAAAAAAAACATATCTGAATGTGAGCACAGATCCCAGCGTGGAGGCTTCCAAAGCCCAGCCAGAAGGTGGAGGGGGCACAGAGAACCAACCCCCACCCTCAGACCTGTGGAAGATACCCCTAGGGGTAGTTATAGGTGCCACTGCAGTGCTTTTGGCCATGTTACCCCTGAGATCCTGCCCAAGGAGGGGGGCAGGGATATGCAGCCACAGAGTGGACAAAGCTGTGACTGAAGGGGTCTATGAGGAGATCAGGGACGGCGCCGTGCAGCTGGGGGGGGGGTCTGATGTGGACGGTTCCTGGTCAAGTATCACTGAAGCACCAACATCAAACAGTGATGGAGGCTGCAGGGACGAGTGTGTGTATTCACTCGCCCAACATCCACACACAGGAAGTAACGCTTAACAACCTGTTCTGTTTGTGCGTTTCTTTAAATCCTAACCTTTAGCTGCGTCATAAAATTCTGATCTGAAACAGCAGCATGACGTCATCAACCATTATTGATCCTTTATCGCTCATTTACACCGGCTGCCTGTTATATTTCAAATTGATTTTAAAATTCTTCTTCCCACATTCAGAGAATCACATGACCCCAAAATACATTACAGACCTATTAACCCTTAAGAGCCACATTAAGGCTTTTCATCATAAAGTTTCTCAGTGAATAACAATCACTGATATTTAAAAAATGATATTGATGTTATGTTTATAATACACACAGATGTTGTGACTATATCCAGCTGTTGATGGGAAGCTGCGTCAGTTCAATCCAAAGATTCATTTGCTCAGAAGTTTTTTCTTCAGGTCTGAAAGATGAACGGTCTGTTAATACCAGTATGGTGAGTTGTCCATGATGATGGTGTGTGACAATGACGCCCTGATCTAAACTCAGACCTTTGTGTTTCCTGTCTTTGCAGAGTTTTGATCCTCTCTCTCGTGCTGTTGTCTTTCATTGTTTTCAGTGACAATAAATAAGAAGTTAAATGTTAAATGGTTTTAATTGACAAAAACTGATCAAATAACTTCACTGGAGTAAAATGTATGGAGGTGAAGTATAAAGTGTCGCAAGCAAGTGAATAAATGTACTTTTCTGCTTTTTTTCTGCATAAAACTGACAGTAAATTAAAACCAATGAATAAAAATAAATCCTATAAACAGTTCGAGAGTTTTAATGTGTTAATTATCACCATTTGTTGTTTTCTGTCAAAACTAATTCGACTATTCATAAATTGTCTTTTTCCTAAATCAGTAGTTTCTTTAAATAAAGTTTAGTTTAAGGGGGAAAAATAACCAGACGGTCACGTGACGTCGTTGCCATGACAGCGGCTCTTGTTTCCATGCAGCCGTGGGCTCGGCTAGCTAACGGCTAACAGCTAACGGCTAACAGCTAACGGCTAACAGCTAACGGCTAACAGCGCTGGGTCGAGTCTGTTCTCCGGGTCACGATGGTGAGTGAAGTCATATCACTGTAAAGCGGTTAGCTTGTGTTAGCTTAGCATCATCAGCCGCGGTTCAAATGTTTGTTTCCTGTTCCAGCCGCCGAAGACTAAAGGCAAGAAGCCCGGGAAGGGGAAGTCTCCCCCCGTGGTAGACGGACTATCGACGGAGGAGATGTCCAAGGACCAGGTCCGAGCTGCCGGCCGATGCTAACACAGCTAGCCGCAGTGTTTTCACTGTATTGGTCAAATTAAAGGAACCTGTATCACAAAACTAAAGGGTTGAATCTTGCAGAGTTTAGTCTTTAAACCTAAAAAGATGTTTTTATTGTTCCTTCACTGAGATGTTTGAGTCTCTGTGAGGCCCACTGACCCCCCGGGGCCCCAGCTCACACCATGACCCCTCTGATGTGTGATCCCCAGCTGGAGGAGCACATCGTCCGCCTCCGAGAGGAGCTGGACCGGGAGCGGGAGGAGAGGAGCTACTTCCAGCTGGAGAGGGACAAGATCCAGGCCTTCTGGGAGATCTCCAAGAGGAGCCTGGAGGAGACCAGGGCCGAGCTGAGGGACAGACGCAGGGAAAGAGAGGAGGCAGAGCAGCGCCACCGGGTGGAGATCACTGTGAGCTGCACACACACCTGGGTCTTTTTGGCCCCTGAGTGAAGCCCTTACCCTCCACTCAGACCTGATTCACAGACCGACTGGTCCCCGAACGTCCCACCTGACCCCTGTTTGATGCTCGGTGTCCAGGTGTACAAGCAGAAGCTGAAGCACGTCCTGTTAGAACAGCACGACGCCGTCTCTGAGCTGAAGATCGACGGTGTCGCCTCCACCTCACTGGTCCAGAACCAGCACACCCAGTCAGAGCTGGACCTGCAGAGGGACGCGCAGGGCCTGCAGGCGGACCTCAGAGAGAAGAGGCTCCAAAACCAGACCAGCATCAAGGAGCTGAAACTGGTGAGTGTGCGTCCAGGTCGCTCTGAGGCTCCTCAGTCATCTCCTCTGTCATTTCTACATGTGTTGTCTTTTACAGAAACACCAGGTGGAGCTGATGGAGCTGACCAACAACTACGACAGGAGGCTCAGAGGTGAGCCCACTGGCCCCTTTGGCCCCTTTGGTCAGGAGTTTGAAAACCATGTCTAAGAACTGTTTCCTGCTGCTGTTTGAACAGAAACTGAAGTGAAGTTCCATCAGAAAATGGAGGCGATGGTGGAGGCGGAGGGAAAGAGGCGGAGGGCGGAGGTCAGCGAGCTGGAGGATGGGATGAAGAGTCGGGTGTTGGCTTTGATGGAGAATCATGACAGAGCTCTCAGAGGAGCAGAGGAGTACTACTCAGCCGTCCAGACCAAGCTGCTGACAGACCAGAGGCTGCTGAAGGTGAGAGGAAGAACCGCTCAGAGCGCCGTCGCCANTTTAACATCTACCTTTAGACTGTATGGACCTTTAACATCTACCTTTAGACCGTATGGACCTTTAACATCTACCTTTAGACCGTATGGACCTTTAACATCTACAACATCTGCTGTTGAACTGGGGTTTATAATGGTGAAAATACCAGAGACATGGAGTGAAAGAGTCACTTTAATTAACCAACATCCTTTAAAGTTACTAATTTTCAATGGCCTTTATTTTGCTGATGTCAGTAAAATATACATGACTGAGCAAACATGTCGCTGAGACAGTTCAGCCTCAGTCATGTTTGACTTTGTCTCCGTCCTAGTTTGTTCTGAGGCTTCACGTCATCTCTATAGTAATAACAGAAGCCACCTGACGCCTCCAAGTCTCAGATTCAGATTTCACCAGGTCTGAATGAGCCGTGTTTCACAGGACATAAAGGTGTCTTATCTCAGTGCAACACAATAAAGCCACAACTCGTCATGTAAGACTGTGTGCTCATTATCAGTCTGTCATATAATGGATCTGGCACAGGCACACGAGACCTCCAGAGAAATTGACTTCATGTCTTCTCTTCATTCATTTATAGGACAATTATTTTCTTTATTAATTAATGACCTTTTTGGCCTTTTTTCTTGGAAATGACAAAAACTGTGAGCATCTCACTGATCCTGATTGAACTTTTATTACAAACGTTGGAGAAAATAACATCAGTGAATCTGAATCACTGTCCTGTTTGATCCCTGCTGCACCTGCTCGGCCTCTCAGGCACCGACAGGTGAAGACATGTTGTCAGACTTAAATACCAGCTCATTCACACAAAACCACCAGGACTGACACACCTGTGTTCACCTGGCTGAACTAAACTCCAGGCTCACAGGCTGAAGCTCAAGTCACGTTGTGTCTGTAATAAAAAGCTATGGGGCGTCAGAAACAATGTCAGAGACAATTAATGGGATTTAACGAGCCTCACTGCAGCGGCTACATCTGTAAGAGCCAGTTAGCATCACACAGAAACCACTGACCCCACAGCCGCAACGACCGTCTGTCACCGTCAAATAACCGACTTTATGTCCGGGACTCACCGCCTGTTCATGGGCCGGACCCGGACAGCCACCCGGACTGATGCCATGGCACATCCCGCTGTTGTGCTGCGTGGGTCCCGTCCGTCCCGTCCGTCCCGTCCGTTAGCCTCACGGAGAGCGGCGCTGCCTTTTAACAGCTAATCAGCTAGCGGGCTAACTTCATGAGCCGCGGCGGGATAAGGGGCAAAAGTCGCAGAGATAACCGCGCGACTGCACACGAGGCTGGACAGACCGGGCGGGAGGGGCCGAGTGGCGGGGAGCCAGGGGGTCGCCGCTGTGGACAGATGTTATCGGGGGCCGGCGGCGCCGCGTCGTTGTCCCGGGGAAAACCGGCTCTCCTCCATGGTTACTGATGAGCCGTTAGCCGTTAGCCGTTAGCATCCCATCCAGCGCCAGTCCAGCGCTCGCGTGACAAAAAGAAGCGTCAGCTGATATAAACATTAGAGCGGTACGGAAGCCAGGAGGAGACAAAGGTCTGGACCGAGCAGGAGCTGGACTAACACTCGCTGCCTCGACGTTTTAAAATAAGACAAAGGATCAACAGCTCAGTCATGTCTCATACTGTACAGAGTGAACACATGCTCCAAGTGTTCAAACATTATGTACCACAGTGAAAAGTAGCTTCACCTTTGATTCAAAGGAGCAGTGTGAGCACTTTTTTATGGCAGGTAAACTGGATATTTCCTAAAGATGAAGTGATCACTCAGTTAAAACAGGAGTGCCAAATATGTCACTTTTCATAGTACATTATATTTGATAAGTGAAGTTGTGGGTCACTATGTTGTCTGACACTGTGCATGTATCTAATAAGTCTGTCACATTTCTGACATAAATTATCCCAAAACACAGGACTAAAACTCAGCAGAAAGACACATCACCACATATTCTTACAAGTAAAAACACACCTGTAGATGCATTTAGAAACCAAACTCTCCCTCACGTGTCGCAAAAAGCAGCTGCTACGATTTGTGGGTTTGTGGGCATATGATAGATATTATATATATTATATTATATATATCATAATATTCTTATACATTAGCTGTATATTTGCAGATTAAAGGTGGGTATATACCAAGTGGCTGCCCCCACTGGTACAGTCAGCCCGTCGCCCCCTGCTGGTCATTAGATAGAATGAAGGTTTCAGGTCCAGGTTTAGACACAGTCTGTTATATACCCTCAGTTTTCAGACACTACAGATAATTCATATTTTCTCCCAAATTATTTTCGCCGTTGATGAAAACGATATTTTCTAAATTCTGAAATGAGTGTGAACGTGAATGTTTGTTCTCACGTCGTGAACATGAGCCTGTAGTTCCCCTCCGGACCTGCCGGTGGCGGTAGAGGACCAGCGGCCTGAAAGCAGCCGCCGGTTCGAGCAGCGCCAGCAGCCGTGTTTCCTGTTGTGTGTGAGCAGTGTGAGTGGAGAGGAGGTGAGTTTAATGTTTATTCAGCCTTTTCTTTTACTCCGGGCCGGGGATAGTCAACCCTACAACGGGGTGTGTTCGTTTAAAGACCGCTGCTCCGAGAAGCTCCGGTCACGGTTAGCTTGAAAGCTAACTGACGCCAAGCTAACGTCATGAATGAACCGAACGAGCCGAAAGCTAACGCATGCTAACATTAGCTTTATGAACCTCTAACCCGGTGTACAGACGTGACTGAAGCTGCTGGTGTCCTCCCACCTCAACGGATCGGGGCTCCGCTCCATTTAACCACAGAAGAAGACAAAGTGTGTTTTTAGCCACCAAGTCTCTCATCATATCACGTCCAGACTCAGCACAGCCCTGATGTTAGCTGCAGTCTATGACAATAGCTTTTTTAATGCCTGGCAAAGAAGCGTCATCACTGGGGGGGCCACGGCCCACCGCCCTGGGCACTTGGGGGCCGAGGCCCACCGCCCTGGGCACTGGGCCCACTGCCCTGGGCACTGGGGGGGCCACGGCTCACCGCCCTGGGTACTGGGGGGGGGCGAGGCCCACCGCCCTGGGCACTGGGCCCACTGCCCTGGGCACTGGGGGGGCCGAGGCCCACCGCCCTGGGCACTGGGGGGGGCCGAGGCCCACCGCCCTGGGCACTGGGGGGCCGAGGCCCACCGCCCTGGGCGCTTGGGGGGCCACGGCCCACTGCCCTGCGTGCTTGGGGGCCGAGGCCCACTGCCCTGGGCGCTGGGGGGGGGCCACGGCCCACTGCCCTGGGCGCTGGGGGGGCCACGGCCCACCGCCCTGGGTACTGGGCCCACTGCCCTGGGCACTGGGGGGGCCACGGCCCACCGCCCTGGGAGCTGGGGGGGCCACGGCCCACTGCCCTGTTACCCTTAGCTCACAGTTTGTCTCATAATGTCACTGCAGTGACTGACGGTTCAAACCGATGCTCATAACTAACACTAACAGTGAATTTAAATGATTAGGAAGTTAAACTCACTCTGCTGTTGTTTCCTCAGTCTCCACCATGGACATTCGACCTAACCACACCATTTACATCAACAACATCAATGACAAAGTCAAGAAAGAAGGTGAGTCAGCTTTTATCCACCCTTCATGACCTGAGGTGTGGATTTAGAAATCGTGGACAGGAGATGTAAAACTACACTGAGACTAAAACCACAGATATGTCTTCTGATGGATATCAACACTCAGATGAAGCACTGGAGAAGTTAAAATACGGGGCTTTTAATTTGAAATATGGGACCTGAAATATAGAATATGGAGCTTTTTAAAAGTTTTTGATGCTTTTTCTAAACTCAGAGCCTGGTTGTCATGTAGTCGTGGCCTCAGCAGTGAACGTTTGTGTTGTTGTAGTCTGACGTCTCGGCCTCCTGAGGGTTTGTGTCGACTTCCTTCTGTTTCTCACCCTCCTGCAGAGCTGAAGCGTTCCCTCTACGCGCTCTTCTCTCAGTTCGGCCAGGTCATTGACATCGTGGCCATGAAGACCATGAAGATGAGGGGGCAGGCCTTCGTCGTCTTTAAGGAGCTTGCCGCTGCCACCAACGCCCTGAGGCAGCTGCAAGGTTTCCCCTTCTATAACAAGCCCATGGTAGGCTGAGAAACACCTGCCCCTTAACATTTGGTTTTCTTTTGACCTTTGAACTCTTGATATTCTGACTAGATGCAGCTCTGTCATGTTCTCAGCTGCACGTCTCACACATTCTAACTGACACTTGTGCTGGTGTTTTCCAGAGGATACAGTACGCAAAGACTGACTCTGAGGTCATCGCCAAGGTGAAGGGCACATACGGCGACAAGGAGAAGAAGAAGGAGAAGAAGAAGAAAGCTCAGGAAACAACAGCAAACCTCACAAAAAAACCAGCGGCGGTGAGTGATGCTCAAAATTGAGTTTGAGAAATGAACTGAGACTCAGTGCTGACGTTTCTCTGAGGAGGTGGTGGAGCCCAAACACAGAGCTAAAGGATCAGGAGCAAACACCATCACCATCATCATGTAGATGTGAGGCTGCAGGAGGTGGAGCCGAGATGTTTGTTCACACTGATATGAACATACAGAGCATCAACGCACAGCTGAACAACAGAAACATAAAATGATGATGAACACAGAACCTGATTTGGACCTGGTCTGGACTTCATCAGCTCTCAGTCGGGCTGTCCAACAGGAAGTCGGTTGGTGGAGCTGGTGGAGCTTTAGAGGCAGAGCTGTGGCCTGGTGGTCCAGGAAGTGAGATGATCAACAGAGTTAGTCATGTCAGATAGAACTTAAAGGACCCATCAGACCATTTACCCTGTTAATAAAGGGAAACCAGTTCATTGTGGTCTGTGTTACACTGATCCTGTTGTGAAAAGTTGTTGTTGTTGTTTTCAGGGCTCGGCGGCTCCTGTGCTCCCTCCTGCCGTGCAGGTAAGACTGACACCTGTTCCTTTAATGTAGAAATCAAACTGAACCTGAAACATCCGTCAGTTTCCTGCTGCTTCTCTGGGTCCACACATGGGCCCCTACTAATAAAGGCTGGTTGACCTTTTTTTCCACTGTCAGTCCAGTTTCTTTGTGTTAGCACTGAGGACACACACGTGTGAGATCAGATCAGTGTTTTTAGTTGTGACAGGTGGCAGTTGTGTGTCTGCATCGGTGTAGAGATGCGTGGGTCTTAGTGGGTTTTTGACCAGTGGAAAAGTGGCTTCTTACAACAAAAACCAAACTGCTGTTTTTCTGAATCATCTTACAGTGTAATCATCTCCATAGCAACATACAGTTGAAATATGTTTAGTGTTCATGGGACAGAACTGATCTGGATCTGTCTCCTCAGGTTCCAGACAACCCACCCAACTACATCCTGTTCCTCAGCAACCTGCCGGAGGAGACCAACGAGATGATGCTGTCCATGCTGTTCAACCAGTGAGTGCTGCGTTCACTGTCGCCGCTGTCGGTCACGTCTTCCCAGAGCTGCTGTGTCATTGACTGGTTTTTGTCCCCGGCAGGTTTCCCGGTTTCAAAGAGGTGCGGCTCGTCCCGGGGAAACACGACATCGCCTTTGTGGAGTTTGAAAGCGACACTCAGGCTGGCGTGGCTAAAGACGCCCTGCAGGGCTTTAGAATCACAGCGACCTGCGCCATGAAGATCACCTACGCCAAGAAGTAGTCCCCAGGGCGGACCACGGACAGGACAGAGACTCTGAGTGGGTGGGTTGTGGTCCCTGGATTTCTGTTGTTTCCCAATTTCTCAGATTTTTGTAATTCATATAGAACTTTTTTTTCTTTTTTTCTTGAATTCTGTGGTCGTTTATGGAGTCGAGATAAAAATCTCTGGCCCGCATCTTATTTTGTAAAATAAAAATAAAAGACTTTTACATCATTTCTTTGCCTCAGGTAGTTTCTCTTCAGGTAACAAACGAATATAAAATAATACATTTGTATTGAAGGGGCGTCTTTAAGGGGCTTTTGTTAAGAAGATCCAAACCAACAGTCTGACTCATGGCTCTTTCTGAAGCTTCAGTGGTTTCCTGAGATCTTCTTCTTCTTTTGATCAGGTGAGCTGTATGTTGAAATAACCTTAGGAGAGATTTAGAGGGGAAATCAATATTTGAAGCTGCTCACAAACGTGACCCTGAATAAAAGTAGAAACCACAGGTTTAATCTTTATCAATGTGGTTATTTTAAAGGCCTGTTACATCATCAACTGTGTAAAATCTTCATCTTAAAGGTAAAGTACAAGTAACTCAACTGTACTTAAGTACATTAACTAAGATAAATGTACAGTTACTGTTGACTACAGTCGGCTCTGTTTAAAGGTCCATGTTTTATATTTAGTTTGGTGTAGTTTTCCATTTCCTGTCTCTTCTCTGTGGACCCCCCGTAACAAGGTCAGTCAGCCAATCAGAAGAGAGGATCTTGTGGGGATTTGGGGCCATGGCTGAGGGCAGTGACTGCTTTGTTATGACATCACAAAGTTCCAGAGTCCTGGCAGCTGGTTTTAAGGCTTAGTTTTTGACAGTTATGGACCTTTAATATCTAATAATATTTAGACTGCAGAGACCTTTAAACACACTCTTGTGGCAGGTTTTCTCCTGTCTCTACATTTTAAAGTGATTGTCGTGGTTTATTAATGATGTAATAAACTGCTGGAAGCTAAGTTTTAGATCAGTGCCGTCATTTCTCTCGTCGTCCATCAAGCTGCTGCAGCGACATCACCTTTGTTTCCAGCTCGTACAGCTCTCCACTGTATGACCAGAGGAGAGTTATCGATCAGCAGACAGGCGACCGCAGGGGTTTGTGGGATATTTACTGGTGGAGAAACCAGGGTGTTGGGTGGGAGGTCATCAGTTAGTGGCCATCAAAACTTCATCAAATATTAATAAATGTTTTCCTATAGGGGAACCAGCCTAATGGCAAAAGACAGCCAATACTGATTCAATCTCAAATTGATGACCATTGATTTGGATTTTAATTGATTAATAATGAAATTAATAATTACAATGACAATAAATGACCACATCAACAATAAAGGTTCTGCTGAGAAGAGGTTGGAAATATTCTGAGTTTTCTTCATTGTGCAGATAAACAAAGGTGGAAACTAATGTCTGCTAATCTACTCAGTATTTATATGTGTGTCTGCATGGAGGGAGACTAACCAAGACAAGATGGCCGCTTTGAAACGGTCGCTTGGACTGCACGCCCTGACCAAGGAGGACTATCACAAGATGGCGGTAAACGGTCAGCACACAATGTAGCAGACTGTCAAACAAATGGACAGGTGGAATGGACCGGTCCCAACAGCATGTGGCCACTTTATTAGGTACACCTGTTCAACCGCTCATTAACGCAAACATCTAATCAGCAACTCAACGCATTTAGGCCCGAGCAGCAGAACGAGGGAGGAAGGTGACCGCTTCACAACGGTCAACGGTCTGTCGATGCCAGAGGTCAGAGGAGAACGGCCATCTCTGAACACAACACATCCGACCTCGAAGCAGATACAGCCACTTCCTGTCAGCTAAGAACAGGAAACTCCCCCAAGATCACCAAAATAAGACAAAGAAGGAAAAACGTGGCCTGGTCTGATGAGTCTTATTTGGGATAAACAGGAAAGTATCACCATCTTCATCACCATCATCATCACCATCATCATCACCATCATCATCACAATCATCATCACAATCATCATCATCATCACCATCATCATCACCATCATCATCTTCATCATCAACATCATCTTCATCACCATCATCATCACAATCATCATCACAATCATCATCACAATCATCATCACCATCATCATCACCATCATCATCTTCATCATCAACATCATCTTCATCACCATCATCATCACAATCATCAT
>CM076650.1:644140-675910 GCA_038496675.1 Rachycentron canadum
GGGGGAGGAGAGGGAGAGGGGGGAGGAGAGGAGGGGGGGTGGTTTCTCTCCTCGCTTAAAGGAGCAGAGGCTCGCTGCGCGCCCCCGCGGCTTCCACAAGAGGTGAAAGCGAGGGCGCGTCCCCGCGAGGTGAACGAGAGAAACAGCTGATCTGTCGTTACTATAGAAACGAGACTGGTGTTTATACCGCGTGTTTCAGATGGAACAAAGGTCCGGGTCATCAGGTCCGGGTCATCAGGTCCGGGTCATCAGGTCTGGGTCATCAGGTCTGGGTCATCAGGTCCTGATCATCAGGTCTGGGTCATCAGGTCCGGGTCATCAGGTCCGGGTCATCAGGTCTGGGTCATCAGGTCCAGGTCATCAGGTCCGGGTCATCAGGTCTGGGTCATCAGGTCCTGATCATCAGGTCTGGGTCATCAGGTCTGGGTCCTGATCATCAGGCCCTAATGATCAGGTCCAGGTCATCAGGTCCAGGTCATCAGGTCTGGGTCATCAGGTCTGGGTCATCAGGTCCAGGTCATCAGGTCTGGGTCATCAGGTCCAGGTCATCAGGTCCTGATCATCAGGTCCTAATGATCAGGTCCTGATCATCAGGTCTGGGTCATCAGGTCTGGGTCATCAGGTCCGGGTCATCAGGTCCTGATCATCAGGTCCTAATGATCAGGTCCTGATCATCAGGTCCAGGTCATCAGGTCCGGGTCATCAGGTCCGGGTCATCAGGTCCAGGTCATCAGGTCCTGATCATCAGGTCTGGGTCATCAGGTCCAGGTCATCAGGTCCAGGTCATCAGGTCTGGGTCATCAGGTCCAGGTCATCAGGTCCTGATCATCAGGTCCTAATGATCAGGTCCTGATCATCAGGTCTGGGTCATCAGGTCTGGGTCATCAGGTCCAGGTCATCAGGTCCTGATCATCAGGTCCTAATGATGAGGTCCTGATCATCAGGTCCAGGTCATCAGGTCCAGGTCATCAGGTCTGGGTCATCAGGTCTGGGTCATCAGGTCCAGATCATCAGGTCCTGATCATCAGGTCTGGGTCATCAGGTCCAGGTCATCAGGTCTGGGTCATCAGGTCTGGGTCATCAGGTCCAGGTCATCAGGTCCTGATCATCAGGTCCTAATGATGAGGTCCTGATCATCAGGTCTGGGTCATCAGGTCCAGGTCATCAGGTCCTAATGATCAGGTCTGGGTCATCAGGTACTGATCATCAGGTCTGGGTCATCAGGTCTGGGTCATCAGGTCCAGGTCATCAGGTCCAGGTCATCAGGTCCTAATGATCAGGTCCTGATCATCAGGTCTGGGTCATCAGGTCCAGGTCATCAGGTCTGGGTCATCAGGTCCTGATCATCAGGTCTGGGTCATCAGGTCTGGGTCATCAGGTCCAGGTCATCAGGTCTGGGTCATCAGGTCCTGATCATCAGGTCTGGGTCATCAGGTCTGGGTCATCAGGTCCAGGTCATCAGGTCTGGGTCATCAGGTCCAGGTTATCAGGTCCTGATCATCAGGTCCTAATGATCAGGTCCTGATCATCAGGTCTGGGTCATCAGGTCTGGGTCATCAGGTCCAGATCTTCAGGTCCTGATCATCAGGTCTGGGTCATCAGGTCTGGGTCATCAGGTCCAGATCTTCAGGTCATATGTCTGTTACTCTGTTCAGGTGTTGAACTTGTGCGACATCTAGTGTTCAGACAGTGTAAACACACCCGGTTCCACTGAAAAAATCATCTGTGTCTCCATGACAACTACATGTCATCAAAATGGGACTGAGCCAACAGAGTTTCTCATCAAGTCCATCACATTTTTAATGATTCCAACTGTGACCCACTGTGACGTCACCCATGGCAACATGACCAGGCTATGACCAGAAAGTCACTAGTCACAATGTGTGTGTGTGTGTTAATGACACCTGAGTTCATGAAGCCTCCATGGTCACAGATCTGACCTGGGCAGGAGTCGCCCCCTGATGGTCATTAGATAGAATGACCTCTACGTCCCTGTTTATACAGTCTGTGATTCAAACGAACTCTGAGAGGAACGGAGCTCCATGAACTCACCACAGGAGGAGACAGAGGCACCACTGGACCTGGAGCGGACCTGGAGTGGTCCTGGAGTGGTCCTGGAGTGGTCCTGGAGCGGACCTGGAGCGGACTTGGAGTGGTCCTGGAGTGGTCCTGGAGCGGACCTGGAGTGGACCTGGAGTGGTCCTGGAGTGGTCCTGGAGCGGACCTGGAGCGGACCTGGATTGGACCTGGAGTGGTCCTGGAGCGGACCTGGAGCGGACCTGGAGCAGACCTGGAGTGGACCTGGAGCAGACCTGGAGCGGACCTGGAGTGGACCTGGAGTGGTCCTGGAGTGGTCCTGGAGCGGTCCTGGAGTGGACCTGGAGCGGACCTGGAGTGGACCTGGAGTGGTCCTGGAGTGGTCCTGGAGCGGACCTGGAGCGGACCTGGAGTGGACCTGGAGTGGACCTGGAGCAGACCTGGAGCGGACCTGGAGTGGTCCTGGAGCGGTCCTGGAGCGGACCTGGAGCGGTCCTGGAGTGGTCCTGAAGCGGACCTGGAGCAGACCTGGAACAGACCTGGAGCGGACCTGGAGTGGACCTGGAGCAGACCTGGAGTGGACCTGGAGCGGTCCTGGAACAGACCTGGAGCGGTCCTGGAGCAGACCTGGAGTGGACCTGGAGCGGTCCTGGAACAGACCTGGAGCGGTCCTGGAGCAGACCTGGAGTGGACCTGGAGTGGACCTGGAGCAGACCTGGAGTGCACCTGGAGCAGACCTGGAGCGGTCCTGGAGCAGACCTGGAGTGGTCCTGGAGCGGACCTGGAGCGGACCTGGTGTGGACCTGGAGCGGTCCTGGAACAGACCTGGAGCGGTCCTGGAGCAGACCTGGAGTGGACCTGGAGTGGACCTGGAGCCTGATCCAGAGCCTGATCCAGAGCCTGATCCTGATCCAGAGCCTGATCCAGAGCCTGATTCAGATCCTGATCCTGATCCAGAGCCTGATCCTGATCCAGATCCAGAGCCTAATCCAGAGCCTGATCCAGAGCCTGATTCAGACCCTGATCCAGAGCCTGATTCAGAGCCTGATCCTGATCCAGAGCCTGATTCAGATCCTGATGCAGAGCCTGATCCAGAGCCTGATTTAGAGCCTGATTCAGAGCCTGATCCTGATTCAGAGCCTGATTCAGAGCCTGATCCTGATCCAGAGCCTGATTCAGAGCCTGATCCTGATTCAGAGCCTGATTCAGAGCCTGATCCAGAGCCTGATCCAGAGCCTGATTCAGAGGCTGATCCTGATCCAGAGCCTGATCCAGAGCCAGATTCAGAGCCTGATCCAGAGCCTGATTCAGATCCTGATGCAGAGCCTGACCCAGAGCCTGATTCAGAGCCTGATCCTGATCCAGAGCCTGACCCAGAGCCTGATTCAGAGCCTGATCCTGATGCAGAGCCTGATCCAGAGCCTGATCCTGATCCAGAGCCTGATTCAGAGCCTGATCCTGATTCAGAGCCTGATCCAGAGCCTGATCCTGATCCAGAGCCTGATCCAGAGCCTGATTCAGAGCCTGATCCTGATCCAGAGCCTGATCCAGAGCCTGATTCAGAGCCTGATCCTGATCCAGAGCCTGGAGTCACTGGACTCGACTGCACAAATAAAGACAGAAAACACAGAATATAAAACACAGTGTTTGTTCAGCGAATAAACCTGAAGCTCAATGGACGAACAGATGTGGAACAGATGTGACACTGTTATAGGTGCAGTAACAGGGTCTGACCACCAGGTGTCAGGAGAACACAGGCTCAAGGAGGCTGACAGGCTTTTATTTTGAAGAACAGTGAGGAAAGAGTTACTGCTGTTAGTGAAAAACACTTGGACTGATGTACTTCATTTATACATGTTTGGACTTTCTCCTTCTTATGACAAACAACAGCCTCTGATACTGATGTTACAGCTGTTACAGGAGCATGAGAGTGTCTGATGCTTCTGTACATCACAGTTTATAGACTTATTATTATTATTATTATCATATGGTAATAGCACGTGACTGCAGTCCTTCGGGTCTGACGTCACCCCCCTCCCGCTCTGCGCTCACTGAATTCAACATGGAGCGAGAGGGAGACGAGGCTCCGGAGCCATCCTCACCGGTACCAGCGCACCTTTTTCGGTCACCGCATTCCATCCCGATCCGGCGGGGGAGGAGGTAGAGGAGGCGGAAGGAGAAGAGGTGGGGAGGCGTAGGGGGAGGAGGTGAAGGAGGAGATCGGATGCGCTTCAGTAACTGAGCGGGAGGAGGAGGAGGAGGAGGAGGAGGAGAGACACGGCCAGCCGAGAATGCATAACGGACACCGGGATTAAAGAACCGAGCGGAGAGCGGGAACCGGAGCAGCCACCGCGTCTGCCGCTGCCGCTGCCGCTGAAGGGCGCGGAAACATGAAGAGACCGCACTGTGCAGCCGTGGCGGGAGTTTGTCACCAAAGGTGAAGCGGAAAAAAATGAGCGAGGACACGCGCCCAGACGAGTGAGTACCCCCCCCCCCAATAACACCGGCTCATCGTTACACAGTTGTTGTTATGACTGGATCCATGTTGACGCGCCGCCGCTGGGCTTCGTGCTGTGATCACATGGAGACGATGCTGCTGATCTGTTGTTAGGAGCAAATGATGAAGGGGCCTCATCATCTTCCTCCTTTCTCTTCATCCCCCCCTTTTCCTTCTCCCGAGGGCCTCTGGGGTGGAGGACAGGGAGGGACAGGTTGGTTGAGGTCGGGAAGATTTTACAGGCAGGAGACACATGTGCAGCCTCCTACAGATGTGATTCAGTCATAACAGCGGGGAGGTGATGGGGGGGGTCTTTCCACCAGTTTGTCCTTCATTCATAACAGTGGCTCCATCCTTCCTGCTCAGGACCCTTAGACATGAGGCAACTGCAGGTTGTGACTCATCACCACAGGGTTGTGTGTCTACAGGTTCACTCCCTCTCAGACTGTAGAGGCCTGGAGCAGATGAGACTGAGGCCTCCTGAGGAGTCACGGGCTGATTCAGGTGGTTTGTCGCTGTGATGAGTCTGTGATGAGTCTTTACTGGTGTTTGGAAGCAGAAACTTGGCAGCTTAGTATGCACAAACCTATCAGGACCCCATCAGGTAGATGTTAAAGGTCCATACAGTCTAAAGGTAGATGTTAAAGGTCCATACAGTCTAAAGGTAGATGTTAAAGGTCCATACGGTCTAAAGGTAGACCTCCATGTGGTCTTTGATTATAAAGCAGGTCCAGGTTCTATATTAATACAGTGAAAGTATCAAAGGTCTCAGTCACAGAGAAAAGCTCACAGCCTGTTTTCAGAAACTGAGCCTTAAAACCAGCGTCTGAACTAATGGAACTTGTGATGTCACAGCAAAGCATTTTAAAAAAACAGCAGAAGAGACAAGTTTAAGCAAGTAGCTCTGCCTGCTCCTCTGAGGTTGAACATTAATGATGATGATAAATGTATTTTACAAACAATTCCACTTCCTGCGATTTTATTCTGAAATCTGTTAAGTGTGAAATATTTTGTGGCACAGACACAACATTCATACTGAAAAATGACCTGTTCTCTGGTCTCAGCCTTTAAAACGCATCAGTGTAAAAATAGAACGAAGCTGTTTTATACATGTATTTATATTTATGGACGTTTCCATAGAAACCAACCTGTAAAATCACCACGTTGTCCTCCCATGAGTCTTTGCTGTCTGAGTGAGGAGGGCGGGGCCTGCAGCACCTCAGCCTACAGCTTTGTGTTTTCCGCCACAGCAGCGGCAGGCCACACCGCAGCGGTAACACGCCCTGAGGGGGGCGTAGCAGCACATGCAGGGCGCCAGCAGTGACAGGCCCACCAACGCCGTCCAGCGCAGGCAGAAGCGCTCATCACTGGTGTCGCAGGAGCACGGGTCCGAGTAATCTCCCTCCGGGTCTGACATGCAGTGGTACAGCAGGCTGTCCGCGCACCACAGGAAGCTGACCCGCCGGATACAGGTCTGGATGGGGTCGGGCGCCTCCTGGCAGCGGCCCCGCCTGTTGTCCTCATGGTTGAACATGTCCTGACAGTAAACGCAGCGCGAACGCTCGCCGTCCTCCTTCCGCCGTTTGCCTTTAGGCTGCAGAGCACGGGGCTGCACAGTCACCACCGCTCTGCGGCCGCCACCCAACTCCAGGCAGCCCGGTTTACCACCGCAGCCTGGCTGCACGTCGCAGCTCAGCGGGTACGGGTAGGTGTAGTTGTGTTTGGGCGGCTCACTCTTGGTGAAGTGTACATAGGTGTTGGGGTTGTCGGGCTGGGTGAGTTTGTCTCGCGTGGAGTTGGCGTGCCGGTAGTCCTCGTAGCCGGTGAGCCAGGTGCGCTCGCGGGGGTTGATACGTACGATATTTTCCTCCACCTGGAAGCTGACATGTCGAGGAAACATATGCACCGCCTGCAGAAACAGAGAGGTCAGAGGGTTAGTCCACTGAAAACAGGCACCACAGAGCTCCCCCTCTGCAAGGCCTTCTGGGTCATTGTCGTCATGGTTACAGTCTAATTTATGAGTCAATCAATTACCCAGTCAGTAGCCGCTTGTCACTATTTCACCTGATCAACCTGTCGCCCAGATGGAAGCTAATGAATCAACTTTGTCTGAGAGGACGCTAACTGCTAACTGCTCACGCATATAAGAGGGGTTATGTGAGTTAGTTTGCTTAGCTTAGCATAAAAGGGGGACAGAGGGAAAAGGTTCGTAGCTGTGTTCAGGCCTGAACATAGCTCTGGACCTTTACCCTACAACTGTTAAAACCAATCAGGTCAGGGTGGGAACAGCTGTTGACGTGAAAGGAAAATCCTCTGCAGACCATCTCGTTTCAGTTTAGCCTTCATGGTCTATGAAGGACCAGACCTTCAAAGACCTGGACCTCTGAGGGATTTGCCCCCCGAGTTGAGCTGATAATCACTCACATGTGTCGACGGCACCCTGATTTTACTCACCTGGTCCAGGAAATAGTGATCAGAGGGCCGGTGCTGTTCATAGAAATGTCCCAGGATGCAGTGGTGCCGGCGGGGTTCGCAGAAGTTGGGTGGGGCCAGCGTGTGCATCGGCGGATCTCTCCTCTGGGACGAGTTGGACGAACTGTCGGTGGCGGTCTGGAGGAAGAGGCACAGTGACCTGCAAAAGTTTTCATCCCCCTTTTCCAACTTTTCCACATTTTGTCCCGTTACGACCACAAACAAATATATTTTATTGGAATTTGATGTGAAAGACCAACACAAAGTGGCCCACGATTGTGAAGTAGAAAGAAAATTATCCATGATTTTAAATTTTTTTACAAAACTGAAAAGTGCGGTGTAAAAGTATTCGGCCCCTGAGTCCATACTCAGGGGCCCTTTGCTGCCCTTTGCTGCCCTTACAGCTGCAGGTCTTTTTATGTCTCTACCAGCTTTTCACATCTGGAGACTGAAATTTTTGCCCATTCTTCTTATCAAAACAGCTCGAGCTCAGTCAGATTAGATGGAGAGCGTTTGTGAACAGCAGTTTTCAGAGGTCTGGACTTTGACTGGGCCGTTCTAACACACGGATCTGTTTAGTTTTAAACCGTCCCATTGTAGCCCTGGCTTCATGTTCAGGGTCGTTGTCCTGCTGGAAGGTGAACCTCCGCCCCAGTCTCAAGTCTTTTACAGACTCCAACAGGTTTTCTTCCAGGATTGTCCTGTATTTGGCTCCATCCATCTTCCCTGTCCCTGCTGAAGAGAAGCCCCCCCAGAGGATGATGCTGCCTCCACCATGTTGGACAGTGGGGGTGGTGTGTTCACAGTGATGTGCAGTGTCAGTTTGGTCTCATCTGCCCAGAGCCCCTTCTTCCACAGCTGTGTCCCCCACGTGGTTCTGGGAAACTGCTAACAGACTTCTTATGGTTTTCTCTGAACAATGTCTTTCTTCTTGCCTCTTCCATAAAGGCCAGATTTGTGCAGTCGACCTATAGTTGTCCTGTGGTCAGATTCCCCCTGAGCTGTGGATCTCTGCAGGGGGTCCAGAGTCCCCGTGGGCCCCTTGGCTCCATCTCTGATCAGGGCTCTCCTTGTTGGGCCAGTGAGTTTAGGTGGACGATCGTGTCTTGGCAGGTTTGCAGTTGTTCCATACTCTTTCATTTCCAGATGATGGATTGAACAGTGCTCTGTGAGATGTTCAGAGCTCTGGAAATCTTTTTATAGCCCGACCCTTTAAACGTCTCCATAACTTTATCCCTGACCTTTCTGGTGTGTTCCTTGGACTTCATGATGCTGTTTGCTCCCCAATATTCTCTGAACAAACATCTGTGGCGTCACAGAGCAGCTGTATTTGTACTGAGATTAGATTACACACAGGTTGACTCTGTTTAGTCTTTAGGTCAACATTTGATCAGCGATCATCAGGCAACTTCTGAAGGCAACTGGTTGACTCAGAGAAAAGGGGCTGAACACTTTTACACACCGCACGTTTCCGTTTTTTATTTGTAAAAAATAAATCATGTATAATTTTCTTTCTACTTCACAATCGTGGGCCACTTTGTGTTGGTCTTTCACATCAAATTCCAATAAAATGTATATGTTTGTGGTTGTAACGGGACAAACTGAGGAACGGGGGATGAAAACGTTTGCAGACCACTGTATGTTGTTTTGCTGCAGCAGAAGCAGGAGCCCTACGTTGGCGTGGCCCAATGTCAGATTCTCTTCTTTATGAAGAACTGACCCACTTGACCCACTTGTCTTTGTGTCTGCAGGTACATGGCCATCCTCTACCCTCTGAAGCCTCGTATGAAGCACCAGACGGCGTACTGTGTGATCCTGACCGTTTGGATCGTCCCCATCTTCATCTCCATCCCGTCTGCCTACATGGCCTCTGAGACAACTTACCCACATGTGGAAGGTCACACCCACAAGACGTTCTGTGCTCAGATCTGGCCTGTGGACCAGCAGGTTTACTACCGCTCATACTTCCTCCTCATCTTCGCCCTGGAGTTCATGGGCCCTGTGACGGTCATGGCCGTCTGCTACATCCAGATCTCCAGGGAGCTATGGTTTAAGGACGTTCCGGGTTTCCAAACCGAGCAGATCCGGAAGAGGCTCCACAGACGGCGGAGGACAGTGGTGGTGCTGATTCTGGTTCTGGTCGCATATGTCCTATGTTGGGCGCCATACTATGGTTTCGCCCTGCTGCGGGACTTCTACCCCACCCTGATCTCCAGGGGCAGGAACTCCCTGGTGGCCTTCTATATAATCGAGTGCGTCGCCATGAGCAACGGGGTCATCAACACCCTCTGCTTCGTGAGCGTCCAAAACAACACCAAGCAGCTGAAGAAGGTGGGCAAGTTCCCACTCAGGCTGGTGACCTTTGTAGCCGCCAAGTCGGTGGATGAAGGGGAGGCACGGACGTCCTCCCTTCGGGTGACGGAGGACGTAGAGGGAGCTCGGCTGAGGTAGACCTCAAACAGAAAGCTGCATCAGCAACCACGTCAACGTACAACTCAACAGAGACTCATCTTCTGGATGAAACAGGAAACACACAGCTGCTCCGGTGAGAGGTCGAGTCCAAGTGTCCAGAGGTGGAGAAATGTAACAGAAACAGTCGACTTTGTTGGCGCGTTCCTGGATTCCCACTGACAGAAATTACCTTCCAGGAACTTTCTAATTCGCGGAGACGTACCTGAGGGAACAGTCTTTGGATTGAACCTGCATCTCGACCTTCGATCCCTGTCGTGTGGCTCTCGCTCTCATGGTCATTAAACACAGTCGTGGCACTAGAGGTACTGGGTGTCTCTGGTATTAATGTTTCAGGGGATCATCTGATAATCTGTAATTCATCTGTAATTTCAAAACTTTTTTGTACAAAAATGGCCTGTTTTTCATTTCTTTCATCGTCCTTTTGTTTTGATCACCAGGTCTGTTTGTTTTTTGTTCCCAAACAAAAATTTCATTTTTTTTTAATTTCTAATTTACAGAAACATGAGGTCAGGACAAGGGAGGGAAGCATTTAAAATTCAAAATAAAAGTCAAGGACATAAAAGTGTAACGTTAATCAAGAACAGGATCTATACCAGGGTAATGATCAAACACGAGACATTTTCCAATTGGTTTTGAATGTTTGTTTTTAAAAAACAAATTAATTCCAGATTATCAGATAATACCCTGACCGTGAACATGGTTCCTGTTTGGATCAAGAGACACTGATGTAAAAGTAAAAGGTACTGGATCCATAACTATTTTTTAATTTGAATTCATTGAAGATGTTACCTGAACAAATCTCATTAAAACATTTAAATGTGTTTTAAAGCATCCGTTCAAAACTACAGCAGAACTCCCATGATGCCTGAGGGATCCAGGAAATGAGTGTGTGATGGACAGAGGCGTCGACAGTGAAGCATCAAAGCCTGAGGAGACACTGGACTGTTTTTAAAGGGCCCTATGAACGTCTTTGCATACAAGTGTGGTGATGTCATGTTTTTTTTCTTGTCAGCAAAAATAGATAAAATAAAACAAAAGTGAGGATCTCCCACTAATAAGAACTGTGTCTGCATCACAGCCTGATGTGACTCCTCTTTCAAAGCCGACTGTCTCCCCCCTCACGTCATCGTCTGAGCTGCTGCTCTGAAGCCTCCAGTTTGTCATTTGTCTGTCGGCCATTTTTGTTTTTTAAACCAGTAGAAACCATATTTGGAGGAGAAGGTGGAGCTGAGGAGGAGTGAGGGGTGGAGCTGACCTGCTCTGTCCTCTATCCTGATTGGGTGGTACAGTCTGTCAGTCACACAGTAGCCACGCCCCCTAACCCATCCCCTGCTTTCTGGTCTATTTTCCTCTAAATGGAGCAGCAGATTAGCGTTCGTGTGCAGCAGCGGCTCCAACGTTGTGGCGTCTGTTAATGATCCATTAATGCAAAGCGTCAGCTGCCAGAGTCTCGACGCAGCAGGGTGACCTCACATCAGCTGTGACGCTGACTCAACTTTTATTTTGTAGTTTTAAGTTGGGAGCAAGAAAAAGGTTGAGTTTGGTCCCAGATACACTGAAAACTCACAAATACAGAGTCGCTGAAGAGGCGTCAGCACAGCTGATGTCACGTGTTGTTGCTGTCTGATGGTTTGAGTAAACAGATCAGTGAGTCTGAACCTCCATCAATCAACAGTCATCAAATTTATCTGGAGACCCTTTAGAGGGGCCCAACCCCTAGGTTGAGAACCTTTACTGTGTTTACTGACACTGCAACTACAGGAAGTACTTTTACAGTGATAATAAACCAAAGGAGCAGCTGCAGCAGGTTTTCACAGATCAGATCTTAATGAGATTAAGTTTATTGATAGTTTAGTGAATTTTAGTTTTCGTGAATTGTGACGTGAAAACACAGAGACAGGTTTCATTTCCTTCAGACGTAAACAACAGTGAAACTGTTCTTTCTTCTTCCACGCCATCAAAACCACAGCTGGAGGGTCTGATCCACAGCAGCTCAGACCAGGACCTGGTCCTAAAGAAGATCCGCCTCAGACGGTCAGAGGGTTTCTTTATGTTGATGAGGTCTTACCTCAAGGAGACGCAAACCCACAACCTCAAACCAGGGAAGATGTTTCAGTGCAGAGAGGAGTCATGTAGGACTTATACCAGACCGGACCGGACTGGATCGGACCAGACCAGACCGGACCGGACCGGACTGGACCGGACCAGACCGGACTGGACCGGACCAGACCGTACCAGTCCAGACCAGACTGGACCAGTCCAGACTGGACCGGACCGGACCATACCAGTCCAGACCGGACCGGACTGGACTGGACTGGACCAGACCGGACCGGACTGGACCAGACCAGACCAGACCGGACCGGACTGGACTGGACCAGACCGGACCGGACTGGACCAGACCGGACTGGACCGGACCAGACCGTACCAGTCCAGACCAGACCGGACCAGTCCAGACCGGACCGGACCGGACCGGACCGGACTGGACTAGACCATACCAGTCCAGACCGGACCAGACCAGCCCAGACCGGACCGGACCAGACCGTACCAGTCCAGTCCAGACTGGACCAGTCCAGACCGGACCGGACCAGACTAACTCCAGGAAGTGCTCAGACCAGGATGAGTCTGTTGAGGCCTCGGCTGCTTCAGCTGAGTCTCATTAAACATAAAAACACTGCTGCAGTTTTAAACCAACCAACCAACACGAGGAGGCGGAGTCACCTCCTCCTCTTCAGAAACGCCTTCGCCTCTTTCTGCAGCCTTTTGACATCCTCCTTCCCACTGTCGTCTGAGTCGGGAGGCACGTAGTCCGAGTCATCGCCCACGTCCTCGCTGTCGTCGTCGATGAAGCTGTCCTCGTCCTCCTCGTCCTCCTCGTCCTCCGGGCTGCTCTTGTGGACGGCTCGTGCGGCGCGAGCTGCAGAGACAGTGACGGCGTAAACAGAGTCATGGCGTCAGAGCCAAGTCTTTACTAGTATTTATTTGTCAGAGCGGGAGACGTTTCAATGTTTGGAATAACAGAGATAATACATGACTCTGTGACTAAAGGCTGATGCACAGTGAGTCCACAGGTCTGAGACCCTGACAAACCATTTCACTAATGACTAACTGTACAGTGAAGAAGGGCTTCAGTAAATGTGTTTACACATTCACTTATTTATGTGTAAATAGAAAAATAGAAAATTATTCATTACAAAAAAAATTTCAGTAATTGCAATAATTTACAAAAAATGCAATTCTTATATATTTTAATGAAATAAAAACAGGAATTATAAAAAGTTAAATTAATAAGATAGATTTACAAAAACAACATTAACTAATGACATCATTTAAGAATAAATAATGGAATTAAAAAATGGATTTAAAATGCAGTTTAAAGAGAGGAATAAATAAATAACTGAAGGTATTTAAAAAGGACAATATCCTTTCTTTTAGCATTTTGTTACCCAAATAATTATTTTATAGTTTAGTTCATTTATTTATAGCTTAAGATACAGTAACAATTTGTAAACAGATGTAATAATGTTCATTGTTATCGTTCGCTTCCTTATTAATTAAGCGACTAAGGAACGAGTGATGTGTCGACTGTCAGAAAACAAACAAACCTGGTTTCTTTGTGTGACTGAATTCTTTCCTGTGAAGAGGATTTTTCCTGTGAAACAAAGTCAGAGTCAGTTTGTGTTGTGATCAACATTAATAACACAACCAGACGGACACAGTGACACAGATGAGACCTTCTTTATCTGTGTACATCCTCAGGTTAGCTTAGCTTAGCTTAGCTTAGCTTAGCTTAGCTTAGTTTAGCTGAGCTGTGGCAGTGAGCCTCAGTTATCACAGCTGCCCCCCCACACCTCCGATCTGAGACGTCTGACCTGTAGCAGTCAGAGCCGTAGGGGCACTCGGGTCGTTCCTCTTCCTCCTCCTCCTCCTCCTCCTCGTAGTCAGAGTCACCGGGGTGACTGCACTCCTGGAAATGGACCGGGTTCTTCCTGGAAGAATAAACAGGGAGAAGGAGAAAGAGAGTGACATGATGTTACAATGAGTCCTGGGTCAGTTGAACAGAGAGATGAGACTAAACCGGATCGGACACATGGGTCAGTGGGAAGTGGGAGGAGCTCTGACCTGACCCGGGACCTCAGTGACCATTTGGATCTGTTTGAAGCTTTAATTCAGTCCCTTCAGACTCAGCACGGAGCTCCTCAGCTGCTCACCTGTAGCAGCCCCTCCCGTACGGACACGGCGCCCTGAGTCGGGGTTTGGACGGAGCAGAGCCCGACACGGCGCCGCCGTTCAAACCCACGCCTCCCGTCCACTGTCGTCCTTCCCTCAACTTGGTTTCGTCCTTCTCGGACTCGCTGACTCCAGATGTTTGTGTGGCCGTTCTTCCAGCTGTGGACGCCTCCCCTCCCTCCCCCTCCACGTCCTGAGTCCTGAGCATCGGTTCCTCTGAGGGAACGTCCTGAAAGAAAGGGGTCAGAGGTCAGGGCAGTTAGTGGTCAGGGCAGTTAGAGGTCAGGGCAGTTAGAGAGGTCAGGGCAGTTAGAGGTCAGGGCAGTTAGTGGTCAGGGCAGTTAGTGGTCAGGACAGTTAGTGGTCAGGACAGTTAGTGAGGTCAGGGCAGTTAGAGAGGTCAGGGCAGTTAGAGAGGTCAGGGCAGTTAGTGGTCAGGACAGTTAGTGAGGTCAGGGCAGTTAGTGGTCAGGGCAGTTAGAGAGGTCAGGGCAGTTAGAGGTCAGGACAGTTAGTGAGGTCAGGGCAGTTAGTGAGGTCAGAACAGTTAGAGGGGTCAGAACAGTTAGAGGGGTCAGGGCAGTTAGAGGGGTCAGGGCAGTTAGAGAGGTCAGGACAGTTAGACGTCAGGACAGTTAGTGAGGTCAGGGCAGTTAGAGAGGTCAGGACAGTTAGAGAGGTCAGAACAGTTAGAGAGGTCAGGGCAGTTAGAGAGGTCAGGACAGTTAGAGGTCAGGAAAGTTGGAGGGGTCAGGGCAGTTAGTGAGGTCAGGGCAGTTAGTGAGGTCAGGGCAGTTAGTGGTCAGGGCAGTTAGAGTTCAGGGCAGTTAGAGGTCAGGGCAGTTAGTGGTCAGGGCAGTTAGAGGTCAGGGCAGTTAGTGAGGTCAGGGCAGTTAGTGGTCAGGGCAGTTAGAGGTCAGGGCAGTTAGTGAGGTCAGGGCAGTTAGGGGTCAGGGCAGTTAGGGGTCAGGGCAGTTAGAGGTCAGGGCAGTTAGAGGTCAGGGCAGTTAGTGGTCAGCGCAGTTAGTGGTCAGCGCAGTTAGTGGTCAGGGCAGTTAGAGGTCAGGGCAGTTAGTGAGGTCAGGGCAGTTAGTGAGGTCAGGGCAGTTAGAGGTCAGGGCAGTTAGAGGTCAGGGCAGTTAGAGGTCAGGGCAGTTAGTGGTCAGGGCAGTTAGAGGTCAGGGCAGTTAGTGGTCAGGGCAGTTAGAGGTCAGGGCAGTTAGTGAGGTCAGGGCAGTTAGTGAGGTCAGGGCAGTTAGAGGTCAGGGCAGTTAGAGGTCAGGGCAGTTAGAGGTCAGGGCAGTTAGTGGTCAGGGCAGTTAGAGGTCAGGGCAGTTAGTGGTCAGGGCAGTCAGAGGTCAGGGCAGTTAGTGGTCAGGGCAGCTAGAGGTCAGGGCAGTTAGTGGTCAGGGCAGTCAGAGGTCAGGGCAGTTAGTGGTCAGGGCAGTTAGAGGTCAGGGCAGTTAGTGGTCAGGGCAGTCAGAGGTCAGGGCAGTTAGAGGTCAGACGTGTTTATGTTTATTCTCTGTTTAAATGCAAAAGAGGAAAAACAAACACAAACAAACTATGACACTAATAATGTTACTCAGCTGGTTTGGACTGAGCTTCTTCGTCTTCTACTTCATCTCTAATCTTTCTCCTCCTCTTCCTCGGCCTCTTCTCCTCCTCATCACTGAGCCCCGCCTCCTCAGACGTGGTGGGCGTGGCCTGCGCGGCTGTTGCCCGTTTACTGCTGGTTGATGCTCGTGCAGGTGCTTCAATCCTCCTCTCAGTCGACTGAACTGAAACAGAAATTAAACCAGATTATTGAACATTTTTACATAAACTCATCACAAGGAGAAACCTGACTCATGAGGCTGAGGGACGTCCCTGCTCTGAGAGACTTCAGGACCTGGTTCAATATCAGAACCACAGACCAGATCAGTCTGGACTGGCCTGGTTTCAGGGATGGGGATGACAGACCACATTCATCAGAAGAACACAGTTAGTGGAGGTTGATGAGCGGCAGAATGACCTGTGACCTTTTGGGCCGATTGAAGCTCAGCCTGGCTGCTGGACTCTGGACCATCTGTCAGGATTTCACTGTGACTTAAGGGAGGTCTGTCAGAGGGTAAGAGAACCTGGACCAGGACCTGAGTGGAAGGCTGAGTCTGGTCAGACCTGGTTTTACTACACCAGGTTCTGGGGACCGTGTTTGGTGTAAGAGATGAAGATGTTGATATGATGAAGAGACTGATGAGCAGGAGTTCAGCCTCAGGAGGTTTAGTTGGAGGAGGTGGATCAGTCATCTAAAGGGATCAGCTGGTAGAGTTGGGTGTCGTCTGCATAGTGGGGACATGAGAAGCTGAAGTATCAGTCGAGATCAAATAAGAGCCAGTGTGTTTTTAGAACACCTTTTTTTAGCCACAGCAAAGAGGGGGGGGGTCAAACGATATCAAAGTGCCTCATGCTCGATTTTCCCACTGTCTGAACTGTCGCTGGGAAATGTCAGTGAAGAGGAACTGTGGGAGTCAAAACAAGATGAGGAAGACCAAGAAACCTTCAGGTAAAACTGGAGGTCTGAGGAGGCTAAACCAGCCCCCCACCTGTTAGCATGGGGGGTCAATATTCAGTTTCAGGCCTGTAACACAAAAAACACTGAGAGGAGAATTGATTCAACTAAATATCAAGATAATATGGAGGCAGACGTCCTGCAGCCAGACCCCAAAATCCACCATGAACCGCTTCAAGCTGAAGCTTCTGTCACAATCAGGATGGAGTACAGAGCAGGTCAGCTCCACCCCTCACTCCTCCTCAGCTCCACCTTCTCCTCCAAATGTGGTTTCTACTGGTTTAAAAAAACAAGATGGCCGACAGACAAACTAAACTGGAGGCTTCAGAGCAGCAGCTCACAGGTCAACTCTCAGTTTAAACTCAGCTCAGTTGAGTCAAGAGTCACGTGATGACAGACATGTGTCAAAGCAATAAAAACCAGTTCTAGTGCAGCTAAGTCCTTAGAGAACTGAGGGGAGAGGTCATTCAGGACGAAGCTGCACAAAACAGACTGGTTTTAGTGCTGAGTGGTGATTCTGGTTTAGAGCGAAAAGAAGCTGCTGCTGTTTTTCATTATTTATCATTATTCTACAGTTGTGTCACAGAAAAGAGCAGAGGCACCACCTGTAGGATGTCCTGACAAACCAAACCTGATAGAAATAATCACAAATTTAGCATGGAGTGGCTCTCCAGCACAATGTGTCTGGAGTCTTTGGACAATCGTTCTGAAAATCGAGCACGATGTCAACTTTTTTATACCCAGAAGCAGAAAAGTGTCACCTTTCGGGCTGGATGGAGCTGCTGGTGCCATCATCCACGCAGGTAAAACTCTTTTCTTGGCTCCAGACGGAGGGACATCACAGCGATCGTCCTCTCCCTCCTTTGGTAGAGCTGCGTCTTCCTGTATGAAACAACAGAAAAAACAGCTCTGATGTTAGCATTAACAGCTGCTTGTTCATCAGTCACAACATAAGAGTTTATTACACGTCCTTGGAGCAGCTGCTCCTTTTGACCAGACTGGACGCTACAGCGACTCAGTATTGGACAGTGTCAAGACAATCCAAACAAGTTGCTGCTAGCTGGTTAGCATGCTAACTTCAGCAGAAGCAAGTTTATTTATACGGCACTTTTTGCAGAAACTTGTCACAAAGTTCACAGTCGAAAAAATAAAATCAAATATACAACGCTCAAGGACCGCATGACCTTAATTGACTCTAAATAGAACAGGAAGCTGGTGCCAAGATATTAAAATTGGTGTTTTATGTGACTGTCTGGTGGATTTTGTTAAAAAGGTAAGAAGAGAAATAAAACAAAGGCTTTGTTTCCTCATCTGGAGACAGATGTTGGTGAGTAAAAGAATGAAGTTTGATTCTCTGCTGATAAAGATTTAGTTGAGTCAACAAACCTTATTTAAACTTCTGCTGGGACAATTGTCATCTTCATTGGACAGAGCTGCTAATGTCGGCTCCTGGTGAGTCGGAGTCTGTCCAGGTTCTGGTCTTATTGGATGAGACAATTCCACATCTGGCTCCAAAGAACTGGGAAATTCATCCTCTTCTACCTCAAGTATCTGTCTGTTTCTGCAGGACATGACAATGAAACAATTTGAATCAATTTAAAACAAAACAATTAATCCTTTTAGAGCCACGGTTTTTTCACCTCTTTGTGTTTTTCCTTCTAAAGTTGTCATTTTTAAAAAAGTCTCCTCATCTTCAGACTCAGCTCAACCTCAGCTCATTATATCTGAGACTCAGTAAAGACTCTGTTCACTGTAATAGGGGATAGTAGCTCAGAGAACAAGAGGAAACTAAAAACACAGTGAATTTCTCCTTATTTTCTAGATAAAAACACTGTAAACCAGAATAACCAAAGAAAACTTCAACACAGAAAGTTCCACACATGTGTTTGTGTTGTTCTAGAGCTGATTTGAAGTTTCTCTCTTTATCTGATCTGAGTTCTGCTCATTCTTTGGAGCAGTAATGATGAAAAATCAGCTCCAAAGCCTCTAATGCTCTAAATATCTTATTGTCCATGTCTCTCTGTCTTTATTCTGTCACTACAATAAACTCAGAGCAACTTCTCCTCACTCTGAGATCAGAAAAATACAGGATTGATCCCATTGACTTTGGCTACAAGCAGCTGACAGCTAGGCCTCTGAAGGAGACACTCTGATTGGCTGTGACATCACCCACTGGAGCCAATAGGAGTGTCCCATGTCAGTGTCACACAGGACAAATCAGGGCTTGTTAGAAAGAGCTGATTCTCTAGTTGAAGGAGAAACAAACAGCTCCTCCATCAGGAGAACGAGGCTCTGAAGACCTGATGTTTGTGATTAATGGGTTAGTAGAGACCTTCTTGTGTGAAATGTGTCATGAATACAAACTGGAATTTTTCATCAGCTTCAGCTGGTTTGAACAGTGGTAGCATTTGCTTGAGTGTCCTCTCCCATCTTTTTGATCTACACTTCAAACAGAGAGCAGGCATCAGGACAATGGTGGGGACGGTAACTCAGAGATAAAAGATCACCAAACATAATTCAGCATTCTGCCTAATGTCGGCTTTAAACCGAGTCAACAGACAACACTCAAACTCACCCCAGTCGCCCCCACACAGGCCTGTTTGCAAAGATAAAAGATTGGACTTTAATTAAACTAATTAAACAGAGGAGAGCAGTCTCATCTGTCTTCATTTAATTATTCAGAGGCTTGTTGGGAGAAATTGCACAAATGAGATTCATCTTTTGATCTTGACATGAGGCACTGACATGGAGAAGAGCATTTTCTGTTATCTAAGTACCTGGGAGTGCACTCGTCTCCACCCACAGCCACCACCTTGTAGATCAGCTGCCCCGGCAGCAGAGAGAAGAAGTCTCCGTGATGAAGAGGGTACCAGGACTCTCTCTTCAGAGGTCGAGGGTTTTCATCAGCAGGGGACGACTGAATGAAGCATGGGTTCAGATGGGTCTGAAGACAAGAAGAAGATAAACCAATTCAGTTCAGTAGCAGTGTCTTGGTTCTGAACTGAAACTATCATTCAATTTTGTAACTTCAAGGTCGAGGAAGAGGCTGCGTTCACCCTGAGCCTGGTTCTGCTTCTTAAAGGAAGTTTTTCCTGCCTCTGTCAACAAGTGCTGCTCATGGTGGATTTGTTGTGTCCATTTAAATAACTTTATAAAGAGTCTGGTCTGGACCTGCTCCATATGTGAAGAGCTTTGAGGTAACTCTGTTATGATTTGGGGCGATATAAATAACATTTTGTTTGTGGTCATTTGAACTTTGTTTGTTTTATAGACAGGTAATTCAAAAAACACAGACATCCACCCCTGACCCTGTCTGTGGTCCAGTGGTTCTCCCTCCTTGGACCACTTCTGGTAGGTCCTGACCCCTGCAGCCAAGGAACATCCCACAGAGCTGCAGTGTTGGAGAAGCTCTGACCAGTCGTCACGTGTTCGGTCCAAGATGAAACACTGTCACCACTCACAGATGAATTAAATAATATTGATTATTGATTGATTCGATTGTTTCACTGGGCAGGTCAACTGTGACAAGGGCTTAATCGTTTTGGCCGGATGACTTGGTATGTCAACAAATGTCGAGGGCTGTGTGTCCTGTGGTCCTGGTCAGCAGCAGTTAGTACCTAACAACAACGATCAGAGCAACAAACCATGAAGCAGACACATGGTGCTGGGTGTTCTGGGCTCATCAATGCACAAGGGCAACAAACCTTGTAGTGAACAGGTGAATTCATTCAGGTAAATTGGTCAGGATGAAAACAAGAGCCAATCAGTGATGAAGGGAAAGAAGGGAGGTCGGTTAAGAAAGGAAGAGGAAAAAATAGGGAAGTTTAGTTCATGTTGTAAAGCTACAATCCACAATCCGTTCATCAGACAATCAGACTGATCCAGATCTGAACTAACCTTCTTCATGAGTTTATCACTGAAGTCAGTGTCACACAGGACAAATCAGGGCTTGTTAGAAAGAGCTGATTCTCTAGTTGAAGGAGAAACAAACAGCTCAGAGCATCAGGAGAACGAGGCTCTGAAGACCTGATGGAGGAGGAGGAGGAGGCTCTCAGGGCTGAAGAGGTCAGTTAGTGCACACTGAAATATTTTGCAGGAGAGTTTTCTCTGTAGTTGCTCCAAACCATATCTGTTAAATGGTCACAGTGACAGAGCTGATTAGTCTACAGCTCCAAACCAATCAGTCAATATCTGCAGACAATTCTCTTTTCTGATTTTCTCTGCTGTTGATATGAAGGTTAACGGATGATGCTGCCACAGAGCCTCAGGCTGCTCCATGAAGAATATCTGCAGCTTTACAGTGTGAGATCAAGAGACAGAATTGACTCCACTTCATGATTAAAAATAAATGACAAACTGTGAAGTGTTCATTATTTTCCTGACAGTTTGAGACATGAGGCAAGGTAATGAAACATGGAGGATGATTAACTGTGTGTTTGAATTATGTCTTCAACACGGTGTCTCCTTCCTTTATCCTTAACCTTTATCTGACCTGACTGACTCCATTTCCCCTCAGGACTAATAAAGATCTGTGGATTCAATACATTTGCTGGGAAAGTGACTGATTCTGACAAACAGCATAAACTAAGTGAAGACCCTTTGGGGATCATTCAGACCAATCATTCCTTAAGCACAAAGTTTCTGTTGATGCTGAAATTGCAGATATCTTCTTCCTTCACGACACAAACCAGTGGTTTGGAAATTAAATGTAATTCTTTAAAGGTCCATACAATGTAAAGGTAGATGTTAAAGAGGATGTAATTCCTCATAAAGACTAAAAACACTGGCGGAGAGAGGACTTCTTGTTCTTTCATTTAAAAAACACAAAGCCAAACTTACTGGTTTGAGCCTCAGCTGTCCGTTCAGGTTCTCCAGCAGCCCGTGGTGTCTGGACACTCTCTTATCACTGACCTGAGACAAATAAGACAAGAGACAAGACAGGTTTGGTTTATTTTCTTCGTTCTCAAAGATAGATCAGTATCTTGACAGTCTGACTGGATGCCCATATAATTTGCTGTGGATATTCTTGGTCCAGAGAGGATCCATAACTTCATAGGATGGAGCATTTGTTCCAACACAGGATAAAGTATTTAAAGAAATGAACATCTGGGTTTCCAATTAGTTTGCAGTGAATATTCGTGGTCCCCAGAGGACACATGTTGATGAAGCTGCAGAACAATATGTTTCTTTTGTAAATTCATTATCTGAGGTTTACCTGGACTTTAAACAGATAAATTGATAAATGATCCCTGTACAGCAGTGCTCCATGTGCACCAGGATGCACCAGCTCTTTAGCACAATGTTACACAAGAAAGTAACGTTGCCCGTTTCTGCCCTCTTCATCTCAGCTTCTAGGCCATTTGTGTGTGCCCTATATTGACTACATTACCCAGAGTGCACCACATTTCACACGTTCACCTCTCTCCAACCTCGAACAATGCAGTTTATCTCTAGACTGACTATATCACCACGTCACGACTCTTATTTTCTCTAACTCCCTCTTCTTCCTGAGATAGACGAGGACTAACTCCACTGCAGATCTGAAGCCAGATGAGTTCTGTGACTGTGCGTCCAGGGCAGAGTTTATAGCATCAAATCAATAACGTCTTCATATCTCTTAGTGTCTTTTATTCACTGTCAAGAATGTTTTTCTGATATTGGCCGATGCAGAAGTAAGTCAAACACTGCTGTCCATATTGTGTTATATACATATTGTCCTACACCCCTGACATGTGGCTCAGGGGAGGCTCATGACTTCAGACACCAACATGGGGACGGGTCCATTACATACTGTATGTGTGTATATATAATATAGTCCTGTTCCTCCATGTTTTCAGTGTGACAGCGTCCTCCAGTGGCTCAGAAACAGACTGACAACAAAGTGAAAACAATACCAGTCCCCACTGAACCAAAAATGTGTTGGACTCCAACTGAACTAAATTAAACTCCAGCCACGGGGGGACTCACTCCCAGGAAGGGGCCCCTGCCCAGCACCGTCTCCCCCGGCGGCAGGTGGACGGGAGCCCCGCCGGCCACCGGGACGAGGTCGAAGCCGGACATCTGCTGCTCCGCGCGCGGGAGTGGGGGCAGCTTCTTCCCGGGTCACCGGAGCAACACGAGGCTGTGAGCGTTACCTCTGCCGACCTGTGGTGGCGGGAGACCGGGAAAAGTTTAACTCCGGGTCTGAAAACTCAAGGAGACAAAACAGAAACAACTTCCAGGAACACAATTCAAAACTTCCGGGATCCTGGTGAGCATGCGCAGTAGAGTACACGTATGGCGCTGCGCAGCAGATTTCCGGCCACATTCACCGATTTCCTTGATTTTTTATCATTAAATGTATTTATTCATTTACGAAATGTTTGAGTCTTAAAAATCAACCTCAAGATGGTTTATGAATAAGTCGACTACACTCTTTAATTTGACATACGTGTAATATGCTGTGCATCATTTGGTTTATCGCCCTCTGTGGTCATCATGTTATGGATTTTCAGTAGCGTCATGTCTTGAAATTGGCTTTTACATTTTACGGGAAGCAGTACAATAAATAGACTATAAATAAATGGTCTTTTGATCGAACTATACGCCGAATTAAAGAAGCGCTGCAATTGATACAGACAGTAATAAAATCAGTATATTTCACGCCATAGATATTTCTCTTGACAAGAATATATCTTTAAATTCATGATGATTCATTGGAACCTGGTATCGTCTCAATCAAGGACGGGAGAAAATGGACGTCACTAAATATGCACGAAGGCGAACACACGTAAACACCGTGTGGAGAGCTCTGGGTGTTTTAGTTATTTCTAAAAATATATTTAAGTAAATGTTTTGTGTTTGAATATTAAATGTTAATGTTAAATGTGTTTTTGAAAATAATCGGAGTCCGATGCTTGTGCGCATGAGCGCTTCGCCGGAAACACGGTGACGTATGTAATCAGCCGTTGAGGCATTTAAAGTTTCAGCTGTCGGACACGGAGTGACCGCACTGCAGGTAAGAATCAGCCGCCACCCCGGCACCTGGCCCGGGAAAACAGCGGCAGATATTTACCGCCACTCTTCTCCTGCGTTTGGCCCGAAAGCTGAGATTGTTTTCAGTCGTCGTTAGCGAGCTAACCGTGCTGCCGTTAGCCGAGGGGTGGGGTCAGGCTCCGAGCCGTTCACACTGACCGTACAGGGTCACGACTGAAGCTGTGGTCACTCCACAGACTGGACAGGTGGACGGGTGGACGGAGGGACAGGTGGACGGGTGGACAGGTGGACGGACGGACGGACAGGTGGCCGGACGGACAGGTGGACGGGTGGACGGAGGGACAGGTGGACGGGTGGACGGACAGGTGGACGGGTGGACGGACAGGTGGACAGGTGGAGGGCCGGACGGACAGGTGGACAGACAGGTGGCCGGACGGAGGGACAGGTGGACGGCCGGACGGACAGGTGGACGGACGGACGGACAGGTGGACAGATGGACGGACAGGTGGCCGGACGGACGGACAGGTGGACAGATGGACGGACAGGTGGCCGGACGGACGGCCTGCCGTCGTCTCTCTGGTTCCTGACGCGGTGCTCTGAGCTGTTTTGACTCCGTCAGCCTGACTCACGTGTCCGGGAAACACGCTCCGTCACACACGGCAGGAACTCAGAGGCTGTGTTGATATGGAGCCTCACCAGTGAAAACACCGGCTTTATTCTGGTGCCGACACAGCTTCCTGTCTCATGGGTCTGTTGGTGTGAACGTGTCACTGTAGTGAAACAAAAAGTGACCAGGCTTTAATGTCGCTGTAACTGAGGAGGCAGGGAGGCGCTAAGTAACGGGACAAACAATCATTGGGGTGAGAGCTACAGGCTGTTTCGATTCAGTGACGTCACCATCGTCTGGGAGCTGCTGTTTAAAGCCTCCAGTCTGTTATTTGTCTGTCGCCATCTTGTTTTTTTTTTTTTTAAACCAGTAGAAACCATATTTGGAGGAGAAGGTGGAGCTGAGGAGGAGTGAGGGGTGGAGCTGACCTGCTCTGGACTCTATCCTGATTGGGTGGGGCAGTCTGTCAATCACACATAACCACGCCCCCTAATTCATCCCCTGTTTTCCTCTAAATGGACCATCATCTAAAAAATGAACATCGTAAATCGAGACTACAGACTAAACTCTCTAAACTCCACTGGTTGTTAAAGAAGTCAGATTGTATTGAAGTCTATGGGAAAATGTCCCTACTTCTCCTTGATTTATTAGCTCAGTAAACGTTTTCCTAATGAGTTTATGGTCTCAGTCTCTAGTTTCAAGTCTTCAATACAACATGATGTTCATTTTTTAAATGATGGTCCATTTAGAGGAAAATAGACCAGAAAGCAGGGGATGAATTAGGTATTAGGGGCGTGAATAGCCAGCAGCTCACAAACCACTGGGTGACATCACAGAGTGGTGACACTTGTTTACAACCAGTGGAGTCGCCCCCTGATGGTCATTAGAGAGAAGGAAGGTTCAGACCAGAGTCCAGGTCCAGGTTTAGAGACAGACTCTCTCTCTGTGAAACGTTTAACCTTTTATCAAAGCTACAGCTTCTGTGATTTACATTTTATTCTTTGTCATTTCATGATTTCAATGTTTTAAAATATGAAAGTATAATTGAAATCTCATGGAGGAGCTGTATTTTTTGGGAGAAATTGTGTCACAACAACAGATCGTACTGCGCGGCTACAGAGACACCTCAGTCTCCATGTCACGTCCCCCAGAGCTCAAGAAACATTATTGTTTGGTACAAGACCGAAGCCCTGTATTTTTATAAGACAACCTTCCTCCCCCAGCTGGACCACTATATATTCTAAAATAATGTATAATGTTGTTTTCTCCTCTGACATCATGTGGTACCTGTGACATTGGTTTAGTAGCTGCAGTGTTTCAGCTCCACACTCCACAGTGACTGATCTGACTCTGTTTCCTCAGGAGGATCATTCTGTTGGACTCTGAGCTGCTATGCAGCATGACCCCTCGAGGATGTTGCCTGTGTTTCTCCTCTGTGAAAGACAACCATCCCTGATGTCCAGCGATGACCATGCTCATCCTCAAAACTTTGCTGAAACACTGCCGATGGAAATGAGCGTGAAGATTTTCGCCAAGCTGGACACAGAGAGTCTGTGCAGTGCAGCACGGACCTGCAAACTGTGGCATCACATCATCGAGGAGAGCGAGCAGCTGTGGAGGAGGCAGTGCCTGCTGGTCCGAGCTGTATGTCAGAGGGAGGTCGACAGTGACAGGAGAGACGGGCTATCCTGGAAGGTGGGTCGAGGTAGACTTCTGCTGAGATGACCCCTACTTGGCTGATCTGGATCAGTCTGAGCCTTTGACTGGAGCTTTGCTGCTTTACTTCTGTGTGTTTATCCATCCATTCTCATCCTCCATCTTTGATAGAGACGTCTAGAGTCACGTCTCTACATGGGACACTCCTATTGGCTCCAGTGGGTGATGTCACAGCCAATCAGAGTGTCTCCTTCAGAGGCCTAGCTGTCAGCTGCTTGTAGCCAAAGTCAATGGGATCAATCCTGTATTTTTCTGATCTCAGAGTGAGGAGAAGTTGCTCTGAGTTTATTGTAGTGACAGAATAAAGACAGAGAGACATGGACAATAAGACATTTAGAGCATTAGAGAGATTCTTATTCTGGTTTACAGTGTTTTTATCTAGAAAATAAGGAGAAATTCACTGTGTTTTTAGTTTCCTCTTGTTCTCTGAGCTACTATCCCCTATTACAGTGAACAGAGTCTTTACTGAGTCTCAGATATAATGAGCTGAGGTTGAGCTGAGTCTGAAGATGAGGAGACTTGGAGACATTTTTAAAAATGACGACTTTAGAAGGAAAAACACAAAGATGAAAAAACAGGAAAGATTTAAAGTGGCTTTTAAAGGGTTAATCAGGACCGAACTGCTTTAATGTCTCTAAGTCCCAGTGATTGGCTGAGTTGTGTCATGTGACTGGTGCCTTAAAGGCTGTAAAATCTGCTCCAGTTAAAATAGAAACATTCCCTCAAAATGTAGTAATACTATATTAATAATACAGGTATAATAATTAAAAGGTTATAGGTTGTCTCTGGTTAGGACTGTGAGCTGTCTATTGTCCATTTATGGTGACTTTTATTGTGAAAGAATTTCTATGAATTGATGTCAGATTTATAAGGTTTACATTTGTTTCAAATAGTAGAAAAACTAGAATATGAGTCCTGGTCACAGACAGGTAAAGGGCCCCCCATCTCTCATGGGGCCCCCAGACTGACAGATTAGTTTGTAGATGTGTCATGTGTCTCTGTGGTAACTTTCATTTAGTTCATGTAGTTCATACAGAGGCTCAAGTCCAGGGGCCCCCAGACCTCTTGGGGGCCTTATGGGGTCCGTGTCCACACATCGTCTGTGGTGGCTCCTCCCCCCTCTGAGCGCTGTCTTCTCTGCAGGTGACGCTTGTGAGGAACTACACTCGCAGCTGTGTGAAGAGGGACTGGCTGAGTGGCTGCTTCAGCCACGTCCGGTCAGCGGAGGAGCTGAGCGGCCGCAGGATGACGCCACTAGACGCCGAGACGTGGGGGGAGATCCTGCAGGCCGAGCTGGACAGATGACCGACGGCCTCCGAAGCACCGGGAGCACTTCAATGTCTGATTTTTAATACTAATATATATTTTATATCCTGTGTTTTTATGATAAGTCATAAACAATTGTACATATTTTAATGTCTTTTTTAGAAAAAAAGGATCATGGAGAAATGGATGTGAAACAAATGAAAAGTTGGCTGAAATGAAATGTTTGATGTAAATATGGCTGAAATGCAATAAACCACATCTTTGTGAAGCTCATGATGTTTTCATTGACTCAATGTCTTTTTATTTATCAGAGCCAGAGTTTGACTCTGTAAACTGATTCTAGACACTAAGGTTTCACCAGCTTGTTTTTGCTTTGTTTTTAAACCAGAAGAAACCATATTTGGAGGAGGAGTGAGGGGTGATAGTTAAGTTTTCCCTTCTGTCCCATCTGAGGTCACACAACCCAACCCTTGATCACTCAGTCAGCAGCTGTGTGTAGAGGGACCGGCCGAGAGGCTGCGACAGCCACGTCCGGTCCGTGGAGGTGCTGAGCGGCCGAGAGGATCTGATCCTCTCTTCTGATTGGCTGACTGACCTGCTGTTACTAGAGCGCAGAGGGAAGATGTTTAACTACACCGAGATGGTTTTTAGTTCTTAAAACCACATATATCTTCTTATGGATATCGACACTCCAAAATAAAAGACTGGAGAAGTTAAAATATGGACCTTTAATATAGAATATGTCCATTAATATAAAATATTGCAGGAAGGATCTGCTCTGTACTCTATCCTGATTGGGTGCTACAGTCTGTCAATCACACAGTAACCACGCCCCTAATCCATCCCCTGCTTTCTGGTCTATTTTCCTCTAAATGGACCATCATTTAAAAAATGAACATCATGTTGTATTGAAGACTTGAAACTAGAGACTGAGACCATAAACTCATTAGGAAAACGTTTACTGAGCTAATAAATCAAGGAGAAGTAGGGACATTTTCCCATAGACTTCAATACAATCTGACTTCTTTAACAACCAGTGGAGTCGCCCCCTGATGGTCATTAGAGAGGATGAAGGGTTAAGGCTCTTCAGCATTGGCTTCACTTCAAAGACCAGAGTAAAAGTTAGAAAACACATGGACGTCTGAAGGGGAGGAGTTTATTTTCAATGTCAGGTGATTTTTTTCAACCATTTGATGAAACAACTGAAGGAAAAATACACAAGGTAGAAGTACAGTTGTAAACTTACTTTGATGTAACTATTACTCAAAATAACTTTATTGTCTAATATTCCTCTGCTTGTTTATCAATTAGTGATTAAACGTTTGGTTTATAAAACGAAATAAAATGAGTGAGTTTCCAGCAGAAACATTAAATATGACTGAATATGATTCAGTTTGAGAGTTGGAGCACTCCTCAAATTATTTTGAGTAATCGATTGTCATGGCTGCAATCCTGACGATTTCCACTTTTATTTTGAAAGATGTGACCGGAAGCCTAGTTCCGTCCAACTTGACACTGGTCCCTCTCAGCATCTCCGCATCATCCGCCTCCTCTTCCTCGATACGGGACCAGACACTGACCCCATAAAGCGCAGAGACCCGGGACAATGGACGACGTCCCCGCGATCATCAACATCTCCATCTCCCTGCGGATCCAGCCCAACGAGGGACCCGTGTTTTTCAAGGTGGACGGGACCCGGTTCGGCCAGACCCGGACCGTCAAACTGCTCACAGGCTCCAAATACAAGATCGAGGTGGTGGTGAAGCCTGGAGCCGTCGAGGTCACGTAAGGAGAATCCGGTTTAAATGAAAATATCTGTGTGAATTCACGATTCAAACAGAGACCAGGGGCAGTGGTGCAGGCCTCTTCCTCCCCCTCCTCCTCCTCCTCCTCCTCCTGCAGGCCTGCACCACCCGAGCTCCGCCTGAATAAATCATGTGTGGAGGTTTCTCTGTGACGGGAGGCTCGTTTGTCTCTGATGGAGGTCTACATGAGGCGGACTCGCTGCTGGTCTGGGATCAGTTACAGTGAAGTCAGTGAGGCTCAGGCGGGGTCCTCTGTCAGGGCCGGTCCAAGGCTTTATAGGGACATAACCAGAATTTGATTTGGGTCCCCCCACCATCTCAGCTAGCACTGGCTACTGTCAGTGCTTAAAGTCCATATTTTAGATTAAAGCTCCACATTTGAACTTCTCCAGTCTTTTATTTTGAAGGGTTGTATTTGTGGTTCTAAGAACCAGAAACCATCTCAGTGTAGTTTCACGGCTCCTCTCTCAGGCTGAGCTCTGAGCTCAGGGACAACAGGTCAGTTTTCTGACTGATCCAATGAAAAAGCAGGTTTCAGGTTGGGGGGGTTGGGGGGTGGGCTGTATGACCTCGGTCCAAACAGAAGGGGAAACTTAGCTGTTAGTGGAAAATCAGCTTTTAGTATTATTTATATATTTGATATGATTTATTACTCACATTTTAAAACACCTGGGTATACCCACTGGTTTTGGTGGGAAAAGGGTATTTTTCATCACTTGTTGAGGTGAAAAGCAGCACAGGTCTTGGTACCTGGTCCTGTTCCAGGTGGAGCCCAAGGGCCTGGCCATGTCCCGGGACTGAGAAGCCCTTCAGAAGGTGTCAACCTTTTTCCTCTTTGTCACAGCAACATGAACATCGGAGGCATCGTCTTCCCCCTGGAGCAGCAGTCCAGAGACGAGGACTCGGTGGTTTATCACGGCCAGTACGACACTGAGGGCGTCCCGCACACCAAGAGCGGAGACCGCCAGCCTGTGCAAGTCAGCATAGAGGTAAGACAATGGCGTCACAACAGGAAGTACCTCCGGGAGATATTCATGGCTGTTGCTAAAAGTGTAGGAAGCTGACTCAGCCCGTATTCACTGCCGTGTTGTTGATGCACTCTCTCTTTTCTGTCCAGTTCAACAAGGCGGGGACGTTCGAGACGGTCTGGCAGGCAAAGTACTACAACTACTACAAGAGGGAGCACTGCCAGTTCGGCAATAAATTCAGCAGCATTGAGTACGAATGCAAACCCAACGAGACACGGACCCTGATGTGGATCAACAAGGAGACCTTCAACTGAGTCAGGTCATCCCAGCACTGTCCACACACCAAATACCAAGCAGAGGACATCAGTCGTACCAGGACCACCTTTGAACATCAGCATCACAATAAAGGGACAGTCTTTACTTGAAGGCGTACGTCAAGTCAGCGAGGGTCTGGTATTTGTATTGTTTTATCAGAGGGAGGGAAATAGCTGTTTTCTATGCTGGTCTTCAAAATGGGTTTTTGCTTTAAAGCTGCACTCGGCCATGTTGCTTTGTGTCATTGGTTTGACGTGCACAGGTGGAGCCCAGACATCGTGTACAGAGATGTACCTTAGCTGCACTTTTAAGGCTGCTTTAGGTTGTTTCTGTCAAAGGAAACCACAGGGAAAAGATCTGAAGTTTAAAGGTGCTGTTTCAATTTCAATATTTTATGATTTTGCTGGTACAAGAACCAAGAGAAGCTCCACAGGAGAAGTTGCTCAGTGCAGCTTTAAAGCAGGAGGGGGACGGTTTAAAGGAACAATCAGACATCCTGTGAAATGAGCTCGTCAGAACATCTCATCAAAAAAGATGGAGATACACTTCAAGTCTGTGTCCGCTGCAGAGACGGGTCAGGACCAAGTTCATCTTGGCTCAAAGACTGGAATCAGGGCAGAGTCAAGAGCTGCAAAACCCCAGAAACTCAAGAACGTAGATTTGTACTTGTCGTGGATCCTGTTTATTTTATTCAGGGTTTGGATGGAAATGATTCAATCTCCTGGTTCAGTCTTCAGTCAGAAAATATCTACTTCTCTGAGTCAGATGTAAAATTACTTTCTCTCTCAGGTGCATTTCAGCAGGATCCAATCACAGCCCTTGATCAGCAGCAGGCTGAATCTGGTGAACAGGTGTGTCTGCTTGTTCACTGGGGGAGAAGACAGCTTCGCCTTTTAGAGAACGTCATGTGATCCAATCACGGTGCTGAGGCTACAAACGCTGCTAACTGTTAGCACCACTTCAGAGCTGATTTTGTTGCATCTTGTTAGCTAACAGGCTAGTCATTTAACCAACTTAGAGTGGGTTGAGCAGGCTGAAGGGCAAAGACAGAGCTCAAAGCCCCCAACCACCCCCCCAATGTGACACACACCATGGTTAACAAATAGCTCCAATGCTAACTGCTGCTAATCAGACAGACCTGGAGATTTGAGCGGTGGATTTGTTCATTTTTGATGAAGCTAGGCTAACACTTTCCCCTGCTTCCTGTCTTTGTGCTAATGCTAGGCTAACCACCGGACCTCTCTCTGTGGTTGACGCACAGACTTTAAATTCATGTCAAACTTCTGATGTCACTCTAAGCCGATAATGAACCACTGTAAAGGTAAAAACGATCTGTTCCATTAGTAAAAATGTTTTGAACAATGTTGTAAATTTGTCACAGCACGGTGGGAGGGACTGAGCGCGACAGCTAGCATGGTGTTAGCTGAAGACCAGGATGGAAGACACCTGTGGATGGAAGAAGAAATTGACCTAATGTATTAACTCTGTGGATGTTTGTGAAGATGAATGAGTGTGTGTACATCGTTGTGACTGTTTTGACTTTTCTGATGTTATTGAATGGAAAAATCCACCTAAACAACCTGAAGCAGTCAGCTGTGTCAGCCCTCCATTAAAGGGTTGTTTCTTGGGCAACTGGCCAATCACAGAGGCAGTGACACTGTGTCCAAATGTTTCTGATCATAAAACAGATTTGAACCCTTTTAAACCCACAGAAGTGGAGACATCCTGTTTGTTTCTCCTTCAACTAGAGAATCAGCTCTTTCTAACAAGCCCTGATTTGTCCTGTGTGACACTGACTTCAGGGATAAACTCCTGAAGGAAGTTAGTTCAGATCTGGATCAGTCTGAGCCTTTGACTGGAGC
>CM076650.1:685739-701920 GCA_038496675.1 Rachycentron canadum
GTGTGTGTGTGTGTGTGTGTGTGTGTGTGTTTTGTATTTATTTCAGTGTCACCTGACGAGTTGTTCAGAACAAACAGCATCAAAGTGCCAACGATGGTTCACCGAGGGGCGGGAAAGTTTCAGCTCTTTCATTCATGTCATTGCTTTGCTATGGACTTGGGTGTGGGTTGGGGGTGTCTGGGGGTTGGGGGGGTCGTGGGTGGGGGTTGGGGGCTGCATGGCTTTAAACAACAACTGACTGTTTGATTTCTTTTTTTGTGTTAATGTAACAACGACTCAATTTATCTGTAAAATGTCAGTGAAAACATCTGTTCCAGCTCCTGAGCCTGAAGTGGCGTCTTCAGATGTCCAACAGCTGTTCAAAACCTTTTCAAAACCTTTTCAAAACCTTACTAATCAATCAATCGATCGATGCAGCTGCACTGTCTGGGTCAGAGGTCAGAGGTCAGAGGTCATGCTCTGGCTCCTTCAGGAATCTCAGCTCTCCTGCTCTGTGGGTTTGGATCTGACTGATCTGACTCTTTGAACTGAGACCAGTTTCAGGTCTGCAGGTTCAGGTATTGGGTCTCACGTGTTCTCACGTGTTCTCACGTGTTCTCACGTGGTCTCACGTGGTCTCACGTGGTCTCTCAGACTGTAAATGATTACCTGTTGTCCTGTGAGTCCGTTTGCTCCATCATCAGGTTTTAGACCTGACGTTCTCACAGAGACCGGGACCAGGACCTCACTGGTCCTTCCTGGACTGAGGACTCTGGGTGTGTGCATGACATGGATCAGGTTTTGTCCCAGGACATTTGAAGCTGTGAGACGCCACAGTGACGCTGATCACTTCCTGTTTGTGGCAGTGATGATGGTTGTTACTCAAACACTGCACTTCAGACAATTTAATGAGATTCTGATGTTTACATCTAAACTGATGATGTCACACTTGGTTCTGCCAATCAAAGGTGTGGATGATTGAACGACTGCAGTCTCGGCTCAGTCGACCTCCACTCGCTCCGGGGTCTTTTTGTTTTGTACAGTTCTTTGTTGGTGTCAAAGCTGAGTTTCTGCTGATTTAAAGGGACGTCACAGGTTTACTCACCTGGAAAAATAAGAAATAAACAGTTTGAAACTTTCTGCAGAATCTTTGTTTTTCTTTCTTAAATGATCAAAGATCCTCGTGTTTCTGCCTCAAACCGACTTCCTGTCACAGCGGAGCTGTTTTCAGTGTCGACCAGCAGGCGTCGCTGTGACGCCGCTGATCAGCTTTATTTCCTGTTTTCCCATTTGTGTTTGTTTTACCTTTGGAAGAAAGAAAAAAAATCTATTAATTATATTAATTACTGATCATTCTTATATTCCTGTTTTTAATTATCACTGGTCCTGCAACTAACAATTATCGATAAATGGCTGATTATCAGAAGCAGAAAACATTTTTCAGAGCATTTTTTTTCAAAAAGCATAATTTTAATATTTAAGATGCCAAAAAATCCTTTTAAAATTTTTACATTTTTATTTGAAAAAATACTTAATCAATTATCTATTTGCATCGTTTTTCTGTTGAAGCTCAATTTCTATTTTATGTTTTGGCTGAAGTTTTACTCAGTTTGTTCACAAACTTGAATAAACTTGAATAAATTTAAAAATGGAACAGACAGTAAATGATGGATTGTTGATCAGTTCTATGAGAAGATCGATGTAGAGCTGCTGAGGACTAAAGGTCAGATGAGGTCAGAGCTGTTTACCTGCTGGACCAATCCTCAGGTGACAGGTCATGACCTGTGACCTTTAAGGTAATAATGTTGACGTGATACAGTGAATTAAACCTGAGTCCATCATGAAAACTACAAACCACACTCACCTATTTACAAGTTCAACAGGAAATGATTCATTTTATTTGCAGGTTGTTGTGAAAACAGGTTGGTTTGTATCTGAAGGTTCTGCAGTTGTTTTTCTAAAACTTCATTCAATAATAAAACAATTAAACCTGTAAAAACCACATCTGAACCAGGTTGATGTTTTAGAACTTGGATTTACAGGGAGCACCTGAACGCAGCACGCTGTAAAACGTAACCTCTGGGACATTTCTATCTCAGAAATGAGATGTTTAGTTTCTGCAATGTGGGATGTAACAGCAGGGATCAGGACAGGTGTGGGCTGGTTCATCATCAGGGGATCAGACGTGGACACAAACTGAACTGGACCAGAAACCGGTGCTGTGTACAGAAGCTCAGAGTCCCTGTTCTTCCTCAGGAGACTCCGATCCTTTAACGGCTGGTTGTGTCCTGGGAGAAGCACTGGAGAGGTCGGAGGAGTCAGAGGAGGTGTGAGGGTAGGACGGGGTAAGATGGAGCAGGAGACTGACAGACCGATGGGCATCAGCGGCGATGTGGACCTTCATCAACACCGAGCTCTGGTCGTGAGCGCCGGGCAGTGACTGAAAGAAAGACATCAGACACAGATGGAGGACGCGGGTTTCCTCTGTAGGGTGTCTGGGCTCAGCCCGAGAGCGTCTTGAGGAGGCTCGGCCTCTGAGTAGGATGCATCACATCCCATCTGTCCTGGAAACGGCCTGGGAGGAGCTGTTTTTTGACCTTGTATGTGTTGGGCCAATCTTGGCTCAGAGGCTGGAAGCAGCGTGAACTGTTACAACTTTACTGAGACAAAACTCATCAGCTGGCAGCAAAATAAAGTCTCTTTGTTTAAGTCATTTTTATTCATACAAAGATTCATTCATGTGTAAATATGGAGTTAGTTTCCAAACCAGATACATGTAAAAAAAACAGACTTCAGTTTAAAATCAGATGAAATCAAATCAATTTCCACCTTCAACAACCTTAATAAACCTGGAATTAAAGCAACAGTCCAACTGTTTGGGAAATGTATTTACTTTCCTTCCATGACTGAGTTCACTGCAGAGCTGGAGTCAGGACAGTGACTCGTTTAGCTTAGCATAAAGACAGGAAGCAGCTAGCCTAGCTCTGTACAACTACCAGCACTGTCACGTTATGACTCTGTGATGAGGACAGTTCTTGGTTTTAAGAGGTGGGACACTGTTCTGAAGACAACATGTTTTCTAGGAATTAGATTTGACAGGTCCAGGTCGTGTTTCATGGTCAGGTAGGTTTGGTTTGTCGTCTCTAACCTGCAGGAGTGGAGACACTGTCTGGGCGGATGGATACGCCGACATACATCGACAAATAGTTCCAGCACATAATGTTAGGATTAAAACCACAAACTGCCTTTTTACATTTTGTTTTGATTTCATTTGGGACAGAGACAGGTGAGCTGCTTCCTGTATTTATGCTAAGCTAAGCTAATCATCCTGACTCCAGCTCTGAAGATACACATTCGAATAAAAAGTAAAAAGAAGAAACATGAACTCAGTTTGGTTTTTGTCCAGCTCTTTATTTTGAGCCGATTCAGACATTGAAATCTTTACAGGTGAAAGTGATTAGAGGTGAGTTCTGCTGTCAGAGATCGGGGTGGGGGGTAGTGGGGTGGGGGGGTCCAGGGTTCAGATGGTTTTAAACCGAGCGCTGAGTCTCCATCAGGTCAGAGGTTCTGTTCAGCCTGAAGTCGCCGACGTCTTCTCTCCATCGCCTGCTGCTTCTTCAGCTCGATCTCTGCTGCAGAACATTTACCCAGAGCTACAGAGGAGACACAGCAGGTTCAGGACTCTGCAGGTTCAGGACTCTGCAGGTTCAGGACTCTGCAGGTTCTTCATGGTACTTTTATATTATGGAAAACAGTTGATCCCTGTTTGATGGTCACAGCAGGTGAAGTATGAAAAACATCATGAGCATGAAATTACTCACATCTACATCACATTTCAGTCTCATTAAAGACCTGGACCTGGACCTGGACCTGGACCTGGACGTCCACATAAGAGGTCAGAGGATCACTTTCTACTTCACTTCACTAATTTATATTTTTCACAACAGGAACTGACAAACGATCAAAGACCAGCGTCTCCTCCTCCACCAATCAGAAAGAAAGACCAGAACATTATGATGTCACAGTGAAGCGGACCTTTGATCATCACCTGTGAATGAATGATGAACCTGCAGTTCCTCTAATGTCCACTAGTCTGGGTATTAAGGGTTAAAGTGGGTGAGCGTCTGATCCTCTGACCATCTCTGTTTCAGTCTCTGACACAAACAGGACGAGTCTGCAGTAAGCACCGCCAAAATAAAAGCTCTCTCATCAAACAAAGCCGTTCGTTGGTGGAATCACAGTTTGATAATGAGAATAAAAGCTGAACTGACATCTTGTTAACTGATTTTATATTATTCATTATGATTATTCTGATTAATAAGTTCAGTTGTGGCCTGTGTGTGCTCTGCTCTTACCTCTGCTGGTCCCTGTGGAAACTGGGTTGTTCGGTCTCCTGAAGGTGAACTGGTCTTTGCTGGCGCCCCCCTGTGGGGGCAGGGTGGCAGCGGCCGTCTGATCGCCCCCCCCCCCCTGCAGATGTGTGGAGCTGCTGCTGGGTCCTGAAGTGCTTTTTGCTTGTGTGTATCTGAAAGAGCCCCTCCCCCTGTTCACCTGCACGGCTGCAGCGAGGTCACGTGCTGAAACAACAGCCAATGAGGTCCCAGCAGGTCCACCTGAACCTGAACCGCCGAGGACAGTCGTGGGGGGGGGGGTTTGGTGAAACGTCTGCCGATTGGCTGGCTGCTGGCTTCTGTTGTCCCAGGCTCTGTTGGACGGCTGCAGAGCGGTTCTGGGGTTTGACGTCTGCCCAGTAAGAGTCTGTTTGGTGGTCATGTGATCTACGTCCCGGATCTGGTTCTCCAGGTCTTCACACATTTCACACAGCAGGACGTCGTCGGCCGGGTCGTCCCAAACCGGGTCCGAGGAGAAGAAGGCGTCCAGGTCTTCATCCAGGAAGTCGGAGACAGCAGCTGGCTGGATGTGGGAGGAGACGGCCTCGGGTCCCAGAGGACAAGTCGTCCTCTGGTCCCGTCTCTGTTCTGGCCTCACTGTGTCCGATGTGTGCCCGGTCCAACGAGACCCGGTCTCAACTGAAAACCCCTTACTGTAGGAGAACCCGCCCTGCTGAGAGTCTCCATCTGCCGTCTCTGAGCTGTGATCCACCCTCCGGTTTGTCCACGAGTCCGTCTGGATCCTCTTCACACAGAAATCAGGATTAGACTCCAGTGTGAACGTCACTCTTTGTCTCCCAATTTCTTTGTCTGCTTTAGAAGCAGCTGATTGGCCGAGTCGAGCAGCGCCACGGGCGGCAGTCTGAGGTTTGGCGTCACGGGCCGGTCTCTGTGTGGAGCAGTGCAGAGGAGCTGTGAACCTCTGTGGATTCTGTGTCATCTCCAGGACCAAAGAGTCGTTTAGGAAGTCGTCGTTCTCCCAGTCGTCCTCGAACTCGTTCTCTGCGCTGCCTTTGGTGTTGGTTGAGGTGGGAAGTTTCCCAGAAGCCTCTGAGGAGAGAGCAGGTTTGAGTTGTGATGACACCTGGCTTAAACCTCCGCTCACATGTTGGGTCGGCCCGTCAAACAGGAAATCCAAATCGTCCTCCATATGTGGATCCAGATAGGCCTGCACATCTGTCCCAGCTGCCGCGTTTGGAGCTGGCTGACGGTCTGCGTGTGGTGACGGCGAGTCATCCTGATCACAGTCCGGGACGTCCTCAGACCGCTGGTCCGAGTCCTCCACTTCTTCTTCATCCTGACGAAACATGTTGAAGTCAAACTGTTTGGCCAGTTTCACCAGGTCGTCCACGCCGTTCGGCCTGAACGCAAAACATCAGCAGCAGCAGTTAGAGAAATCAAAAGAGGGAAGTCCAGAGGAAACAGAGCCGGGCTGCTCTGAACCCACCTCGGGGATTTCTTCTTGGGTCTGGGAACTTGAACGTCTGGAGTGCAGGGGATGGCGGCGCTGTCTCCAATCCACTGCTGTAACGTGGGCTCTGCGACCTCCGGTCTGCCGTGCTACACGTGACAACGCAGACACAAGTGGGAGTTAGGGTTAGTTTTTAACCCTTTTATGATCTGGGCTGTGATTAGGAACCTGACTCTTTAGAGGTTTGGTACAAAAACAGAAGTTTTATCTGGACTGAAAAAAGCGCAGCCGTGTCGTGTTTCTGACCTTTGGGGCGATCCTGCTGACGATCTCTGAGATGTTCACAGCTCCCGAGGGATGTTTCCTTCCTCTTTTACCTGGAGATAAACAGAACTTTACTGTAAAGTCGTTACAGATTCTACTAATTGATTCACTGACAAATCATGACAACAGTAACTGAAATGACCAGCAGTTACCCAGTCTGTTGGGAGAAGGCGACGTCGCGTCCCAGATGATGTCCTGCTGAAAGTCTGAGTCGTTGTGTGGAGACTCTCTGGTCTGATCTGGTCTGGATCTGGGGATCCTGGTCGGGGTCTTAAATTCTGGACGAGAGGAAACACAAAGGACTGATTCAGAATCAGATTCACAGACAATAACTTTTACTGCTCAGCAACTCAACTCCAATGCCCTCTCCACAGGTAGGTCAGAGGTCAGAGGTCAGGGTCCTGGAGCTGAGGGACTATTTAATATTTTAACCCACACGCAGTTTACATTAGATTTAATTCAGTGCCGCCATGAAGACGGCGGAAGAAGAAAGAGGCAAACATGTGATTTCAGTTTAATTTCCACAGTCAAAGCTGCAGTTTGGTGAGTTTGTTGTCCACCGAACATCAGACCAACAGCTGTCGGTGGTAAAACACCTCCACTCATGATTTGTGATGAAGGAAACCTCCTCCACTTTGGTGAAAACCTAAAATTATGAAGTTTTTTAATGTAGTTTGGCACATCGTTGTCTCTGTACGGGAGGAGGGGGCCGGTTCCCGGGGCTCGTCCCCGTGACAGACACAGGTCACTAACCGGGCTCCTGGCTCTGCGGAGGACCGACCTCCGCCGCTGCCTGGCCCTGTCTGAAGCTCCTGCTCAGCCGCTTCGCCTTTAGCTTGGCCGCCTGCTGCCCCGGCGGAGAGCCCGTCAGAGCGGGCGGAGGGAGCAGCTTCCCGCGGCGTCGCTCCATGGTGACCGGCGGGAACTTGGCCTTGTTCCGGTGACTACGGCTGAACCGCACTTTGTTATTTACACTGTATTTTGTTGTTAACTCGGCCGCTCAGCGGAGCGTTTGAGCATCCCGCCATCTTTTCCTTCCCAGAGTGCCTTTCGGTGGTGCGTTCAATGGCAAACAAAGCTGCGCGGACAAAGCGCCACAGAGAAAATCTCAGTTCAAAATTATGACTTTAATTAATTTAATTCATTCAATCAACCAATTGAAAGAAAATAAACGGGTTTGTTTGATAAAAACTAAACATACAAAGACGGTGAAGTCTGAACCGAGTCAGGTCTTTGTCAACAACACTGGTGAGTTCACTGATCAGATTTACTGTTGGAACAACCAGCATCAACTCGGATCTTCATCTCTCTCAGCTGGAGGTTTGTCCACACCCCGCCGTGACGTCACACATGGGTTTTCAAGCAATGTGTTAAGTATTCATCTTTTTTTTCTAAACCATTAGGAAAACGTTTATTGATCTAATAAATCCTGGACTCAGGTCTGAAGAGCCTTAACCCTTCATTCTCTCTAATGACCATCAGGGGGCGACTCCACTGGTTGTTAAAGAAGTCAGATTGTATTGAAGTCTATGGGAAAATGTCCCTACTTCTCCCTTGATTTATTAGCTCAGCAAACGTTTTCCTAATGAGTTTATGGTCTCATGGTCCATTTAGAGGAAAATGGACCAGAAAACAGGGGATGAGTTAGGGGGCGTGGCTACTGTGTGATTGACAGACTGTAGCACCCAATCAGGATAGAGTCCAGAGCAGGTCAGATCCACCCCTCACTCATTTATCTAATTATTGTTTTCACAATTAATTGTTTGATATAAAACCAAACACATCATTGTTTTCAATAAAATGTTTCTGTTCTTTCACATTCTGATGTTTGCTGCCACCAACCTGAGATCTGAAGATCAGTGTCTGTGCTCCATCTGTGTGGATGTGTCTGATCCAGTCTCCTCACCATGTGGACACAACAAAACCTGCATCAATGAGCACTGAGACATTAGAGCTGAGGATCAACACTTTGCTCTCTGAAGCGGCTGCTCAGTTCAGACATGAAGCTCAAGAGAAAACCAGCAGCAGCAGGTCAGAGCAACGAGTTTCCAAACCAGGAGAAGTTTCCTGTGACATCTGCACTGGAACCAAACTGAAGGCCCTGAAGTCCTGCCTGGGGCGTCTGACCTCAACTGACAGCGTCAGGCCTGAACGACAAACCTCTGGAGCTGTTCTGTAAGACTCTGTTTTAGACCACAGGACACATGAGCCTGTTCCTCTGAGAGAAGAATATGAAGGAAAGAAGACAGAGCTGGAGAGGACAGAGGCTGAAATTCAGCAAATGATCCAGAAGAGACGACTGAAGATTCAGGAGATCGAACACTCAGTCAAGGTGAGTAAAGCTGATGCAGACAGAGGGAAGGCAGAAGGCGTCTGTTGACAGGGGACTGAACCAGCTCAGAAATGATGCCATTCATATCATTAGTGAATGAGTTAGTTACAGCCGTCTGCAGCACAGTGACACAGACTTTGACGACTTCTTCACCCTCTCCGAAGTTAGTGAAAAGTACCGTTAACACAACACTGAGCCACCTGTGATCCTCTGATCTCTTCAGGTGATTCCTTCCCCTTCTGAAAGGCAGAGCCCATGAGCTGCTTCGTTTCCTTTGTTCCTTTCCTTTTTCTCCAACTTTCTCATACAACACTGAGCTTTAAGGCAAGGAAATGAGATTTATTCAAGAGATGGCAGCTACTGACATCTCCAAGTGTTGAATCGGACATTTTGGAGCAGAGGCCATATTTTCCTACAGCTTCGCCCAATGATGCCCAGAGGTCTGCAGTGGCACAAGCACTGGGAGAGAAGCATCCCTGCTTGAGGGAACCAGGCTCTTTTAATGGATTTTATGGGTGACAGCAAAGCCTGAAATACAAATGTGGAAACTACCGTACAACTGAACATGCTGAATGAATGTCATGTCCACTCATTCTCCAGGTTTGATCATGTATGTATTGACTGACTGTCTCACAGGCAGCAGCAGACCTTCAAACCCACTGGATGAGGGTCTGTTTGCCGTGACTGTCGGACCCGGCCCGACCTTGATAATCTGGTCAGAGCTGCCTCCCCCTCAGGATGACACACACCTTGAACCTCAAGTATCCATCCAAACTTCCCCAAACTTTTGAGGTCTTTCAAAGACTTTTTCTTGGACCTGATACACTGTGCCCAAAACCAACCTCCTGGTTTGTTCGCCTCAAAAACAGGCCTGTGATCAGAGCAGGACGTGGACTCAGGTGGTCTGGGGACAGTTTGTAACCTCTCATATGTAAATCGTATATTATACACTTCATAAACCTTCATCAGATTTTTCTTGCTGTGTTTTGTAAATTGATGTGTGATTTTCTGTAAATTGTCTTTAATGCTCGTGTTTTCAGATTAGATACATCAAAAGACTCTAAAGTGTGAAGGTGCTCGAAGCTCCACTTCATAAATGGAGGTGAGATGTTCCTGGACGTGAATAATTGTCTTCAACGTTAAAACATTCGAACATTAAAACCATTTGACACAGAACATATTGTTATTATTGGGTTGATATTATTTGAACCAGATGAGACCAAAAACATTGACAGCATGAAAATTAATCAAATTTATTATTAATTTACTTTATTAATCAAAGTATTATTATGAACCTAATTAACTCTGACATGGTTAATAAGCATTAGACTGAACTAAATGGTCTTCCCAGACTCCAGGTCCAGGTTCAGAGACAGACTGGGGTTGAATCCTGGGGGCGTGTCCTCAGGCACCTGTGTGACCAGGTGAATGGCGTTGTGTTGATGAGGTGGGCGGGGCTAACGCAGGAGGTGCAGGTGAGAGCTGATGACTGGGGAAGCAGACGTGCAACATGTTGTGTGTTATGTGCAAATGAAACAGATGGTTGTGTTGCTGCTCTGACATGCTGCATTCACTGTCTGTTTGATGTGTGGGAAATTACACTGAGTTTGTTGTTGTTGTTGTTGTTGTCACTCTCTGAACTTCCTGTAAGATGTTTTCTTTACACTTTAAAGTAAACTCAGATCCCAGGCGCCGCTCGTCCCCCTGAATCTTTAAAGAGGAGAGGAGTTGTCTCCCAGGGGCCCTGAAGGGGGCAGTGAGACCAGGGATCTGGAGCCTGTCAGTCAGCTCTGATCACTCTGGAGCTTTGTGCTTCAAACCATCAACTCCTCTGAACAAACCCCCATCAGAGCCAAATGTCTCAGATCTGAGGAGGGGGATAAACAGCTTGTAGCCACTGGGGGGGGCAACCAAAGGGTGAGGGGGGATTAATCCCTTCATTTAAGAGTGTGGAGTAGATTTATTTTATTTTCCTCCTCAGTTAAATTCCAGTGGAAGAGTTTCAACAGAGACCAAAGACTAGACTCGGGTCTGAGTGGACACCAGCAGGCTCAGACCTGAACCAGGACCAGGAGTGTCCCCCTGGTCCGGGTTCAGGTGAAGGCCTCCTGGGCTCTTCATCCCTTAGCATGGTGATTTGATGTGAGCTGGACTAGACTGAGCTGTGACTGTGACTCTCTGTGACTGAGACCTTTGATACTTTCACTGTATTAATATAGAACCTAGACCTGCTTTATAATCAGAGACCACATGGAGGTCTACCTTTAGACTGTATGGACCTTTAACATCTACCTTTAGACTGTATGGACCTTTAACATCTACCTTTAGACTGTATGGACCTTTAACATCTACCTTTAGACTGTACAGACCTTTAAACCTTTAGACTGTATGGACCTTTAAACCTTTAGACTGTACGGACCTTTAAACCTTCAGACCGTGTGTATAAACTCAGGTCCTGAGTAAATGTAGTCATTTCACACCTGAATATCTGCTGAGCCTGACAGCTCTGTATTGAAGGAGTCAGGCTCAGAGTCACAGAGCTGCATCAGTCTTTATCTCAGAGTCTGAAAAAAGACAAACACAGTGTGAAGTGAAACAGACCCTTTCAATTAAAAACTGTTCATCAGGTAAAAGCTGCAGAGCTGGTCTGGACTGGTCTCAGAGAGTCCACGTCACATGACCTCTGTAGCCTCAGTCTCAGGAAACACAGACACCAGCTGGGGGGGTGTTCTTCTTGTTTTTCAGATGTCCCCTTGGGGCCACCGTAGCTTCAGCCCATAGACTCAAACAGAGTGAAATCTTTTGATGTCTGTAACAGGAAGTGATCAAATGCAGAGATGCCACACTGATGTTTGCCCAGGTGTGATCAGGTGACACACATCTGTGCTCATGTTCTGTGTTTTTGTATTTGAGCTGGAGGCTCTTAGTGACAACACGTCTCTGTTGTCCAGGAGACGGTGGCGGTGGGGTTTGTCCACATCAGACCAGCTAGATGCCCAGAGCGGGTGGGGCTTAGGGGAAGAGGCATGGGGTCCTGCTCCACGCCTCCACCATGGAGGTCTGCCGATCTGCTGAAGAAGTCCTGTGGAGAAAACAGGAACAACCACACATCAACAGGAAGTAAACTTCAAAATAAATCTGAAACAATGACACCAATGTCTTCTCCTTCCTGGTCTTTTCTCTCACTTTCTGTCCAGATGACAACTCAACCCTAGGCTTTTCAAAATAAAGGTGTTTTCTTTCTGACAGACCTTGACGACACTCTGAAGACTCTTGATTCAATGATTTTGTTGACCATGTTGCCCTCCTCCCCCCACCCCATCTGCCCTCCCTGCTGCTCATGGAGTAATTGGACTCTGTGTAATCAAATAAAGAGATGAGAGCTCTGTGCATCTCCCTAATGATCAGTTCGTTAGAACATGGAGGATCTCAGAGGATTAATTGACCTTTAGACCGGCTTTAATTAGTGAAGAGCAGCTGAGGGGTTGACGTCTTGTTGTTGTGCAGTGTTTGTCTGTTTGTGTCGTCGTCCTTTATGTCGCCTGGTTTGTGGTGTTTTCACCCAGCAGGAAACTGCCCAGGGGACCCGGCACCCAGGGGCCTCTACAATGCTCTGCTTTACTCCACATTTACCCATTTGATTAGTTTTTCACATTCGATTAATTAGTTTACTGTGTCGACTGTGACAGTTCCTGGTCACATCACCACCCAGACCGAAAGACACAAGATCACTGTGTAGTTGTTATGTGTCTTTGTAGTTGTTCAACATTGTTGCATGTTGTTAATAGACTCATGTCCAGGGGCCCCTGGACACAGGGGCCTTAATGATAAGAGATGAATATGCAGGGTGAGGTGGCCTGATGATGGATGGACTCACTGTGGTCTCCTGGACTCTGGGCGGCTCCTCTGGCTGCAGGGGGTGGTGGTGCTACATGTACTGCCACTGTCCCTCCATCCCCATCCCCACACCACCTACAGGACCTCCACACACACACACACACACACACACTGATGCTAAAATGTTGACAGATACATGTTTGTTTCAGAGTCTCAGCTTTAACCTGAGCTTCATGTCCGTGTACAGAGAACTCTGGGAGATGTAGTCCTTTAATTGAGAAGCTGAACCAACCAGCTTCCTGTGGAGTATGAACAAGGTCCTGGCCCCAGAGGATGAACCATTTTATTCCTGTGTGGTCAGAATTTAACTTGTGTGTGTGTTTACCAGGTGGTCTGATTCCCATGTGTGTCTGTCCGTCCATGACGAAGCCTCCCATTGGTTGACCATCTGGGCAGTACGGTCCCGCCTGGCTCACTGTGGTTGGAGAGGGAAATGATGTCACAGTGAGGAGGAGGAGGGTCTGACACTCACAGCTCTTCATCCTCACTTCATTATTGTTCTGTATGTTCAAAACCACTGAATAAAACCTGAGACTGGTTTTTCCAGCCTGAAGGTTGGAACCCCCTGTGGGGTTTTGATAAACCTGAGGGGGTCAGTGGACAATTGACTTTATTTCTGTTTTATGATGTGTTCAAATGCTGCTGGGAAACTACAATGTTTCAGACTCCAGTGTTGTTCAGTTGTAATAGTAAGAAGAGAGGATGAGGATGAGGAGGAGGAGGAGAGTGGGGCGTCATTAATCAGTAATGAGATGATGTGAAATTAAACATTTTCAACCTTGTTAGTTTGACATTTTATCTTCAGACTGGAGCTCTTCAGTCACATGACCAGGACTAAAGTCTCCAACAGGGCCCTTTGTGTGGGAGTCAGGCCCCTGGGTTAACGCTAACAAAGCTCAGGGGCCAAAGGTTAGCAGGACTTTAGCTGGGTTCCAATTTGTTTTAATCCCAGGTTAAAATGTTGAATGGAGTAGCCAGTCAGAGCGATTGGCATCTTTGTCTCCAGCTAATCCTGCTGAGCTTCAGTCCTGGACTTTAATCCTCTCAACATGAAGAGCCAGGAGCCAGGAACCAGGAGCCAGGGAGGCTCTGCTGGACCATTAACACTGTTCAAACCAGGGACAGTGGAGTCAGGAGCAGCTCTGTGATGAGTTCATCCTTCCTCTGCCTGAAGTCGTGTGAAAACATGTCTAGTTAAAAGTCTGCACTCAGGTAAAGAGGTCATGAGGTCAAACAAGGCTCCATGTTCCAGGGAATAAAGATGAAACTGATCTGAGCTATTTTAACCCTCAGTCCTCAGAGTCTCCTCCTCCCCCATCAGGTCTTCAGAGCCTCGTTCTCCTGATGCTCTGAGCTGTTTGTTTCTCCTTCAACTAGAGAATCAGCTCTTTCTAACAAGCCCTGATTTGTCCTGTGTGACACTGACTTCAGGGATAAACTCATGAAGGAAGTTAGTTCAGATCTGGATCAGTCTGAGCCTTTGACTGGAGCATTGCTGCTTTACTTCTGTGTGTTTATCCATCCATTCTCTTCCTCCATCTTTGATGAGGAGAAGTTGCTCTGAGTTTATTGTAGTGACAGAATAAAGACAGAGAGACATGGACAATAAGATATTTAGAGCATTAGAGGCTTTGGAGCTGATTTTTCATCATTACTGCTCCAAAGAATGAGCAGAACTCAGATCAGATAAAGAGAGAAACTTCAAATCAGCTCTAGAACAACACAAACACATGTGTTGAACTTCCTGTGTTGAAGTTTTCTTTGGTTATTCTGGTTTATAGTGTTTTTATCTAGAAAATCAGGAGAAATTCACTGTGTTTTTAGTTTCCTCTTGTTCTCTGAGCTACTATCCCCTATTACAGTGAACAGAGTCTTTACTGAGTCTCAGATATAATGAGCTGAGGTTGAGCTGAGTCTGAAGATGAGACTTGGGGATGTTTTTAAAAATGACAAATTTAGAAGGAAAAACACCAAGAAATGAAAAAACAGAAAAGACTGAATGTGGCTCAAAAGGGTTAAATAAAAGGATGTTAATCAGACATCGTGACCTCAAGTCGAACGTCAAACAAAAGAGTTTTTCAACACGTCTGGTGTGAAACTGGAGAAATTCTGTGATCTGGATTGAATCTTGATGCTGTGGCTGCTCAGACCTCGAGATGTGAATGTTGTGAACTGAAAACAGTTGCAAGTTACAGTGTGATTTTTATTTATTTATTTTTTTGTTCTTTCTCCAATTTTCATTTGAAACCCACAAAAGAGAACAAAACCTGCACGTTAAAGGTCTTTTTTCCAACTTCACTTTTTGCTGCACAGGTGTAATATTTTGTACCAAGTCTTCACATTCCTGTTGATCATTTCAAATCAGATTCATTTCCTTTCTTCAGGCGGCCATTTTGTTTCTGCACCTGCAGCTGCAGGAGATAATCCATCACAGCCAGATTTGTAGGAGACTTTAGTTTAAACTTTAGGTTTTCTTAAAGATATTGTGTTGTTGTCTCATGGTGATGAAAATAAAACATTTATTTAGTGTTGATCACCACTGAAAAAGCATCAAAGAGAGATGTTAGAAACTCACACCCAGAAGACAATCAGGTGATCACAAAACATTTTCACACACAATGTCTCTGAAACACACATTTACCCAGTGTCCTTGAAACACATGCAGACACAATGTCCCCATAACACACAAAACAGGCACAATGTCCCTAATATATTCACACACCCAGCAAAAAACAACCCAGTTTGAGAAAAGTAATATTTTAGGTCTCAGGTGTTGAAATGTCCCTGAATGCACCACGAGTGTGTCGATGTCGACTGACTCTGATGGATTATTGTCATGTGACAGCTTCTCTTCAAATGTTCTGATACTTGATCAAAGAAACAAAAGAATTTGAGGAGATGATGTTGGCGAGCAGCTGCTGCTGGTTTCAGTTTGTGTGATTTCTTTTTGTCTTGTCACTTTTTATCACATTGTTGAGAAAACGTCTTTATTTGTGAACTGACACTGAAAGAAACCGTTTTAAGAAATACGATCACCACGTGTTTAACCTTTATGTGGAATGTGAAGAAGCTGGAGTTAGGACGTGATGTTTAGCCTAGCGTAGCATAATGAGAAGAAGTGATTATAAAGTTAGCAATAGAGCTAACATGGCTAGCAACCTGGGAATAACGATTTGTTTTTCATTGAGAAACAACTCAACAACTGTGATAAAAATGTGTTTTAGACGTTCCCCTGAGGATGAACTGTCATACCTTTGGTGATCCTCTTTTCTTGTAGCACAACTGTCGGGTCAAAATTTGAATTAGTCCAAGACTTTAGTTTATGACAAAGCACCTACAGAACTCACAACATTCCCATCACCGCTGATTAGCTAACGTTTACTCGCTAAAACAAATAATTTGAACATGTAAACATTATCCCTGCTGAATATTAGTATGCTAATATTAGCATTTAGCTCAAAGCACCACTGTTTCTAAGTAGCTGTATGAGTTCTTGTTTTTATAGTAAACTGTGTTAATCACTGAGCCTTCGGGGTCTTGGTTGGTGTCCAGCTGTTTCTCCCTAGTTCTTTATGCTTGGTGAGGCTAACCATGTCCTGACTCCACCTCCACAGGCAAACAGGAGCTGACTGAACAGCTCACAGAAAAAGACTATGTAAGGTCGAACTACTCCAATGTCAAAGTTTGCTATGAGTTAGCTTGTTAGCTTCATGTGCTGTTAACTATAACTTAACTTGGTGCTGCACCAAAGTAGGAAGGAAACGTCTCAAGGGTCAAATCAACCCAAACTTAATATTGGGAAAAAAAACAACTTTTATAAAATGTAATGTGTCAAGAAAGAATGTCC
>CM076650.1:702420-720462 GCA_038496675.1 Rachycentron canadum
CTCTCTCTCTCTCTCTCTCTCTGTCTGTCTCTCTCTCTCTCTCTCTCTCTCTTTGCCATGGCAACTGACGAATGTTTGGCAAGAAGCCCTTGGCTCGGCGCCGGGCTGAACGAGTAAGAGCTGAGGGAGAGAGAGGGGGTTAGTGTGTGTGACAGAGTGAGATACCAGAAGTTAAAGTATATAAACAAAAAAAGAGAGCGGGGGCGAGCAAGGTGAAAGGGGCGGGGCTTCAGTCTGGCGTTGGTCCAGTGCGACCATAAAGTCTGAATCGAGGCCTCTGGCAGAACAAAGCTGTTTGTGACACCACCGCCGCCGCCACCGCTCCCGCTTGGCATCCGCCATGTTTTCCCAGCAGCCCTTGCCTTGGCAGCCAGCCGACCTTTCCCCGCAGGCCTGCAAAGAGGATTAGGACAGAGGGGGAGGGAAAGGCGAGAGGAAAAAGAGAGCCTTGTTGTTTTTGTCTTGTCTCCTCACTTTGCCATTGGTGACATCACTGCTGCTTCGATTCCAGATGTGACGCGTCCAAAAGTGATTTTCCCTGCGTTTATTTGAACATTTTATAAACGCCGCCGCTGGGTGCTGGATCTCTGGATATTTGGGGGGGGGTGGCTGTGCGATCTTACTGGGCTTATTTTGCTGCCGGTTTTTAGCCAAGCTGGTGGCAGAAGATGTTGATGCTCAGGTGGATTTCCACAAATTCGTTGTCCCCAGAGAATGAACCCACCTGACTTTGGTGGAGCCCTGACTTTTCATGTTGCGCCAAGTGGTCCACTGTTCAATCACCCAGGGAAACGTCTCTGTATGTGCTACACCAGCGCAATTTGTGCAGACATTCATGGTTCTCAGAGGATATACCCTCATGATTCTTGTGATCCATTGACTTATCCTGCCACATCACCTGCAGCTTACAGAGTTTAGCTAAATGCAAAATGCTAACACACTCCCAGTTACAGGTTTATCCATCTCACCATCATCAGGCCGGCATCTGAGGTTTTTTCATGTCCCACATCAACAAAATTTACCACGTATGTTAGCATGTTAGCATGCTAACATTTGGTAATCAGCACTAAACATAAGGTGGAGCTGAGGCTGATGGGAACGTCATTAGTTCTGCTCCTGCCATTATCTCTTACATATGTAGCTTAGCAGTTAGCGAGGACTGTTTCTCCATTTGCACGACATCCGTCTTCATCCAATCAGCTTCTGTTCCTAGCATGTATCGATCTGAGTCATTGTTTCCTGAGCCTGTATCTGGACAGGAGGTAGATGTGACCGTCTGATGGGGCAGTTTCCAGACAGGGCTTTTTTCTGCCTCCCTGCATGTAAATGAGCTGGAGACGTGTTTGCTGAGACGCTGACCAGACGGCGGTTGGTCCTGTGCCCACAGTCCTGCAGCTGGAGGACGAGAGGAAGCAGAAAGCAACAGCGGCGTCTCAGTAAACAGGAAGCAGTTCATTACTGGTTGTATCGTGACAATACAGTTATGTGGCGATAAGTGAGGAGATTAAAGTCCCTGACCTGCCTCTGTTTACCATCACAGACGGGGGGAAACACAACACATCTGCTAAGTGACAACACAAATACACCAAAATGTATTTGTTCAGGGGAACAGTGCAGCTCATCACGACAACCAAAGAACTAAATTAAAAATGTTAAATTTGCCAAGATATTTCAGCTGCGTCTGAACCGGTATGACTTTGCCTTAAGATACTGTGTTAAACATTTTTTTACCATTTTTTCCTCTAAATGACCTGACAATTATCTTTTCACTTATCGAAACATATATAAAACTCTCAAAGAGCTTGACTGCTCGTCACAGAGCAATCATCAGGGTAAAACACAGTTTTACCACTGTCTGGATGTGGCTCTAAAAGGGTTAAAGGTAAGCCGCTGTTTTTAAAGTGATTCACGCTGTCGTCTTTTGTACAGACGTGGTTTTATTTGAGAAGGAGTAGAGTTCATGAGCTCGTCCTTTAACGTGGTTGGAGCCACTGAGGCCTCGAGCAGGAAGCTTCAGGCAGAGCGGCCGCCGGAGTCGCCTCTTAATAATTCAACAAATAGCTTTGTAGTGTTGGCTTTGATGTGTTAAAACAGGCCTCATTTTTAAACAGGGTGTTTGGTAAATTAAGCATCATCAGGCTTTGATGATGTGGAACAGATGATGCATTCAGGGCAAAAAAATAAAACATGTTTCTGTTTTATCTCACCTCAATTGGAGGCAACTGCCACTGGTCCAAATAATTAGGGTTCTGCCTCAAATTCAAACAGAGAAACAGATTAGTGTTCATAGTCCCAGTGGGATCAACAATAAACACAATGGTTAACGAAAAGCCATTTGAAACAGCTTTTGGTGACACTTTACCTCGTCAGTGAGTCTCTATCAGTCCCATCAACAGATATATACATTGTTCCTGCTCTCCAGAGGATGAACCCTAATCATTTTGGTGAAATGAGCCCATAGGTCATCTGTCAGCAGGTCATTATGACCTCATTGTCTCTGAGCTGCTGCTCTGAAGCCTCCAGTTTGTAATTTGCCATCTTGGTTTTTTTAAACCAGAAGAAACCAGGAGAAGGTGGAGCTGAGGAGGAGTGAGGGGTGGAGCTGAGGAGAAGTGAGGGGTGGAGCTGACCTGCTCTGTACTCTATCCTGATTGGGTGGTACAGTCTGTCAATCATACAGTAACCACGCCCCTTAATTCATCCCCTGCTTTATGGTCTATTTACATCATGTTGTATTGAAGACTTGAAGTTGCTCAAGGACCATGATGCAACAGGTGCAGCAGCTCCACGTTTAAATGTAACGTCACCAACATTAAACAGAAACGATTTTTATCGAATAACAAAGCTTTCAAATCTTATTTGGAACCAGGACTAAACATGAGCTGCCCAGGGTGGAGGAGTCTGGGTAATTCTCCAGACAGATGATTGGTGCTGTCAGAGCAGGGCAGTGGAGGGAACTGGTGTTTAAAGTGAGTGCAGCGTTAAAAAGCCCATCTCCTCTCTGAGCTGCTCACACACTGTGCCTCAGGGACGGTCAGGTATCAAACCAGTCACAGGATCTGGGTGTAGGACAAGCTGATGAAGCTCAGTGAGCAGAGCGTGTTTTGCCTGATCAGCGGGGTCTTTAAATAGCCGCCCCCCCTGTGGGCCACTCCGATGGGAGATTTGCAGACTTGGCCTCGTGGCCACAGGGGTCGGCCCAGTCAGTTTATTCAGCTTAGCGGTTTCACATGAGGGAGGAAGTCGGCACGATGGGAACTCAGCTCAGGAGAAGGCAGAGCAGGGGGTGACGCTGAGGTCACACTGCAGCTCAGGATCCAGGACTGATTAACTGTTTACAGCCACTGTGACCAAACATGTCTCCAGAGCCTTCGTCAGCAACATGACCTGAGACCAGCTCCAGCAGCCGGACTCTGGTCCTGCTGGTCCTGAGTCTCATCACAGTCTGTCTCGAAACCTGAGGAGCCTTAACCCTTCATTCTCTCTAATGACCATCAGGGGGCGACTCCACCGGTTGTTAAAGAAGTCAGATTGTATTGAAGTCTATGGGAAAATGTCCCTACTTCTCCTTGATTTATTAGCTCAGTAAACGTTTTCCTAATGAGTTTATGATGATGTTTGTCAACTAAAGTCATAATCACACCCACTAGAGGGCGCTGCCACTTGAGTGTAATTGGATATTTTGTTGCATTTTACTGTAACAAAGAGTTTCTGCTGCAATGAGAGGAAATAAAACTTTTTTCATAGACAAATCAAATTCTCTTCTAATTTTTGTGTCTGAAACCAAATCAGAGATAAGAAAGAACCAGAAAATGAATCTTATCACCACAGTTTTGACCATTTATGGCTCATATTTACTTTTTAAAACACATTTTATTTGAAATTCATCAAGTGAAATCATAATTTCTGCCTTGATCCATGTTAGTCTTCTTCATTTAAGAGTTATGGAGAATATAATAATCCTTTAATTTGTCTTATTGTGTTAATTTCAGTAACATAACAATAATAATTTTGGAATTTGTGTGTTGGTATAAACATATAAAACACATGAGCGAGTCCCTGATGGTAAAATAACATGAATCACGTGTGTTTCAGTGCAGTGAATAATGTGGGAAATGTCGTCCACGCTGTCAGTTCATGTTTGTGTTTCCATTTGAAAAGTCCGATCATATGAAGGACACGTTGTTCACCACGCTGCCGCCTCATTCTCACTTCCTGTCTCTCTCTCCATCAGCTGGCTGGGCGAGTGAGGCAGGCGTGGCGGGAGACTAGCGGAGACGGGCCCGGACCGGGCCGGACCAGTGATCTGGGCTGAGTAAGAGATAATGCTGCTGACTCACCGTTGGCCACAAACCAGGCCCCTGTGACCCTCACCCTCTGGGGCCTGTCACCAAAGGCTGCAGATGGTTTCCATTAAAAATAGATTAAAAATAGATAAATAGATCCTCAGAAAATAGAAACACACAAGACAAAGATTAAAAAAATATTTCTTTATTTAAATCCAGTCTGGCTCTGTGAGCAAATGGACAGAAAGAGAATTAAACAACACAATGACATTTACTCATCTGTCAGACGCTTTTCTCCACAGACTCAGTGATGATCAGTTCAGCTTCAGAGCAGCTGAAGGTCTTTGTGTCAGTGTCAGTTCAACATCTGTTGAATCAGAGCAGGAGATCAGATCGGTCCCAGTCAGACCTGTCAGGGTTTCAGGAGCAGGTCTCTCTGAAGACATGAGTCCCTGCTCTGAGAGACTCCAGGAGCTGGTTCATCCTCAGGGGGAACAGACCAGAACAGTCTGGACTCAGATGGTCTGGTTTCAGGAAAGGAGATGACAGACCACATCCATGGAGGAACAGAGGCTGAGAAGGAGCATAGGGCTGAAGGACTGAGGTCCAGGGGCTGGTTCAGACTCAGAGACTCTGAAGGAGCATCAGAGACCTGGACCTGATTCAGGACCATGTGGAGTTAATGATTGAAGACCAGACTCCTGCTGGACTCTGGACCATCTGTGAGGGTTTGACTGAGCACAAAGGAAGAGCTGCAGGAGAGAACCAAGACCTGGACCAGGAGCTGGTGGAGGACTGAGTCAGGTCAGACCTGATTCTCCTGATGTCCACCAGACTTCAGACCATCAGACCATCAGACTTTCAGACCATCAGACCTTCAGACCTTCAGACCATTAGACCTTCAGACCTTCAGACTTCAGACCACCAGACCTTCAGACCACTAGACCTTCATACCATCAGACCTTCAGACTTCAGACCATCAGACAATTAGACCTTCAGACTTTAGACCATCAGACCATCAGACCTTCATACTTAAGACCTTCAGACTTAAGACCTTCAGACTTAAGACCTTTAGACTTCAGACTTCAGACCTTTAGACCATCAGACCATCAGATCATCAGACCATCAGACCTTCAGACCATTAGACCATCAGACTTCAGACCTTCAGACTTCAGACCATCAGACCATCAGACCTTCAGACCATTACACCATCAGACTTCAGACCTTCAGACTTCAGACCTTCATACCATCAGACCTTCAGACTTAAGACCATCAGACCATCAGACCATTAGACCATCAGACCATCAGACCATTAGACCATTAGACCATTAGACCATTAGACCATTAGACCTTCAGACTTTAGACCATCAGACCTTCAGACTTAAGACCTTCAGACTTAAGACTTCAGACCTTCAGACCATCAGACCATTAGACCATTAGACCTTCAGACCTTCAGACCATCAGACCTTCAGACCATCAGACCTTCAGACCTTCAGACCATTAGACCATCAGACTTCAGACCTTCAGACTTCAGACCTTCAGACAATTAGACCATCAGACTTCAGACCTTCAGACCATCAGACCTTCAGACCATCAGACCTTCAGACCTTCAGACCATCAGACCATTAGAACCATCAGACTTCAGACCTTCAGACTTCAGACCTTCAGACCATCAGACCTTCAGACCTTCAGACCATCAGACCTTCAGACCTTCAGACCATTAGAACCATCAGACTTCAGACCATTAGACCATCAGACTTCAGACCTTCACACTTCAGACTTCAGACCTTCAGACCATTAGACCATCAGACTTCAGACCTTCAGACCTTCAGACCTTCAGGGGGTCACAGTGTCACAGTTCTCTTAGCAACAGCAGCTGAATTCTGTGATTGGCTGTTGGCCTTGTGACCTCACGGTGCCTGGTGCTGGGCCTGGAATGCAACAGAGGATTCAGCAGTATTGAACTGAGAGTCAGCGCCTGTTGGTCAGATCCTGCAGAGAGTTTGTGAAAAAACAGATTCACATCAATGATTCACACGAGCTCCAGATGTGGAGCAAGAAAACAGGATCAAAACATCAGAGCAGAAACCTGCTTCCTCTTCTGGAATAAAACCTGTGGCTGCAGGACCTGGACTCCTGTAGGAGCCGGAGCTCAGGCTGTCAGCTGGACTCAGGGGTCCCTGCGGGCAGAGAGGGGAACAGGGAAAGACGAGCTCTCACTCTGCCTGCAATTCCAGGGATCATATTTGGATCAAAGAACAGACATAAAGAATGTCATGGTCATGGTTACAAACTATTCATTTCAAACTATACTGAAAACGATTTATTCTGTAGCAATCAAGCTACAGAAGGCTGTTTTTTTATTAGTTCTCTATTTTCTAATGTGGAGTCTTTTACACAAGAACATAATGTTTTGTTTAGTATTTTATGTTTGGTTGTTTTTTTTTTTTTTTCAAACTGGCTGTAAACCAATATAACTGCCTATTATATTTAAACCCAATATTAATATTACTCAATTTGTGTGAAAATAAAAATCAATAAAACTTGTAAGGATTGTCACTAAATACCAAAAATATTTTTAGGTAAATTGTTGCCAAAGTCATTTGTTATTATGGACTGAAACTGACCAAATATCCCACATGCAGGTTCTGTAAGTTTCCATTTTGATTGTATGTTATTTATGTTTATATGTAAAATATTACACATTTAAATTTTTGTTTTTTGCCATTTTATGTAAGCACTTTAAGCAGTAGCTCGTATGTTGAAAATGTAATGTAATGTTTTATTATTATTATTATTATATGCATTCTTGATATTGTTAGTCATAATTACAATTAGTACAAATAATTTGTCATCAATTTTACAATGGCTTGAGGTTTTTTTCCGCTTCTTACTTTTTGTATTTTGCTACTTTTGAAAAGCTCGTTTGCCTCTTTACTTCTTACTGGTTGTGATGTTTTTCCTACCTTTCCTTCCCCGTGTTCCCCCTGCTAATGACGGCAGCGCGTGAAGCGGAGTGAGGCCTCCGCTCTCACCACACACAGACGATCTTCGTGCGTTAGCTCTGTGAGCATGCGCCCGAGGTGTCGTCGAAGAATCCGGTGAATAGAGCCCCGGAGCACGAGCCGAGTGGCGCTGACGTCACGGCTCCACACTGAGGGCTCGAGCTGAGTTGTAAGCGCGAGCTTAGACGGTGGCGCGCCGAGGAAACGGACACAACGACGATGAACTCCGGTCGGTGCGACTCTGCCGCTTTCTGACGGAAAATACAACCGCGTTTTACTCCTTTTGTGGCTTATTTCTTCCTTCCAGCGACGTAAACAAGCCGGCGGACATTTTGGAGAGTTGTACGTTGTCTTTGGGGAAACAACATGTCCTCCGCGGCGGTCGCTGCCTCCAGAAGGCAGTCCTGCTATCTGTGCGACTTGCCCCGCATGCCGTGGGCGATGATCTGGGATTTTACCGAGCCCGTGTGCCGCGGATGTGTCAACTACGAGGGGGCCGACCGGATTGAATTTGTTATCGAGACAGCCCGGCAGCTTAAGAGAGCACACGGCTTCCAGGACGGCCGCTCTCCGGGTCCGGGAAAGCCCCAGCACACCGGGAAGGAGATCAACCACTCGGCCGGAGACCCGGGCTCTCGTCCGCCGCAGCCCCTGGACCGGTACCCGCTGTCTGACCGGCCGCCCCGGCTGGGACCGGAGTACCAAGCGGCCAGGCAGGCGAACGGCCTCCCTGTGCCGAACGGATTTCCAAAACCCGACGAACCCCCGGAGCTGAACCGCCAAAGCCCCAACCCCCGCAGGACTAGCACGGTTCCTCCCAACCTGGTGCCTTTGGTGAACGGCGGCATACCCACCGTGCATCCGCTCAACGGCCGCCCGGCTCAGATGGGTCTGCCCGGGACTCTGGTCGCGCCGGGCCCCGGGGAGCACGGCAAGCGTCCGGAGGAGCTGAAAGACAAACACAGGCCGGACAGCCTGTCGGACCTGTCGGACAGTCACAAGGAGTGGATAGGCAAAGGCAAAACGGTGCGGGACATGATGGCGCTGCACACGTTCGACAGCAGGTTTAAAAAGGACCACGCCGCCATGCAGAGGGTGATGGGATATGAAAGCGGCGCCACTTCCTCAAAGACAGGTAGGACAGGTTCTGGTTTTCCAAGCTCTGGAATGTTTTCAACAGGCGCCATGAAAACAGGAAATGAAATTATGTGTCAGCGTGTTTTACTGACGGCGCGGAGGCGACGCACCCGCTCGCCGCGGCGCACGCGGAGGCGACGCACCCGCTCGCCGCGGCGCACGCGGAGGCGACGCACCCGCTCGCCGCGGCGCACGCGGAGGCGACGCACGCGGAGCTTGGCAGCGACATAAAAGCCGCTTTATTGGCCGCGTTGAGAAATTTCCTGTGTCATTATTCATACAGGAGCACGCTGCGGAGCGTGTGTAGTGTTTGTGTGTAGTGTCGTGGTTGTGTTAACTGCCTCTTCCTTTGCCACAGACAGGGGGAAGCACCCGCGGAGCATGAAGAGGAAGGCCTCCCCGGAGCCAGACGGCGAAGGCAGCGCCTCCAAGATGAATGGCGGTGAGGGCCAGCCGTGGCTCCCTTCGCCCTCCGAGGTCCTGAAGATGCCCCCGGCTGCCCTGCCAGGCTTCTCGGCCGCTCCCCCCTCCACCATCTCCCCCCACTCCCGCACCACACCCCCTGAGGCCGCCACGGCGCAGAACGGTCAGTCCCCAATGGCGGCGCTCATCCTCGCCACTGACAACGCGGGCGGCACGGGCTCACCGAAGGACGCCAACCAGGTACACTCCACCACGGCGGGCGCACGGAGGAATAGCGGCAGCCCTCTGTCGCCGTCCTCGGCCTCTCAGCGGAGGCTGGCCCAGAGGGAAGGGCCGGTGAACACCAACCCCTCTGCTCCACACGCACCCGGCGGCATGGACCCCCATGCGCCGCCGCAGAGCATTCCAGACTCTTCCGTGCCGCCCGGCAGCGTCCCGCTGTGCTGCACCCTGTGCCACGAGCGGCTGGAGGACACTCACTTTGTCCAGTGCCCGTCGGTGCCCTCGCACAAGTTCTGCTTCCCCTGCTCCCGGGAGAGCATCAAGCAGCAGGGCGCCACTGGCGAGGTGTACTGCCCCAGCGGTGAACGCTGCCCGCTGGTCGGCTCCAACGTGCCCTGGGCCTTCATGCAGGGCGAAATAGCCACCATCTTGGCCGGAGACATAAAGGTAAAAAAAGAGAGGGACCCCTAAAACCAGCTGTTTTTCTCGAACAGTTTTCCTTTTGTAATCCGACTACGGCAACTGCAGCAGGACAAACTCACCCAAACATAGATCACCCAGCACGGCCCAGAGACACTGACAGACGTGTACATATTGGACACAAGGGAAGTGTATACTTCATAAACATGGCTGTATACTTTTTTGATTTTTCTTTTTCAATACATTGTGTTTCTATATTTTTGAAGATGAGAAGGTATGTACCCCCTCCCCTCATGGCAGCCCCCTCCCCCATCTCTTGTTTCCTTTCAGTCTCGGTGTACTTTAGGTCTGGAGACCTGTCAAACATAGAATGTGACTAATCTGAGCACTTGGCAAAAATTAATAAAAAAAAAAAAAAACAAAAAAAAATGCTTCTAGCTGTACATGTACGCACTTGTCTAAGAAAAAAGTTGCCAAATACAGTTTCAGACCTTGTAATAATTCCTCCAGTGTCTCTGTGGTTTGCTTATTTTCCATAATCTGTGAGCCAGGAGTTGGTCGGAGAGTCATGGTCTGATTGTGAATCAGTCATGATGCAATACCTTCCAACAGGAAAAAACCGGCTTCCAGGGAAGAGTGGGTGGAAGAGAAGTCAAGGAGAGAGATAGAGGAGGAGGAGGATGGGGGTGAAGGCCGGGGGAGAAGTGTGTTGCATAAACATTTTGTACAGTAAATTACACGTAGGCGGGCCGAGGTCAGGGACATGTACAGAGGGGCTAAAAATAGTCAGCCGAGGTAACGCGATGTGTCGGTGGCGTCAAAATGGCCAACTCCTTCCCCCTGGTCTTCTCCTGATGTTGCTGACAGACACATGGACCTGACGTGTCCTGCTGAATGAATCTGGACCGCCATGACGCCTCCGGGCTCCGTTTGGGTCCAAGGGACGAATCCGAACGGCCTTCCTGCTCCACAACAACAAAGCTGCTCAATGAGACAAAATGGCTCCTGTCAGAGAGGATTTGGATCAGGCTGACATCTGGTTCATTTGATTCTTTTCTTGCTCTCACTCGACACAGCTGTGCTTCATCTGCAGTTATTCTGAGGGTGATATTCGACATAATAACCTGCTTCGTGACGTGTGGATATTTTTTTTTCTTGGTCACATTTGCCCTGTTTTCACTTGAGGAAAAATAACAGGAGTACAGCCTCTCCCTCAGACTAGGGGGTGGAGGGTATAAATGCCTTGCTCAGGGGTCACGTGCTCCGTGGTGGAATTCCTGAGTCACCGTCCCCCCCCCCTTCCCTCCTCTGTATGTCTCCTCCCCCTCTCTGCTGCAATAACACGCCTTCCACTGTTCAAGGTTGATCACCCAGCAGCAGATGAATGGGGGCCTGTGTGTGTTTATACCGGGGCCCCGTCGCTTTCGGCCGCCATTCACAGCAGCGGCGAGGAGAACCGTTAACCCCTTCCAGGTCCAGCCAACGCCACGTTGAAACGAGTAAAAGTCACTGACCAGACTGAGCTGGACGATTGTTTCCTCTCCAGACACGAGCTTTGGAAATATTCAGGATTTGGCCACTTTGCAAAGCTCAGCTGCTTCCAGGTCATCGTCAGGTGGAGCAGGTTAATCGACAGCGTGGAGGCTTTGCAGTGTTGCTTTACTCAATCTACAGGTCAGCAGGTCCTGTTGATTATGTAATGTTTTTCTTTCAGTGATGAAATCACACTCCTGTGTTTGACAGGAAAAAAGACTCAAACTCATTTACAGGTTTAAGGTTTTAGATGCTTTAGTTAGTTACAGTGAAGAAAAGTCAAATTGATAAAAACAGCAGTTAGAAGTTCTGTTAAATGAAAAATTTGATAAATAGTCAAAGGAGCAATAAAATGGAGACATGGAGAGCTAATACATTAAGGCCAATCCCGTCTGAAGGTCGGCGTTAAAGGTCCATGCGGACTGATGGTAACCGCTGTCATCATTCTGACCACGGTCACATGACTGTTGTGGACCTGTGTATTTATCAGCTCTGGCTCTGATCAGCTGCTCAACACACCAAGTCTTCCTTCTCCTGTTGGAACGTCTGTCAGAGCTCAGACATTAACACACCTGTCACCTGTCCAACATGGCGCTGAGGATGAGCTGCAGCCCTGGAATGAGTTTCAAAAACACCGCTCACTGATTCCATGTCTCACACTGAGGCTCTGACACTACTACAGGGTCAACGACCTGAGGATGAGACCGTCTGATCAGTTTTATCAGTCTGTGACGTGGTTGATCATCTTTTATTAGCTGCTTAAGCTAATTTTGGTGGAAAGGGTATTAATTGACCTTAATTATCAGCTGGTTGCTCAACAGAACAACTCAAGGTCATCTTACTTGCTTTTTCTGAAGCATCATCTGCTTGTGAAGTGATGAAGACCATGAGATACAGTTGAAGTTCTAGCCTCTTTTTCACTGGCCAAAAAACCTGCGAATGTCTGTCTTTTGTCGTTATTCAGACCCAGGTCACATGACTCTGCAGTGGACAGGTGTTTCAGCTCTGGTTCTGATTGGCCGTGATGTAAACGCCACACCCAGGGAACACACGCCTCTCTTCCTTCTGTAAACTGAGCCGTTACCTGTCCAGGTGCTGTTCAACCCATGGCTACACCTTCCTGTGAGGGCGAGCTCAAGCTCCTGGACAACTTTTAAAACCAGTCACCGACCGAAGTCCCACAGAGACTCTGACTGTTTCAGGAGCTTCAGCCTGGAGGGACGAGACAAACTGGACCTGTGGTGGAAGAAGGGTGGATCTGCTTTGATTAGTGACTTCACCCACTCACTCTGGTGGAAGAGGAGTGAGTGGACCTTGAGACCTGCAGCTTGAGGTGTAGTTCAGTATTTTGAACTCATGTTTTGGGGAAGGGGCTCCTACTACACCAACCCTCAGATGGGTTAAGGCTTCGGTCTGCTGCTCCTTTTGATGTCCACCAGCCAATCAGACGTGCGATCCAGACCAGATCGTCTTTGGTGTGAGCTCGGCCTCAGATTCCAGCCGAGCCAGCTCTTCCCTTTTCATCTTTCACCGAAACGCGACACCCAGAGGGCCCGGAGAGCCGGTGGCCCGAGATTAATGGGTTTGCTCAAATTACGTGGCACACTCAGAGAAAAACTCTGGGCTTCTCCCCCTCCCCTCCTGTTCCTCCCCCTCGCTCCCTCTGTTTGTTCAGCTGTCTCTCACCCAGAGCTCTCCTCCTCCTCCTCCTCCTCCTCCTCTTTCCTGCCTCTGAAGTGCAGGATGGGGCTGGAGGAAACACGTCTTGAACTCAGTGGCTGCAGAACAGGAACAACAAACTCAGCTGTTCTCTGACAAAAACACAGAGAACCACAGACGTTCCTCGAGCAGGGACTCATCAGAGAGTTCATCTGATTGACCTCATTCTCCCAGTGACCGATTTTAATTGATTTCACGCTTGAGATGAGAGGCTGTACCTGGAGGGAACATCCAGTTCACAGAATCAGAGGTGTGTTTCCTTTGAATGGGGTCAGGAGGTGAACCCCTGCTGTGAGGGAACAGATCCTGAGCCACGTGAAGCGATCGGAGAAATAAACACACTTTAATAAAAGATCGTCGGCTCATCTTCACAATTCAAGAAATCTAAAACTTCTCCCTTGTCACATGACCTGTCACCAGTCGTGAGTTGGGACAGGTGGATCCCTGTTAAATGTCAGGTAAAACTGTTCAAACCAAGGCCCTTAAAGCCTTAAAGCCGCTCCTCCAAAGACCAGACCATCTCAGTTCAATTCAGACTTTGTGGTCTACAACAGCTATGGGGGACCAGACCTTTGTAGACCAGGTCCTATGAGGGCTGTGGCCCCTGAACTGGGACAGAGCTTGTGTATCATAGACGACTCAGCAGCAGCAGGAAGGGTCAAACGGGGCATTTATTAAAGGTTGAACTCAGCAGCTTCCTCCTGTGTCCAGAGGATCCGGATCAGATCAGAACTGTTTGTGGACCCCCCCCCCCTGCAGCTCAGCATTGGGTGCTGCCATGCTGCCTTCAGGGCTTTTAGGGTGGGAGGGGTGAGCTTATGTCTACCATGTGCTCCCCCTGGTTATTGTGTCCAAACGAGTGGCTGGTACGGCCGGGGCCGGGGCCGGGGCCCCTCTTCATCTGGAGTGTGTCCAAATCTAAGCGCAGCTCAAAAGGTCAGTCAGCCCCCACGTGAAAAACGACCCCAGCTCAGGCAGAACATGATGCAGTCTCACAATAGTCAGCCCGGCCCCCGCCAAGTCAGCACTTTCACAAATCTGCCCCAGGTCTTTAAAGACCCCCCACCCCCCCAACCAGTGTGTTCTCTGTCAATATGAAAGCCTGTATTTCTGCACTGTGTAAAACAATCCTCCTCGACCGTCAAACCTCGAATAAAAAAGCTCCCAGCGAAGGGTCAGGAGCAGGACCACACCTCAACCACGCCTCTTCTGCCCATCCAAAAACACCAACCTAACCCTGCGCCCCGGTTTCTTCCCTCTTTCATAGGATGGGGTTTGCTGTTGCCCAGGTGCTACGTCAGACTCCCCCACAAAGCCTCTCAACACCGCGTTCGAAACAAACATCCTCCATCAATGTTTTCCAATAAATGGCTCAAACGTTCCCTGGTGATGGTTTGTTCCTGTGGTCGATGTTAAATGGGCACAGGGTTAGTGGACGATGTGCATGAAGAAAGGAGCAAACGGGCATCGAATAAACGCGTCGCAGCCATCGAGCTCCGCGGTGTAGCACTCGCTCTGACTCAGATAAGACCTGTCATCTGTGGATTAGCTTCACTGACATCCAGGCCCAAGTCTGCAGGACAGATCTGAGATGGACGGGGCAGGTGAAGGTCAGCGTTACTTCGCTCTGCGTCTTTCTACATGTTCCAACATTACGTGTTTAATCAGTAACTTCAGTTAAATATTACAAATAATAGAGAACATGTTTCATTTATGCTCCACACAGTTCAGCTGGACTCTGCTGTGCTGTGTGTGATTGTATTTGTCCTTCAGCTCTTGTCTCTCTTCTAATGAGATAAATGAACTTTTCATGGCCTCCTGCCTCCACCAGTCTCCCCTTAAAGGTCCATACAGACTAAGGATACTTTGTGATGTCACAACAAAGCAGTCACCGCCCTTAGTCACGTCTCCAAGACCCAACCGACTTGACTAACCATCCAACCTCGCATTTGGCTGTTTTACCTGAAATCTGCTATAGTTTCATAGGATCACTCAGGAAACAGTCAGCCAATCAGAAGAGAGGATCAGATCCTCTCCTCTGATTGGCTGACTGACCTGTTGTTCCTACAGCTCAGAGCTCAGACTGGAGAAGTTAAGATATGGACCTTTAATATAAAATATGGATCTTGAAAGTTTTTCAGCACCAATGTTCTGCTCTTCATTATTGATGGCAGCATTACAGCTCCAGTGTCAAAACAAAGGGAGAAACAGTGACAGTGCAACATAAAAGAAGCCTGAACTTCTTAAACATCAACGTCTTGATAAAATAAAATAAGTTTTGACTGAAATCTGGACCCATCTGATCTCAGAACAAGCTCGGATTTTGGCTCTGTGCTACGGAAACATCTGATCTGCACCAAACAGTATTTAGGCCTGAGGGATTTTACCTGCGTTCGCCTCATCACTGCTCTACATGAAGGCTGTGAAGCGACAGCTGAAAGTCGCCCTGACACTCATCCCTGTCCTGACTGCAGCAGGAAAAAGGAGGAGGAGGGAAACATGTGAAAGAGGTGTGTGTATATGTGGGGGCGTGGAGGTGGTGTATGGGGTTGCGAAGGGTCAAACCCAGCAGCTGCGCTCTCTATAATTAGCTGCCGAGGTGGGCAGAGGCTCCTGTGCCATTAATCAGTGAACTCCCAGCAGCCAGTACCAAGAAAGGAACGCAGCGCTGTGTTGACTCTATCTGGAAAAGAGGTTTACGGAGCAGAGGCCCAAATATAGCAGCCAGCGCTGAGAGCCGCGGCCCTGTTGCCTGGATATCCCTGCTGGAAGGTAAACAGAGGGGAGGCTGGATTTGCCACGTCAATGAGCTGGCAGGAAGTAAAGGCCACGGCGAGGGAGGAGGGGGAGAGGAGGGGGTGATCCCTTTTATCCAGGCTGATACTTTATAGCCTGAGAGGTTAGAAAGCAGGTCCAGCAGGCTGGACCGTTCGCTGGCCGGGGAGGCATTTTCTTTTACGGCAGAGCCCAAGGTTCAGAGACGGCGCGCACCTTATCTGGTCGACAGTTTTATTACGCAGCAGACAGAGCCGAGCAAATCTGATATTGATCACATCAGACCTGCAGAGATAAAACAGACAGGAAGCTCTGTGCTGCAGCATCTGTCAGCTGGAAACAGCAGAGTCAGAGCACAAAGGAGAGGAGGACTAGACCAAACACCTGAGATGACACAAACTGAACTGACTGTAGACACAATCATCCTGGCTCCCGTCTTCTTCATTCACAAGAAATATAGGTATAAAAAAAGAAAAGTGAAAACTGAGATCTGGCTGATGTGTTTTCAGGTGCCCACTAAGATCTTTATCTTGTGAGGTGAGTCAGCCCTGAAGTCTGAACACAGATAAACAGAAAGGTCACCGCTGAGGTTTCCTGGAACAATGTCGGAAACCTACAACTGCGCAGGGTTTAAAAACCAGCAGAAGTCATTACAATAGATAGATATTTAAAGAATGAGGCTGAATTCCCTCCGTGTCTTTAAAAAAACTCACAAATATGTTGTTTTTTAGATAAAAGACTAATTTTCTCAAACAGCTGCTCACTGCAGTTTTTATCAAACACAGGGGGAAATGGTGCATTTTCTGGGGACTATTTTCATCAGCGGATTAATTCATATTCAGTGCTGTAGTGAGTGTGGCAGCCACGGTCTGTCTCTAAACCTGGACCTGGACTCTGGTCTGTGAAGTGAAGCCAATGCTGAAGAGCCTTAACCCTTCATTCTCTCTAATGACCATCAGGGGGCGACTCCACTGGTTGGTAAAGAAGTCAGATTGTATTGAAGTCTATGGGAAAATGTCCCTACTTCTCCCTTGATTTATTAGCTCAGTTAACGTTTTCCTAATGAGTTTATGGTCTCAGTCTCTAGTTTCAAGTCTTCAATACAACATGATGTTCATGTTTTAAATGATGGTCCATTTAGAGGAAAATAGACCAGAAAGCAGGGGATGGGTTAGGGGGCGGGGCTACTGTGTGATTGGGATGTGGGAAAATGATCCTTACTTCTCACCTGATTAATCACACAGTAGCCACTCATTTAAAAAATGAACGTCATGTTGTATTGAAGACTTGAAACTAGAGACTGAGACCATAAACTCATTAGGAAAACGTTTACTGAGCTAATAAATCAAGGGAGAAGTAGGGACATTTTCCCATAGACTTCAATACAATCTGACTTCTTTTACAAAGTCTGCGTCCACTTTCATGGAGAGTCTGTGGTGTCAATAAACCAGGAACCTCAACCGATTCTCTTCATCAGTCAGAAAATGTAAAATTTACTTTCTGTAAAATCACAGGAGGAAATATTCTCATGTTAAAATCAGTTGCTTCTTTTTCAAAAACCCGACCTCTGTGCAGTGTCAGGTTTTTTCCCTCTTCCTCCTCTAAGCCTCCTCGTTTCATCTGCTTCTTGGAAAACTCTCTGAGATCTGCTCTTTAAAGGGGAGCTCCCATCCTTCCGGCCCCTCTGTTTAGCCTCAGCTTTGAGCGTTAGCTTTTAAACACAGTGTGGTCTGTGTGTGCGGGGCGGAGCTGGGCTCTCAGCCCTGGTTGGGGGCCCGGATGGTCTTTCTCAGATCTGCTTTGTAATTAAATATCCCCTGCAGCAGCACAGGGCTGCTTAAAGAAGGGAAGAGCTGCTTCCCTGCCAACCCTCCTCTGGTAAATGTGTAACAGCTGCTCAGCACTTTTAACCAGGGTTGCTCAATATTTGGGTTGTTTCCCAAATCAAAGTCCAACCTTTGAACCCCCCACCCCCCACACCTCCTTCCAGACTGCTGCTATATTTGATCTGTGGGTGCTGACGTCAGCACGCCTCCTCTTATCTCCACTTTCACGAGTAAATGATCAAATCTGTTTATGTCATTTGTGTATCACAGGGTCACCGAGGCTTCTTTTACACAGCTTTAACATCTGCTGGCTGACAATGATACTGTGAGTTAGGAACTGATCCAGGAACTAAAGAAAAAGAAAAAAGAGAGACAATTAAAATAGAACAGAATGATTCTTCTTAAAGGTCCATAAGGCAAAACACTCAGCGAAACCAAATCCTGCAATGTTACATGGTGGGTCCAGGTGGGTGTGGCTGAGGGGGGGACTGCTTTATTGTGACATCATCAAGTTCCAGAAGTCCTGAGGCTGGTTTTAAGGCTCAGTTTCTGAAAACAGGCTGTGAGCATTTCTCTGTGACTGAGACCTTTGATACTTTCACTGTATTAATATAGAACCTGGACCTGCTTTATAATCAGAGACCACATGGAGGTCTACCTTTAGACTGTATGGACCTTTAACATCTACCTTTAGAC
>CM076650.1:725121-730121 GCA_038496675.1 Rachycentron canadum
TTCAAATCAGCTCTAGAACAACACAAACACATGTGGAACTTCCTGTGTTGAACAAAATCTAAATCTTTAATTCTTATTGACTAAAACTGAGACATTTTTCTTGAAAAGGCTGAATCACTGTTGTTCTGAACAAAACTTATTTTCTTTTTGCTCCTGTTTCATTGTCACTTTTGTCACTAATCTTACAAATGTTAAAAATTCATGCTGAAACTTCTGGAGCCGTAGAGTTAGTGATGAAGATGAAGTCACAGATGAAGATCTGCTCCAGTCTCAGTGCAGATTGACACCAAACACTGAGTTCAATCTGCTGACAGGGCACAGAAGGATGTTTCCAGGAAGCACACACACACACACACACACACACACACACACACACTCACACACACACACACACACACACTCGTGTGTGTGTGTGTGTGTGAGTGTGTGTGATCTCCATGTGTTTTCCTGCAGCTCGCAGCACTTGGCGCCGTGTTCGTCCCTGGTATCGAGTGTCGTGGTCATCAGAGATGTGGCCTTGTCTTTACCAGCCGTGACTCAGATATATTTAGACTGGGGGGGGTCAGCACTGCTTTAACCCCCGTAGCTTCACAACACGCTCCCAGCCTCGAGTTACAAGCCGCTCAGTTTAGCTCAGATGATGTCGGGGAACTGGCTGCGGGATGGCGAGGATTTATGGCGGGGTGAGGGGGGTAACCGGGATCAGATGGCGCTCAAGGACACCTCGCTCTGCTCTGCGTGACACTACAACGACCTGAGAGAGCGCCAGGGAGCGCCGAGGCAGGAAACCCAATGAGGAGTGTGGGAACAACGCCAGCAGGTTGACTAAGCAGAGACGGTCAACGTACGGTCGACTCAGCTCAAACATCGGCGGAGACGAGGACGTCCACCTGGGGGCCACCGGGCTCCGCTCTGCTCAGGGGACTTCAGGACTCTGTTTCCTGTTTGTAAGGCTCATGATGATCAGTAGTAGACTCTCCCTCCCATCTGGACCCTGGTCAGTCCTGATGCAGCCTTTAGACCTGGTTCCTGGTCTTGATCCACTGTCCTTGTTAAAGACAGCCTGTTAACAAAATAAGAGCCCTGAGATAAAAAGTAAACTTCAGTCCTGGTTATTTTCTTCTTCTTCAGTTTAAATGTTGTGTTCTCTGAACTTCCTCCAGTAAACAGTCTGTTTACTTGTTTACACTCTGACCTACTTTAATATCACAGAGGAGAAGCTGGTTTATTTTCTTCTCTTTCAAACGAGGCCTGTGTCAAACGCTCTGAGCTTAACGTTGCCCTGGTTTCTTCAGCTGCTCAGAGTAAACACACATCTCTGAATAAATGCATACAGACGATGTATGATACAAACAGGAAGCTCCACCTCAATCAGCTCCAGGGGAGTTACACGAGTCCAGACCCAAGGCTCCTGCTGCTCATGGCGTCACATCTTTGACCTTTGACCTTTGAGTGATGCTCCGGCTGCAGAGGGTCAGCAGATGATCTGACAGGGACGCTGTTTATCTTCAGTTCTTTCTTCCTGATATCAGGTTACACTTCAACACACCTGCATCTTATTGTCCATGTCTCTCTGTCTTTATTCTGTCACTACAATAAACTCAGAGCAACTTCTCCTCACTCTGAGATCAGAAAAATACAGGATTGATCCCATTGACTTTGGCTACAAGCAGCTGACAGCTAGGCCTCTGAAGGAGACACTCTGATTGGCTGTGACATCACCCACTGGAGCCAATAGGAGTGTCCCATGTAGAGACGTGACTCTAGACGTCTCTATCAAAGATGGAGGATGAGAATGGATGGATAAACACACAGAAGTAAAGCAGCAATGCTCCAGTCAAAGGCTCAGACTGATCCAGATCTGAACTAACTTCCTTCAGGAGTTTATCACTGAAGTCAGTGTCACACAGGACAAATCAGGGCTTGTTAGAAAGAGCTGATTCTCTAGTTGAAGGAGAAACAAACAGCTCAGAGCATCAGGAGAACGAGGCTCTGAAGAGGGTTAAAAGGTCAAAGGTCAAGTAACCTCCGTGTTTTTTTTTGGAGAGTTGAGAAAATAAAAGAAGTGAATGTGTTTTTAGGATCAGGACTCATCATCCCTGGGGGGCAGAGGGGGTTGCTGGGTAGACTGGTGTCTCAAGTGAACCAGAGGAGGGAGAATAGAAATAACATGCCCCGTGTGTGTGTGTGTGTGTGTGTGTGTGTGTGTGTGTGTGTTGGAGGTTTTAGGTTTTGGCTTCAGATGTTTGTTTTAAATTTAACCTCATGTTTCCAGAAAAAGCCACACACATACATGTGCTTCTATCTTTGTGAGGACACACACTGACATTATGCATTAACCCTCAAACTGGCTGTTAAAGGTGAGGACCAGTCAATATGTCCTCACACACAACGCTACTTCAGTACGCTGTTTCGAACTTTCAAAACATGTTACTTTAATATATGAAAAAGATTTAAACCTGTTTACTCACCTAAAAAAAATCACTTGACAAAAATGATTCGTTGACCAACGCGATTTGGGATTTCCTCATTGGTCAAGAAGAGAAGGTCATGTTCCCTTCATGTAAACTGTCGACCCTCCATGACGTCCACATTGGTCTGAGCTGCTGCTCTGAAGCCTCCAGTCTGTAATTTGTCTGTCGGCCATCTTGTTTTTTTTTTAAACCAGTGGAAACCATCTTTGGAGGAGAAGGTGGAGCTGAGGAGGAGAGAGGGGTGGAGCTGACCTGCTCTGAACTCTATCCTGATTGGGTGGTACAGTCTGTCAAGTAGGGACATTTTCCCATAGACTTCAATACAATCTGACTTCTTTACCAACCAGTGGAGTCGCCCCCTGATGGTCATTAGAGAGGATGAAGGTTTAGGGCTCTTCAGATCAGATCCAGGTTAAAACAGTCAGTGGTTCAGATACAGGATCCTGAAGGAGTCTCCCTCCTCGTTCTGTTGTGGAACCTCCAGCTGCATCTTTTCCTCGCTGGGTTTTCAGTGTAAGTGAGGAGTTAAAAACTGAACTGGAATCAGAAACATCTGACAGAGTGTGAAGGAAAATATGCACAAACACAACACAACCCCAGGACGACTTCAGAGCTCCAACATCCATATTTAGAGCAATTTAAATCCCACGTTCAAGAGCCTCTGAGCCCAGACTGAGGCTTGGGCTCCATGTTTTCCTCTGTGCTGATTGGCTCCTGGTGAAAGTAGGTCGACCACAGTGGAAGCTTGGCGTTCCTCCTCGTAGACACTTCCTCACTTTGGGTTTTCTCTGCAGGAGGAGAAAAGCTCTGAGTGTGTGAGGATACATAAGAAAACAACACACACAGGCATCATCATCATCATCATCATCGTCGTTGTCGACTCAATTCGAAACACTGAGTCGTTTTCTTGTTTTATGACCTGAGAAACAGTCGACGTCAGTGAATTCTGAATGAACTGAAACTAAAGTAGAAATAAAGCACCTGACGTTCAACAATCTACCTGGAGATGTTTTGTGCTGCTTCATGGACAAACAACATGAATGTGTGTTCATTTATTGATATATATGTCCAGCTCATATAAGTGTGTATGATATGGTATAATATAGATTCATCCTTCAGCCTCTCAGGATATGTTGATTTAATAAACAAACGTTTCCCAGAATGAGAAGAAAAAAAAACATTTAGAATTTCATATGGTTGTTTTTAATAAACCTGTGTAACTTATATGCCCACAACATGTTATATTGTATAAAACATTTGTGCAGATATTTTTATTAAATAACAATATACAGTATTTAATATATGTTAACATTCATCGTCATATGTGTACGTGTGATAATATAGAATTAACCTTCTTATGGGTGACATACATGTCATATATATTTCTGTAAACATCAGCTTAGCTTTCATGTTGTCGGGCGGCATGGTGGTGCGGAACACTGTCACAGTAAAAAGTTGTGTGTTCGATTCCCCGACCTGGGAGTCATACCTTTTCACACTGTGTTTACAGCTGTGCCTGTGTGGCTTCTCTCCAGCTCCCCCACAGTCCAAAGGCCTGGAGGTGTAGGTTGTTGTAGGCCTGAGCGTTAGCAGGAAATGTTTGTGTTTATATGTTGGCCCTGTGACGGACGGACGACCTGTCCAGGGTGAACCCCGCCTCCTGTGACCCTGATTCAATAAACAGTATAGTACTGAGATAATAATTCAAGGGAGAAGTAGGGACATTTTCCCATAGACTTCAATACAATCTGACTTCTTTAACAACCAGTGGAGTCGCCCCCTGATGGTCATTAGAGAGGATGAAGGTTTAAGGCTCTTCAGCATTGGCTTCACTTCACAGACCCAGAGTCTCTGGTGTAAACACTGAGACTGAATTAGACAGGAAACATGTAAAACCAACAGTTTGAGCTAAAAGAGGCTGAAAATCTCTTTGTGTCAGGAAGGAAAACATCTTCCATTCGATGTGATGAACTGTATCTAATTCCATTAGATACAGTTCATCACATTGTTAATATGAAAAACAGAAAACTTCAGTTTTAGTGTCACTGTTTACCTAAAGATTTCAGCTTCACCTCTTCATCCTCCTCTTCCTCCAGCTTTTGGCAAAACTCCCGGGCTCAATCCCCCCACCCCAACCTAAACCACCACCACCATCTAAACATATCCTGCCCCAGGCTGGATAACTTTCCATGAGGCTGTGACTGACACCAGAGAGTTTTTTTCCCCTTCCCACAAAACCTGATCCCATCCCTGACCATGGCTGAGGAGGAGGAGGAGGAGGAGGAGGAGGAGGAGGGGGGCGCTGCTCCGTGAATCATGGCTGGGAACCAGATGTTCACAGCTAACAATGACAGTGGGGGAAAAATCTCTGCTGCTACAGTACGAGCTCCTGTGGGGATTTCAGTCACCATGCACAGGCTGTTATTAGAGCAGGGTGGGTTTTTTTTAGCTTGGGAAAAAAGATGAGAGCATGAGAAGCTGGGAGGGAGTGAATGAAAGGACAGGATCAGGTGGTTAAAGCTCAGC
>CM076650.1:735121-742694 GCA_038496675.1 Rachycentron canadum
TTCTGCAAAAAGTCAATGCAGCTTTTCTCTGGATGTTGTAATAATGTTTTACACCATTGTCTGGTTGAGATCTTTAAGTTTCAGCCTGAAACAGTCAGAAAAATAAAACCAGTCTCAGAGGCGACGTGAAGGAAGACTGGGAGTGTTGGCCCAGGATGAAACAGCGCCGGTTGAATCCTGGTTATAAAAAGCGACAGAAAGCAGGACAGAGAGGAGGGAGGTGAGCGGGAGAGGATTAGTGTTTACAGCCCAGATGAAGAGGAGGAGGAGGGAGGCTTTCCTCTTGCTGTCAGCACACACTGCTCTCTCTGTGTTGTCACAGCGTTGGCAACCAGCCGCTGTGTCATCTCACTTCACAGAGGAGATCAAGCAATGATTTGGTTACGTAACCTCTGATCTCATCAGCGAGCGGCGTTTTCACGGCGTGGACGAGGCAGGATCAGTCCTGCTCACTGCTGACTTGGCACAGGAAGCACATGACCTCACATGAAGGTTTAGTTCCCGAGCACTTGTTCATGCTGACGGCGACACATCCAGAGGAAACCTGACATCCTCCGGTGAAACAACACAGACCAGAGGGCCAGACCTCAAACCACCTCCTGGGTTGAGGTCTGGCCCCCAGAGCAGGACGTCACCAGAGAATCCAACTCATTTATTGACCTATTCATTTACCCACTACTGCCTCCAATGGGGCAAATCCTGTTAAACGCTGAAGTGATTTCAAACACCAGGTTCATCATCATTCATCATCAGTTTACAGCTGATTCTTCCAGGATGATTGTAATCCTCTGTACTCAGGCCTCCCCCAGTCTTCAATATCACATCTGCAGTTGGTCCAGAACTCAGCTGCCATGATGTTGACTGGGCGGTGCGGTGCTGCAGTGGTTAGCAGCAAGAAGGCTCTGGGTTTGAACCCCAGGCCTGGGGCCTTTCTGCGTTCTTCCTTCTCCGACTTCCAGAGAGATGCAGGTTCAGTTCACTGGTGACTCTTCAGTGAATGATTTTGTAACGCAGCGCTCTGGCAGCTGGTGGAGGCCTCGGTGACTTGTGGGTGACCTTGGTCTGTCTGACTTCCTGTGTCCTTCAGCTCAGAATCAGGGGACTGAAGCGTGGCGGCCAAGTCTTTGAGTGGCTGAGCCAGGACAAACCTCCCCGTCTACACGACAATGAGGGCACAGAGCCAAGAATAAATATGAATGATCTGTTCCTTGAAGGGCGGCAGGAACAAAACCTGGTGGAGAGGAGCGGGAACAACAGTGAGTCAGAGCTGAGACGAACTCACTGAGCTGGAAAACTCCAGGAAGTCTTTTCTAAACCAACAGCAAGCGCTTCAAACTTTTAGTTCAGTTTTTTACTGTTTTGGTTCTAAACCAACTATTAAGTTGTGACGTCACCACCGTCTGTGAGCTGCTGGTTTAAAGCCTCCAGTTTGTCATTTGTCTGTCGGCCATCTTCTTTTTTTGAAACCAGTAGAAACCATATCTGGAGGAGAAGGTGGAGCTGAGGAGGAGTGAGGGGTGGGGCTGACCTTCTCTGTACTCTATCCTGATTGGGTGGTACAGTCTGTCAATCACACAGTAGCCACGCCCCTAATCCATCCCCTCCTTTCTGGTCTATTTTCCTCTAAATGGACCATCATTTAAAAAATGAACATCATGTTGTATTGAAGACTTGAAACTAGAGACTGAGACCATAAACTCATTAGGAAAACGTTTACTGAGCTAATAAATCAAGGAGAAGTGGGGACATTTTCCCATAGACTTCAATACAATCTGACTTCTTTAACAACCAGTGGAGTCGCCCCCTGATGGACATTAGAGAGAAGGAAGGGTTAAGGCTCTTCAGACCTGGTTTTGGACATCGTCTGAATGTACATGATGTAGTTGAAGGTGAAGCATTACGTGACCGTCAGCCTGTGATTTTTGGTCCCGCCCACTTTAAATCAAGAGTGATTGGTTAATTCACCTGCCACTCTCTAAACAAAAACAGCTGTGGAGGCATCAGGTCCAATGAGTGAGCCGACTCAACCTTTTCTGCCTAAAGATGATTGGATTATAGTTTTTCGACTGTGACCTTTACATCTCTAAATCAGATTTGATAGAAAATTAGGCTAAAAGAAGAGGAGAAGAGAATAGTTACTAAATGAAAGTGATTAAATATAACATTTAAAAACCTGCTTTTTACTCACACGGTGGTTCAAATGTCCTTCTCTCAACTATTATCTTAACTGTGATCATGCACCTCCTCAGGTCACCAGCCTCAGTGGTGACGGGTCATCTCCTCATGACGTGACGTCAACGGTAAACACTGTTATCACACCAGAGCCAAGGCCAACAGCATGGGGTTATGGGTAAACACCTGCCCCTGGAGAGGTTTTAATGTGTCACCAGAGAACAGGGCGGGCAGCTACAGTTAGTCATTGTTTTGCTGTAAGAGTTAATCTGTAACTCCACAGGGAGCTATTAATAGGACAGAGGTGCTGAGACAATCAGGACTTGGAGGTAAATTATGAATGGAACATTTCAACATCGACACATCAGAGCAAATCAAGATTTCACAATAAACACAGTGGAAATCTAATGTTTCCTCAAAGAACATTTCTTCCTCCTGAATGTCTGCAAGTAAAAATGTTAGAGTTTAGTAATGATATTTTAAGATTAAAGCTCCATAATATTTTTTTTTATCAGATCCTGTCTTCTGATTGGCTGACTGTTTTCTGACTGATCCAATAGAAATATAGCAGATTTCAGGTAAAACACAAACCAAATCCTGCAAGGTGGATGGTGGGTCCAGGTGGGCAGGGCTTGGGCGTGGCATTGTGACATCACAAAGTCCCAGAAGTCCTGACAGCTGGTTTTAAGGCTCAGTTTCTGAATACAGGCTGTGAGCATTTCTCTGTGACTGAGACCTTTGATACTTTCACTGTATTAATATAGAACCTGGACATGCTTTATAATCAGAGACCACATGGAGGTCTACCTTTAGACCGTATGGACCTTTAACATCTACCTTTAGACCGTATGGACCTTTAACATCGACCTTTAGACCGTATGGACCTTTAACATCTACCTTTTGACTGTATGGACCTTTAACATCTACCTTTAGACTGTATGGACCTTTAACATCTACCTTTAGACTGTATGGACCTTTAACATCTACCTTTAGACCGTATGGACCTTTAACATCTACCTTTAGACTGTATGGACCTTTAACATCGACCTTTAGACCGTATGGACCTTTAACGAAAACAAAATGTTTTTTTTGCTGGGGTTTATCCTCAAAGAGCTAAGCGTCCTCTCAGTAGTTTTCAGGCTGTGACACTGTGGTGTGTTTCAAAACCTTCCTGCTCTCAGCTGATGTCATCTTTAAGGAGGTGGGGGACTTCAGCATCCAATTTACAAACTCTCATTCACATCTTTCTATAATAGTTCACACACCAGCGACCTCACACAAAGCTGCAGCTAAACATGAACCAACCGACTTTGTTCAGGGATTCCTGTTTGTGGAGCCAGAAGAGTGGATGACCTCATTGTTGTTGGGATGAATGGTTTGTTTGAAACAAAAAAAAAATACATCTGGAAAAAAGCTTTTTCCAATCAGTCTGAGGTCCTGTGGGATGAGGAGCAGCAGAGTGTTTGTGGTGGATTTCCTGACAGCAGGTGACCAGCTGATGCTCTACAGCTTTACTTCTGTCTTTAAACAATGAGGGACAATCACAGGAAACGGCAGCAGAAGAAGAAGTCATCAACACTTCTCAGCCAAGTTTCCGTCCTCCTGACGCTGATCTTTATCTGAGCTCAGACCCAAACACACAAACATCAAAACGAGTATTAAATCAGAATCAGAGTCAGAGTCTGAGTCTGAATTCTTGATTAATCCCTCAGGGGAAATTTGGTAAATTCAAATATTATGATTAAATTGTGTGTTTTACAGTTTTTGTGTTCTTTACTGTAACCAACCATGTTAGCTGACTGTTAGCTCACTGTTAGCTCACTGCTAACTGTGAGCTAACTGTTAGCTCACTGTTACTCACTGCTAACTGTTAGCTGACTGTTAGCTGACTGTTAGCTAACTGTTAGCTCACTGTTAGCTCACTGCTAACTGTTAGCTAACTGTTAGCTGACTGTTAGCTAACTGTTGCTCTGTGATTGAGCTGAATGTCTCCAGTTTTCAGCCTCTTAACCATCAAACACTGACATGGACAGAATCACTGAGGCTGAAGACCAGGTCAGTTAAAGAGAAGCATCTGAAACCTCCAACACAACAGGAAGTGATGAGTTTTACTGTGCTTCACTGCTGTGATCTGATCTTCACACCAGCTGCAGCAGATGTATATCTTTACATAGAGTTTTACAGGCTACTTGAATGTTCAATTACTGTTCATTTTAAATTAATGCTGTATTTGTTTTTTACAGAAAATGTCTCAGATCAGATCAGATTAGATTCAACCTGGAGGAAAGAGTCAGTTTTGTGTGATGTGGTGTCAGCTCTGATTACCACGAAATGAAAACCAAGACGTTCCACAGCCACGACGCACACGTCACACCAGGGTGAGGTGTTTTATTTTAGTGTCTAAGTCCTGGTTTGAGAGAGTTTGAGAAACAGTGAGACAAAGACTGAACAAACCCAAACTCCTCAGACTCACCTGCTAATTTCAGTTTTCACACTGACGAGCACTCAACAGGTTCACAGACTTGAAACTAGAGACTGAGACCATAAACTCATTAGAAAAAGGTTTACTGAGCTAATAAATCAAGGAGAGGTAGGGACATTTTCCCATAGACTTCAATACAATCTGACTTCTTTAACAACCAGTGGAGTCGCCCCCTGATGGTCATTAGAGAGAATGAAGGTTTAAGGCTCTTCAGACCAGAGTCCAGGTCCAGGGTTAGAGTCTGTGGTAAAAACACTATTGAAATTATATTCAAACAAATCGACCCCTGCACCTTCCTCCTTCTTCTGTTTCTGTTCATCATCATAAAAACACAAACAAAAAATTTAGCATCAAAACTTTTTCAGGGAGCGTTCACAACAAACTGATAATGACACTAAGACCTGGTCCCACGTCATCAGCCACTTCAGGCCGGGAGGATCAGGGAGAACCGGGTCAGTCAGGAGTCAGTGGGATGTCCCACGACGCCGACCACCGTTGACACTGCAGCAGTTTGTTCTGTGGCATAAAGATGCTGCACTTTGACAAAGCTTCCTGTCTCCTGTTACCAACCCAGAGCCTTTTCTCTGCACACTGAACCTGAGACTGGTCCTGGTTTCTGATGGATCCTCGTCCCCTTCAATGCTCTGTCTGTCTCGCCTCTGTGTATCCAGGGCGGCCCGGGCCTCTCGCCTGTCCCGTTCCATTGTCCCTCCTCTATTGAGGGAAGGAGCGTAAACCAACACTGCCGTTCCCATTCGGACTCAATATGGTCGAGACCCGACACCATGTGAAGCGACGGCTCGCCTTCTCTCAGAGGGATCCTGTTGCTGAGGCAAAAAACATGAAAACTACACAGAGCGCAGACCAGCTCAGCATCAGAGAGAGGGAACAATGTCAGCATGGAAGGGAGGAAGGGGTGAGAGAGGGGGAAACCATGGGGGAGACTTGACAGTTTCTCTCAGTTACTGACGTTTCACGTCCCTGTGAAGACGACTGAAGCTCTCAGGACGGCCCCTCCCCCACAGGGCAGGAATCACCTTCAGTGATTCATCACCCGGTTTGTTGTGTGGTTCTTTTTAAACAATCCTCCCAATTAACAAATAATAAACACGACAATAATCAATCATGTAAATATCAGCTGAAATAACGAACGTAGGTTTCCATGCAAGGACCAAGGACTCGGCTCCTGAGACTAAATAAAGATGGACACAGAAGTGAAGTGAGCTGCTTCACACCATTGTCATCTTGGCAGACGCTGACTGACTCCGCCCCCTAACACCCAGCTAATCCAAAAATAGACAAAGAGGTGGAGCTAAACAGACACGCTCACCCACCTGCCTCTTGGTGGCCACACCCTCATTTCTACAGAACTTATGGTTGTTGAACATCCTGCATAAAATAAACATTAGAAATGACCAGACACACACAGGAATCAAACCTCTGTGTCTTCCTTTGGTCCTTTTAGACTAGAGGTCATCTAACGATAAAACTTAACTACTGGTCAAAATGACCTGCTGACTCACTGCTGGACCAGACTCCAGTGGACATTAGAGGAACTGCAGGGTTCAGCTTCATGGTTCAGCCTCTGAGGATGAGGCTTTCTCAGGTCTGTGGATCAGATAATAAGGCCTCGTGTCAGCTGATATCACATATTCCAACAACACAACAGTTCATTAAATAGACACAAACAGAGATTCTGGAGCTTTTGGGACCATAGACCATCTATAAACCTGGACCTGGACCTGAAGTTACCACAGAGAGGAAAGTTTACTTTAGGTTCCTGTAGCTCCTCAGTGCTGACTGAACTCTGGCTGAGTGAGTGGATTTATGGAGAAGTTAAAGGGATGGAAACTGTCAGACGGTCTCAGGACTGTGTGACCCACTTGGCCGGCGTCGAGGAATAAAGCTGCACTTTCCACCGACGCCTGTCGACTTCATGTTTGTTTAAACGGAGGAAAAATGAGACAGATCATTTTTTCCTGGGCTGATTTTTCCCTGGAATCAAAGAGCAGCTGAACAGCATCAATGAAACATCGAGACAGAAAAAAACCCACAGGTAGATGGTTCTGTTCAGTTCAGGAAACTGAAACATGGCTGAGAAAAAGACGTTGGTGGCTGGAGGTGTCGACCTCACCACCATCCACTGAGACCAACGGCCTCAGAGAAAACAGGTTTTCAGAAGCTTAGATGATCAAACCTGACTCTTTGCTGCGGCTCCTGTTTTAATTGTCTCTGAGATGAGTCGAGAACCTGTGGTGAACTGGACTGACAGGACGTCAGCTGTGTCCCAGGAGGGGGACGACACTGTCCTATGTGAAAGGCTCCGTCAAACACAGCTGAGAAACACACACACAAACACACCGTTGAAGGTCAGTGCTGTGTTGCAGCTCTGTTCAGCAGCAACAGAACGACTTCATCGTCTACGACGGATACGAAGGGCCACACCTTCGTAGAGCCGGTCCTCCGAAGGATGTGGCCCCTGAACTGGGAAACAGCTGCACCCGGTGAACTGTTTCTGATAAACTGTGTTCACACAGATCAGAGTGAAGAGACAAGACTTTAATACACTTCACTTTTCACATCTCCCACAGTTTCTGAACTGGACTGTGTCAAATATCTACAGATGGAGGCTAATATTAGCATGTTTCTAACCTTTAGTTACAGTTTAGCTAACATCAGTTAGCGAACTGATGACACTCACACACACACACACACTCTCACACACACACTCTCACACACACACTCTCACACACACACACACACACACACACTCTCACACACACTCTCACACACACACACACACACTCTCACACACACACACTCTCACACACACACACACACACTCTCACACACACTCACACACACACACACTCTCACACACACTCACACACACACACACACTCTCACACACACACACAC
>CM076650.1:743194-754269 GCA_038496675.1 Rachycentron canadum
CACTGTATTGTAAATTTTAAATTGTAAAAATTCAACATCAAACACAAAATGTAGAATATAAAAACCACAAATATAGTTGTTTAATACATTCAACCCTGTCCCACTGCTCTGAGATAATACATTTTCTTTTTAATTTATATCAGGTTGACTCAAATCCTGCTCACAGAGAAATGCTGTCAGAACCTAGCATCAGTCCTCAGCTCCCAGTCCTCCAGTCTGAGAGATCTGGACCTGAGTAACAACGACCTGGGGGATTCAGGAGTGAAGCTGCTGTCTGCTGGACTGGAGAGTCCACACTGTAAACTGGAGACTCTCAGGTCAGGATTCAACTTTTAACTGACAAGGAAGGACAGCCACCTCCACACAGATTATACGTGTGCGTTCATCCACATATTTGTCTCCAGGTTGTCAGGCTGTCAGGTCTCAGATGAAGGCTGTTCTTCTCTGGCCTCAGCTCTGAGCTCCAACCCCTCCCACCTGAGAGAACTGGACCTGAGCTACAACCACCCAGGAGAGTCAGGAGTGAAGCTGCTGTCTGCTGGACTGGAGGATCCAGACTGGAGACTGGACACTCTCAGGTAGGAGCTAAAACACTCTGGTTCTCTGACACACACAGTGGTGTTGTGCTGGACTATATTATATTCAGAAGCGTTTCTCATATTCTGCCCCCCGATGTATGGAAAAATGGAAATCCAGTACAACACAAAATTTAAAGACCCTCTACAAAGAAAACCAACAGTTTACCCTTTTTAACGCCCACATGATGTTTTTATATAATACAGATATATGATAAAATCATCGGTCGACACATTGACCCTGAGTGTTTCCACCTTGAACCAATGACAGTCTGATAAAAACAGATTCAGACAGTCAGGGATTTATATGTCAGTACAGAGAACCAGAGTTAGTATTAACATGTCCACTAACACTGTGTCAGTCACTGCCAGTTACAGGCTAACAAACAACATAAAGAAATAAAAGATGTTAACTATACTAACCCTCTCGATCTGCCTGCTAGTCTCTGATTCTGGTCTCAGCAGAGTCCTGATCTGAGTCTGGGTCTGATTGAGGTTCAAACATGAGGCTCTCTCTCATCATAGTCTCTCTGATGTTTCCCCCTCAAGGCCAGATTAGCAGTTTAGCAGTTGCCCATGGGGCCAAATTCCCAGAAAGGCCCCAGGACAGTGAGGGCACAAACAGCAGGTCTGGTTCAGATCTCAGTCTCTTCATGTGAACCTGTCCTCTGGTGCCTCAGTAGAGAGTGAGGACATTTCTTTACCGGGCATCAGAAAGCTAACGTCAGCTAGCATTAGCAGTTAGCACAGAGAGAAGCCACAGTTGACCTCAGAACCTCCAGGCTGCACAAAACCAGAAGATACATGTCAGTTAAACATCTTCCCTCATTAGTTGTCTCTTTGTTTCTCTCAGTGTTTAACCTCTGTCCCAGACTGTGACAGTGACAGGTTGTTTTTCTGGTTAAAAAAAGGGCTGATGACCAAAATGTCACTTTATTTTGTCATTTCTGTTTCCTGTCTCTGGACTTCCTCCTCCATTATTTTGGAGAAAAAGTTATTTACTTAACAGTATTATTGAAGTTCCCTTTAATTATCGTGGGGCCTTTGAATGTTGGGGTTCATGTGACTGTCAACGAGGAAGCTTCTGAAGGTTCAGCCTGACTCTGTTTCTTCCTCCAGGTTGGATCATGGTGGACAGCAGAGGCTGGACCCTGGTCTGAGGAAGTGTGAGTGAATCATGAAAACGATGCAGCTCATGTTAAAGCTGTTGTGTCTCTGTGTCAACTAACTGTCTCTCTCTCTCCATCAGATGCCTGTGAACTCAGACTGGACACAAACACTGTCCACAGAAACCTCCGACTGTCCGACAACAACAGGACGGTGGCGGCGGTGATAGAGGAGCAGCCGTACCCTGATCATCCAGACAGATTCGACCTGTTGCTTCAGATGCTGTGCAGAGACGCTCTAACTGGTCGCTGCTACTGGGAGGTGGAATGGAAACAAAGAGTTTATATATCATTGTCCTACAGAGGCATCGGCAGGAAAGGAGACGATGACGACTGTATGTTTGGACAAAATAATCAGTCCTGGAGTCTGTTGTACAATCATGTGGATGGTTACTTTGCCTGTCACAATAAAAGAGCAGTACGCAAGTCCTCCTTCTTCTTCTTCCCCTCATCCTCCTCCATCTCTAACAGAGTAGCAGTGTATCTGGACTGTCCTGCTGGTTCTCTGTCCTTCTACATCGTCTCCTCTAACTCTCTGATCCACCTCCACACCTTCAAAGCCACATTCACTGAACCTCTTTACCCAGGGTTTCGGTTTGCACATGCCTGGAGCAGTTCTTCAGTGTCCCTGTGTTGAGTTTCTCATAATTACAAGAAAATGTGCATCTCCTCTCACAGGACAAAGAAAATACCAACATGCCCTCTATGGTGCCCCATAGTAAGCTAACTAGCTAATGATGCTCTTTAAATGAAGATTTGATGTAGCTATGTAAACTGGAGGCTCTTGAAATATTCAATCCAATTAGGGCCCTGACATCTGGAGCCATTCTGTCCACTGTGGAAGCCACTGAAAGAGCCTCTCAATGGCTGTGGCTCTGCAGGGGTCACACATGGACCAATGCTGCCGGGACACAAGCCGGAGCCTGAGCCAACTCTGGCTGGGCCACCTGGGTGAGGGTGTATGAAGACCCGATGACTTCCTAGGATGTATCCATTAATCAATAATAACTTACTATTAAAATCACATGGTTATTTATCCACTGGTAAGAAAACAGGAAGTCATGATGAGTTCAAACTGACCTGTGGGGTGCACTTCACATTCTGAATTGCCCTGATTGTAAGATGATTGTATGATGGAGTAAAATGGCTGTTGTAGTAGTAATGAATGTATCCTTTGTATGTAGTTTGAGAAATAAACATTTCAAATGTTTTCTTATTCCTTGTATTTAATCACAGAGATACTTGTCACTTTTATATACAGTTAATGTTGAGACAAAATCTATTGTGAATAAAAAGTGAAAATAAAAATGAAATTCTTTGAACAAACTTAATTTTTACAGACTGATAAAAGAAATACCGAGAGAGGGGCTGTTAAAGGAACATACACAAAGTGACGTCATGACTCATCATTTTTATAAATACAATTATTGTGTAATTATCGTTATTTTACTATTAGGGAAAGGCTACGCGCTGCACATTTGACTTACAGCCTAAAAGACCAAGTTCAGGGCAGAAAGTCCCGGCGAAATGGCATCACGTGATTTTTAGGTCCCGATATCGTTGCCTGACTGAAAAACATGTTATCAAATTAAGGTGTTTTAACCCTTTCATTGATTATTTTATAGATAAATAATAGTGTTTTGTAATAAAAATATTTTCAAAGAAAACCTTCCCGGGCTTCCGGGTTGGACCGGACCGCCGCTGCCGGTGGGGTCCAGGCGGCTCGTCGGTCGCCCTCAGCCCGGACCCCGGCAGTGTGTTCGGCGCCGGGGAGGCAGCGGGTCCCTGAAGGTGAGCGGCTCCGTTTCTCGTCCCAGGTGAGTGTGTGTGTGTTTGTTTGTTTGTTTGTGTGTTTGTTTGTTTGAAGCTGTTGTTTCTGCTGCTTTTTAAACCGAACCAGTCCGAACCGGCGGCTAACGGCCTGCTAAAGCTAACAGTGTTAGCAGGTTAAATAAGGGTCAGCTGATCAAACGTGACGCGACTGTACTGATCAGGCGAGGAATCGACTGTGATCGATTATAATGAGGATGAAGGATAATCGAACAGACACATATATCGACTCATGAAGGAACAAGTGAGTCAGAAGCTGACGATGATGTTAAATAAAATCAGTCTGTTACAGTTTTGTGTTGTATTTTATTTGTTCGTATGATTTATCAATATGTAGTTAATAAGCATTTAAAGTAAAAGTATCAATCTGAAAACCAAAGGATTTTAATCAATAGATTTGATTCACTTGTCACTGTAAATAAAGAGAAGTACATTCTTCATTCCTTCTTGATCAGATAAACTTGAACCAGGCCACACGATACGTAAAAAATCTTATTATTTTAATAGATATCGTGATGAAACATTTTATTTACACTGTAAAAAAAACTTAAATGATGTGATGATTTTACCAAACACACATGTAGCTTCACCTCTGGAGAAAATGATCTGTGTGAAACTAGAGCGGCTCAGTTAATCCAGATATAATGGAAATCTGTTGATGGAAGTAAAACGTGTCACAACGTGGTTGTGTAGTGTTAGAACCACAAGTGTTTTCACTTTAATTTTTCATTATTTCTTTTTGACTGTGAAGCCCGTTATGACTAGTGTCTGCAAAAAGTGCAACATAAATAAACTTTGCTTGCTTTATGTTTGTAAAACAATAGATTTTCCTCATCTGGGCCGAATCAGACCAAACGCCACTTTACAACAAATGGTTCTGTGATGACAAAATGATTTTGGTTATTTCAGACACAATAGAGAAACTGATCGTCCTCTAGTTGTGTTTTTCAGCTTGTCGGTCTGTGTTGTCGTGAATCTGCTTGATTGTCGTGTGGTGTTCTTTGTACAGAGGAATCTGAGGGATGACGTGGCGCCAGTAGGATGAGGTCTATCTGTCTGTGTCTGTTTCAGCTCTGTGGTGCTCAGTCATGGGCCTGTGGCAGTTCTGGCAGAACAACAAAGTCTTGATTGTGATGGGCCCAACTCTAGGTCTGATCCACTGGGGCTGGTACAACCTGCAGTCCAACTCTTTGCTGCGTCAAGCCAAAGAGGACATTAGGATCCCTGAGCCCAGCATCGTCACCTACGTCTCTAAAGCTCCTCCTGCAGATCCTCCCGCTGCCACCAAGACAAAGTGAACTAGACTCAGGTACCAGTTTCTGAACAACCACCACAGCTGAGAGCTGCAGCTCCTCTGACGGCCACAAGGTGCTGCTGTAAGCTCATAAACATACACAACACATCACAGCATTACTTGGAGCAGTGTTTTTTTCAGACCAAGCCACTAAAAGAAAACTTAGGGACCACCTAAAACCAAAACCAAGAGAGCAGCTCTGCCCAGACCATGTGGGCTCCTCAGCTCTGAGCAGGCACCGCTGGTTCGAATCCTGGACACTGTGACTCTTTCCTGCATGTCACTCCCCATTTCCTGTCTCTCTCTGTACTACACAGTCAAAGGAAGAAAGCAAAATGCCCAAAAAATAACTTAAACTTGAACATGTTTTTGAAAATATTTGAATCGATTACATTCATTGATTGAAAGAACAGTTATGGATTCTAGAGATTTTGATCAGCAGCTGTAATATAATCAGTGACATCTGCTGTGTCTTAAATCTGCAGCTCCTTCAGTTTTCTGTTGTTTATTCTAATCCTGTATTTCAAATATATTGCAGCTGTACAGAGGATAAACTTGTATAAACATTTTAAACAGTTGAACCACTTTAATAAAGTTTCTGCATCTTCTTCCTCACAGAGCGTCAGCATGAAGCCTCAGAGCTGGCTCCGCAGGAACTGGCTGTGGGCGGCGGGCGGCGCCTTCCTCACCATCCACCTGGTCACCTGGGTGATGCAGAGAGCCATGAAGAGCGCCGTGCGCTCCGAGGTGGCGCTCAGACAGAAAACTGATGAGAAACTGGACTGACATTGATTCAGGAGGAGGACTGAGACCAGCACAACCACTGATCAATGATTAGTGATCAATACTCCGCTGCCCCCTCACATTTAGTTATTTATCACATCACTGCAGGAGAAAAGAGCAGTGGTGGTGTTTTTGTTGTTGTTGTTGTTGTTTTTCTCATTTATTAAATACATCAATCAGTAAACCAATAAAATAAATGAATATATATATAAATAAATGAAGTTGGGCCTGAGCTGGTGCTAATAACATTAAAATAGAAAATAATATCTATATTGGTGTATGTAGAAGGAAAGCCGGTGCAGGAGGATCAGGATCCAGACCCTGAACTGGGAGACTCGTGGTCAGAGCTCAGGTCTCAGAAGGGACAAACAGTATGTTGGTCTTCACCACGTGGAGTTTAGTCTTAAACCTGGATCGGCAGCAAAGACCCAGTCCCCCTCTCCCTCCTGAAACCTGATCTGTACAAAACGGAGTCACAAAAGTCACAAGCTGGATTTCACGGTTGGATTTTTGAGATGGAAAACGTTGGTTCAAAGGGGGCCTCGAGGTTTTTTCACACCTTGACCTCTGACCTCTTCTTCCACCGAGTTGTCTAAAGGTGCCAATAAGAAGCAGACGTATGGAGCAACAACATAGACATAAGGTTTTAATCGGTTAATGGCTCAAATGTCACTCGTTCCTTTAAATGACATCGTCATGGTGAACGTTTAATGAACTGATTTCACACTGAAATTACGCGGTCGCTCCCTGTGAAGGTCCTGAGAGTCTGAACCTCATCCTCACTCCTTCAGACATATTGAATCAATGTAGAATCAAGTAAAAACATAAATACAGCCATGAAATAAATCCTGCAATAAATAAGTTTGGTAATTAATGAAAATGTAAATATATAACTGCATCAATAAATGAAGAGCTTTAGAATGAATAACTAACATTTATTTCCCTGTTCATTTATTGTTTGATTTATAAAGGTATTTAGTTATTTACATTTACATTTGTCTCTATATTTGTACATTTATTACCTAATTTATGCCTTTACAGTTTTTATTTCATGGCTGTGTACAGATTAAAACGTTATTCCAGATGTCGTCCATCAGAATCTCCTGTCGTCTTAAAGGCCTCGATCCTGCTGTGAACAGCCTGATCGACCTTCAGACTCTGGATCTGTTGGTTTTCTCACCTCCACTAACGCAGCACAGCATCTTGGTAAAACCCAGACTGGAGGTTCAGAAGTGGGGCCGGTGGCCCTGGACTCTGAGCTGTTGCAGGTCCCTGATCTTCCTGCAGAGGGAGCTGTGCGCTGTGTTTGACCTCTGTATTAAATCTGCTGCCCTGAGGTCAGTTACATCCATGTGTTCACGTCATGTAAAGACCGACAGCATCATTTATGAGACCACGGGACTTTATGGAAGCTCATCAGCTTATCAACAGAGCTGGACTTCAGCTTTATGTTGGCTTTTGTTTTGATTTTTCTGTATCTAAAGTTTTGTCTTTCGTCTTAAGTTGACGACAGATTCACATGTAAAGAAACACAACATTAACCCAAACAGCTCAGCAGACACTACAAACTCTAATGACATGTTGAGTCAAAGACCAAACATCCATTTCACACGTCAGTTTTACTTTACTGTGGCAGAAAAGACTGAAAACACCATTCATACTGCAAAGCGCCAAAAATCAGAAGTTCACCAAAGTAATAAAGTGTGGGAATAATATATTTCAAAAATGGATAATAAGATAATTAATTGTTCAAAAATATTAAGAAAAATGGGAAAGTAATTATTCATTGAAGTGGAAAGTAGGTAAAATGTATTGAACTAAAGAAATGTGTCATTTGAATTGTTTACCTTTGTTTCAGTTTCTTATTTATTTTATCCTTTAATATCTTGTGACTGCTGCTGCTAACGTGGCTAACAATGATTTATCCACCGATTTATTCTGTAAATCAATAACTTATCCCGGCTCCATAATTACCCTGTGGGTTGTGTTGGGACTTTTTTTGCTGAATCAGAATTGAATTACTTATTCTCATTATACAGATTATTAAAGTCATCGATCAGCCACAAACCTGCAGACACACGCTAACTATCAGCTAATGCTAATCTCCGTGTGTGATTTATTTGGTTTCCCATGTGACGTTGGCCCAGTGTGATGTGATCCAGCAGCAGGTGTGACCAGCTCAACATCACAGCTGCAGTGAAAGAGCACCAACATTCAAACGCCCCGCCATGATGTTTGTACAGTTTGTCCACAACCACAGACACAAACTCCATTACACAGTGAAGAACTAAGAAAGAGCATTTTATCGAGCCACCACGAGGAAGTCCAGAGACAGGAAACAGAAAGGGCAAAATAAAGGGACATTTTGGTCGTCAGCCTTTTTTTAAACAGAAAACAACCTGTCACAGTCTGAGACAGACAAGGTTAAACAGAGGAGGAGCAGCAGAGAGACACGATGCTAAATGAACAGCTTTACTGTTCCACGGACATGAATCCTCTGGTTCTCTGCAGCCTGGAGGCCCCGGGCTCCGCTGAAAAACACTCCTTTAATCTTCCCGCTTCTCTTCCTTGTTGTGGTTTTCATTGCTCTGATTTCTTCATTGTTGTTTTTGGTTCAGTTCTTCCTCAGCTTCGTTTGAATTCTTCTCACTTTTATTAGGTTTGTTCGAGCTGTTTTGACTTTTATGTCTTTTATCGGCTCTGGTCGAATGGTTTTATTTTTTGCTTTTCTTGAGCTCTCGCCTGAGCCTTTCACTTCCCTGCAGAGTAACCGAGCCTCGGTTTGATCACAGGCTTTTGTTTGTTCGGTTTGAGGTGGAGGACGATGGGAAGTGAGCGGCCACTGGGTTAACTCTCTGAGTGTTCAGGCTAAGTGCTTCTATTTCTGATCTAGTTTCTAAACAAGTCAACAATTAAAACTGATTTGACCATTTTACTTTTTATATTTGGTTTAAAGTCTGAAGCTGCCAGTGGCTTTTCTTTATGGTTTACTTTTACCATCCCACAAATTACCTTCTCTCGCCACATTAAGGGAAAGAAAGAGTCAGTGAAACCCAAACTAATTAAATTCCTCTGTCAAAGCTAGAGGAGATTGAGATGAGAAACAGAAAGACGATGCATGAATAGATTGTAATGGATGTGTAGACACTTGGGGGAGGAGGCCTGAGAAACTAAAACAAGCCAAACAAGCCATGTGTTAGAGCAGGTAGTTTGACCACGTCAGTGACTCTGAACATGGCTTCCAGGCCAAAAACAGGTGCATTATTGTGTAGAGCGAGGTAGGGGTCATTGTGTAGAAGAAACACTGTGGCTTCACAAAATGACATAATGACTAACATATCCTATACAGAGCACATGATCTATTGATTGTATTGATTCTATTTTTGCTGTCTTTGTCAAGCTCTTTGTAACGGAGCTTTTATTATTACTATTATTATCATTTTGTGTTGAAGGTCCTGGTCTGAAGAAGCCAAGAGATCAGCATGATATATTATTAGAGGAGAAATGACTTTAATACATCTCCTAGACGCTAACAAGCTGATGACTGAGGCTGAATTAAAGAAGTTTTGTTTTTGGAGCCTTTTGGTGGTGGACGGGGGTCAGCATGGACCCCCTGACCGGTCTGAGGCTACACAGCCCCAAACACAACAAACTGTGATGCTCTGTGTTCTGACAGCTTTCTATCAGAACCAGCATGAACTTCTTCATCAGTCTGAGCTCCAGTAGCTCTTCTGTTGGATCAGACCACAGGGTCCAGCCTTCACTCCCCACCACCATCACTGAGCCTTGACCCCTGACCCTGTCTGTGGTCCAGTGGTTCTCCCTCCTTGGACCACTTCTGGTAGGTCCTGACCCCTGACCCTGTCTGTGGTCCAGTGGTTCTCCCTCCTTGGACCACTTCTGGTAGGTCCTGACCCCTGCAGCCCGTGAATGAATCTCAGTCCGTCTCTCTGGAGACATGTGGTGAAGAACTTACTTCACTGACCCTCTGAGCTCTGCTGATAGTAAATGACAAGAAAAACGACAATATTTTTACTTTACTTAGTTTATTAAAATGTTTAACTGGGTTTTTTGGTTGTGAAGTAGTGGAGAGAGACAGGGAATAGGAAGTGAAATGCAGGAAAGACTCACAAGGGTCAGAATCTGGACCTGCTCAGAGCTTATGCACCCATAGGGTGTGCACCTTAACCACCCAGTCAATGGGTTACCCCATTCAATTTTTAACTGAGGCAGCAGAAGAGTAGATAGAAGATGACAGACGGTGTTAACCACTGACCCTGTAAATGGGCATGAAGACTCCCAGTCACCCAGGAAGGTCTGGATCGAGGGCAACTGGACCTGGTTCGAGGAACTTGAGATACTCGACCCAGGACCTGGAGGACTGATGCTCTTCACACATTCTCCATCCTACTTGTTATGCCAACGCCATGGTTTGGTGTTATGAGCTCATTTCTTCCACCCTTTACATTTTATGGTCTTTTTGGTCGTGTTGGAACATTCGGCCTGTTGTTCCTCTGAGCTCGATTCAGATGTTTGTGCAGTCCCTTTGCTCATGGTCTCTTTTTGGAGCATCTCTTGAACTTCTTCTATTTTGTTAACCCATGATCTTCTCGCTCTCAGTATTTTCCAGCTGCAGATGTTTACACTGGTCCTTTTCTTTTTGCAGCTTGATGTTAAGCACCTCAATGACATTTTCCAGGGCTCAAAGCTGGTTTTAAGCTGATTAAAGTAAGTGCACAGGAGGTTGGACTGTCTGTCCAAAGGTTGAACTGTATCCAGATTCTGCAAAACATCTGTTTGGAACTTCTTCCCCAAGTCACGTGTTTCTTGTTCGTGGATCTGTTCCTCGAGTGCCTCCTGTCCATATATCTAAATCTTCCAGGTTCCCCGTTTTAATTGTCTTCATTTGCTACAGTGACTTCTTCTGTAAAACCTCTAGGCTTTGTCTTTTTTGGACAAAGTTTTTCTCTCTTGATGAAGAAAGGCACAGTTCTTCTCCAAGAGACTGATTTTAGGTGTAAACAAAGCAGCACATTTGTTCTGGTCCCTCTGCAGCTGCTCTCCGAGGTCACAGAGCTGCTTGTCTCACAGATTGTTGATCTCAGTTGGACTTTGTGTTTCTGTTTGTGGTGAAGTCACTCAGCGTTTGGCCTCTTGTGTGTCTGAAGCTAATGTGTGTGTGTTTCTGAGAACCACGCAGTGATGTCGCTGTGATGTCATAACCTGGGAGTGGTTTCGATCTTTCATGTTACATCATCATGACAGTATGTGTATCACACAAACACACAGGCTGTAAACATGTTTATTATTGTGTACTGCTGTAGTTGGACATTTTAACATGGAGTCTCTGGACTGACTCAGTGCTGGACCAGACTCTAGTGGACTGTAGAGGAACTGCAGGTCTAACAGGAGTCTCTGGACTGACTC
>CM076650.1:759146-770973 GCA_038496675.1 Rachycentron canadum
GAGAGAAACTTCAAATCAGCTCTAGAACAACACAAACACATGTGTGGAACTTCCTGTGTTGAAGTTTTCTTTGGTTATTCTGGTTTACAGTGTTTTTATCTAGAAAATAAGGAGAAATTCACTGTTTTTACTGACAGATATAATGAGCTGAGGTTGATTCTGAAGATGTGGAGACTTTAATTAGTGAAGCTCCCTCATGATGTTTGAACAAATACCCTCCTGATTTCATGAGATCTGCTTTGGGTATTTGGCGTCTGCAGAAGACGGTGATCTGTCCTTTACTACTAAGACTCTAAGAACAGTTAAACTGTGTGTATGTTGTTCGTCTGTCAAACACGTCCATAATTTGCGGTGTAATGAACAGGGTTTGGTTCTGATGGCCTGTTTCATTCTGGACCTAGTACAAGGTTCTGTTTATTCATCCATAAAAACCAGAAATTACAGCACTAATCAACCGACACTGACCATAAAATAACAAACAAACAACCATAAAGTGAAACCACAGAGAAAAACATGACACAAAATTTCCCATCATAATATCTGAGGTCGCTAAAATGTAAAGTCAACGAGCTACAACCTTTCAGATACATTTCATCACTATTAACCTAAAAGTGAATGAATCTTTTATGTCTCATCACATTTTTGGCAGCTAATGGTTGTTTACGCCTCAGTTCCTGTTGTGTTTACAGGAGGTTATGATACATCCTGCTGGACACTGTCGTGTCAGGCCAGGAGCTAGTTGGTTAGCACGCTAACTTCAGTAGTACAAATAAGTTTTAGGAGAAGAAGCAAAACAAGAGGATACGTTTCCAACACTTGACAGCTGCTGGTGAGTGAAGGGAAGAAGTTTTGATGCTAAACTCACATCGTTTGCTCAGGACTGGTAAAAAAAACAGCTGCTAATGCTAATGTTAGCTATGTTTAAGGTTACATATTGTGTGCTTGCTAAAGGAAGATACTGTCTTTGAACTCAAGGCTTTAGGCTGAGACAAGTGTATGAAACAGCCTTTGAGACACAAGCTTTCAATAATGGCTTAACAATAAATTTATTAATTCTTATTCTATCCATATAAAATAAGATATAAAATAATGAATCCATATTTTTAACGGCTATTAAAATATACATAAAATTTTAAAAAAGGACACACTGAGTTTTTAGTTGCTCAAAAATGATGGATTTAATAAGAGACGTGGATTTAATGAAACATTATTGGACTCCAGCTCAGTCCAGAACAGAATTGAGTTGGTCTTGTTTATGTTAAAAAGACATTATCGCCGTGTGGTGATTGATTTCACTTCCACCCTCATTCCTCTGACTGTTTGCTAACTGGGATTAATTATCTGTCATGTTATTAATTTGTCAGTTGAATGAGGAGAAACCAGCAGCTGCTCTGATGGAACGTTTCAACATGTCACCAAAGCAGTTTCTTCTGAATGAGATGTCAGAGAATCAGAGTCCGAGACAGGAAGTTGTGGTTGAGGGGGTTTTACAAACCTTGAAGTACTGTGAAGTAACAACTGATCAACTGATCTGTCCCAGAAGCCCCTGCTCAGATCGGCCTCTGATTGGGATTCTCCTTCGCCTCCTGCTTGAAACTTGCCGTGTTTGCATAAGTGCAGAAAAATGCACATAACAGCAGCTTTTCCCTGATTCGACCACGGCGGAGCAGCCTGTTGAGGAGGAGCAGGGACTGTGGTTCCCCTCTGTCTGTTTGTTATGAGGAGAGTTTGGGTATCGGGGCAGTGAAAGCATTCATTCAAAATGTCTTGTGTTGTTTGTCTGCGGAGGACGGCTCTGCTCTGTATCACGCTCACATGTCTGCAGAGGACAGTGTGTGATAGAGATGAAGGGCGGAGGATGGCTGGGAAAAAACAGAGACAAATAGACCTCTGTTCGCCGCCTCCGACTAACGCCCTCGTTTGGCGAGATGTCTGGGTCAAAAGAGCAACAAACCGAAGCCTTTGCCCTACATCGACCAAAACCATGCATGAACAAAGCCATGCAAAGGCTCTTTTCTTTTCTGCAGGGGGGTCCAAACGTCTGGAAGGGCATCAGTGACGCCTTCACAGACTGAGCTCAGTTGACAGTGTCCAGACGTGAGCATGTGCTGTTACAGTCAAACAGCGTTGAATGATCATCACTTCTCTACGAGTTCACCTCCTGTTGTTGCTGTAGTTTTTATTATGAATCACTTTCCACAAGTTACTTGACTCAAATATCCTGGAGCAAAAAACTCTGGTTGTTAAAGAAGTCAGATTGTATTGAAGTCTATGGGAAAATGTCCCTACTTCTCCCTTGATTTATTAGCTCAGTAAACGTTTTCCTAATGAGTTTATGGTCTCAGTCTCTAGTTTCAAGTCTTCAATACAACATGATGTTAATTTTTTAAATGATGGTTCATTTAGAGGAAAATAGACCAGAAAGCAGGGGATGAATTAGGGGGCGTGGCTACTGTGTGACTGCTAGACTGTACCACCCAATCAGGATAGAGTACAGAGCAGGTCAGCTCCACCCCTCACTCCTCCTCAGCTCCACCTTCTCCTCCAAAGATGGTTTCTACTGGTTTCAAAAAACCAAGATGGCCGACGGACAAATTACATCAGTTATATATAGTACCAAAGACGCACAAGATCACGTTAGTTTCCTGGTTGGTCTGTAGTTTTGAGATGAGCATAACTTTATCAGTGGAAGTGTGAACTTCTTTCATCACTACTCTGACTCTCTGAGATTTTGCTGCACAGGAAGTATTTCAGGAACAATAAAAATATGGTTTCATGGAAGAAGATTAACTAGTGAGTTTGCCAAGGTTTCCTAGTTCAGTTTTCCCATGTCCAATAAAAAGTACTGCACAGCTGCTTCACTAAACAGGAAGCATCTGGAGGGCGAACAGCTGCCGTCAGCTGACAGCAAAGCAAGAAGCATCTAGTCACATTAACTGTGACAGGTTTGATTCTTCTTGTAGAAAAACTGACATTTAACTGTGAATAGTGAGTCTGTCTGGGAGCCAGTTCAAGGTCAATAAAATACCTGTATAACTGAGTTTAGGGGCTAATGAGTGCTCGGTCTTCTTTATAGAAAACATGAGCATCAGGCTTCTCCTTGGAGCTGCAGCTGATTCTCTCTTCGGCTGCTTGACGTCAACTGCTGTCTGTTTACTGTGCTCTCTGCAGGTTCGGGTTATATTCAGCCAAAGGCCGTTTCTTAGAAAAAGAAGCACCACTCTGCAGAATCAGGAGCATGACGGAACATGGACTGCACTTATATAGCACTTCACTACTCCTAGGTCCATTGGCTTCACTTTCCAGAATCCAGGTCCAGGTTTAGAGACACTCATGTGTTCATAATGATTTAGAAATTAAGGACAGTCGAGCTGATGACTTGGTAACAATGACTTGCCAGTTACTGATTTAGCCCAGAGTTTGTAGCTTTAACTCTGAATTTCAGATCAGCCTTACCAACCTATAGTTTGTACTTTTATGTGTGCACACTAACAATGAAATGAAGACAGTTGGTTTTCTGCCTTTTTCTTTCAAAGTCTCACAAGCTGAAATGTTTTGTAGAGACGAGACTCGAACTCCTGGGTTAGATGAACTTCGTAATAATAGATGTTAATGAAATATAACTTGCCCTAAAAAAATAACAACCCATTGTTGCCAGTTACAAACACAAAGACTTTTATTTCTCAAGGTCCAAAAAGCACTGAAGTGAAACGTATGAGAAAAACAAGTTGTTTTTTTAAATTCCTCCATAATAAACTAACGGCGCTGACGACTGAACTCAAACATGGTTTCATAGCCTCATTTTATCCTCCAATCAACAACAGGCAATGTGTCACATGACAACTCTCTTCAAGTACTTTCTTAATTATGTTGGTTTGATCACTCAGATTATTACAAACATGGAAACTCTATTTCTTTACACTGTACAAAAATAATACTAATTATTACAAAAACAGTTGCGTCTCATGAAGAATTCTTTTCAGTAGCAAAAGTGATACGACTGCCACCATGTTGGTTTGTATAAGAAAAGACCCTGCAGCAGCAAAATCTGTCTCTAACCACCCCCACCCCACCCCACCTCCTCCTTTTCCATGTAAAGTACTTACAACAGAAAACCCTGACAAACATACCAACAAAACGGTATCAAACAACAGACAACGTACAAAACGGTTCATTGAGGCACGGAAATGCCCAAATCCAAAAGGCTAAAAATAAACTTTTCTTTCAAAAGGCTTTTGGCGTTGAAGAAAAATATATCAAAAAAAAAGAAGTGGGAAGCTTACAAAGCTGTCGACCCTTCAACTCTAAACTCATAAATAACAAAAGAATATCTTAAGGCTCTTGACGATTAAGTTAATAAATCAAATATACACAATGATTAATTAAAAATTATTTACACATCTATACAGAGACATTCTACATGGACGATTCTTCATATTGCTGACCCCGCCCCCAAAAAATGAACAAAAACAAAATAAATATTTCTTTTTCCAATTTCATGAAACTGAAATATAAGGTCTTCAGGAACGCCGCTGCTCGTCCACAACATCAGAGATCCAGCCAACCACGGTGGAGCGTTCAGACCAGTGTCAGTCGAAACATAAATTAAACAGAAAAAATCCAACGCCGTCGAATCTGTTCTGATTCAATTCTGTACAAAAAAAACAACAACAAAAAAAAAAAAAAACATAAAAAGTGACGAGTTTCTGATCTCCATCAGTCACTTTGACCCCTCAGCTATACGATAAACTCCATCCTGTTTACGCTCTGTGACTGAAGTTGCCTGTTGTCCTGTTTGCTAGTCCAGTGTGGGGGTTTTCCTGTCGTATGGTGAGGGGGGCGGTCCTCCCAGTCCACCAGTGAGTACGCCGGTGGCGCCCTGTGGAACCTCGCCTTCTGCAGCCTCTTGTCAGCCTCGTCCTCATCCGATTGGCTCCCAGGGTCTGACTTCCTGATCTTGGCGTTGACGGAGTTCTTGTCCTCGTACAGGTGGTGATGGAGGAGGAGGTGGTGCTGCTGATGGTGTTGGTTTGGAGGGTTTTTCTCGATGGGGTTCTTGATGTGGTTGAGCTGCTCGCGGGCGGTGATGATGCTGTTCTGGAGGGCGTTGTTGTCCTCTGCTGCGGGCGCCAGAGATGATGAGGCCTGGGTGCTGACCCCCGTGTGGGCGCTCTGCTTCCTCCGCCTCTTCACGCACCATAGCAACATGGAGCCAACCGCCAACGCCCAGACGGCGATCACCACGCACACCAGCAGGGGCACCAGGTAGTCTGCTGGATGGAGAGAGCGGCAAGTCAATGAATGCCTCAGTATCTACAGCCTTTACTCTGTTAACCTGTTATCTGTGTTCTTAAAGGGACAGTACAACTTAGAGCAGGAGGACCAGGGTGCATTTAGCCTAGCTTAGCACAAAGACTGGAAGCAGGTGCAAAGTGTTAGCATACCTCCTAAACTAGCGAGTTGCTGACTGTAAAATTTGGGAGCTAAACCAACCACTTGTTAAGTTTCAGTCCTGATTCTGGTCTTTGTGTTGAACTTCAGACAGTTTCTTTAAAATCACTCACAGAAAATTTAACTCAAACCAAACCCAAAACATGGGCAACAAGTTTAATCAAATAGTTTCAACTCAGGATATTCAGGAGCTTTCAGCCCCGCCTCATGGTCTTCCCAGTTTTAATGGGGACAGCTCAATAATCATTAAGTGGCCTAAGTGTGGAACATAATGTGTGTGGATGCAGATTGAAAACTCAAGTTAAAACTATTAAAACCATGAACTGAGTCGAGCCTGAAGTCGTTCAGCGGCTCACCGTTGGCGTCGTGGCTCTGTCGTCTCTGGATGCGAACCTCGGCGATGGCGCTGATGATGGAGCTGTTGGCGCTCCTCTTACTGACCAGATCCATGAGCCGGTCCGTGATCTCCTTGACGAAAGTCATCCCTCCCCTCTGGTCGTCCATGGACTGGAACAGTCAGCAGAAAAACACCGTCATGGTCTGTCCGGCTCTGACAGCTCAGTCTAAACAAGTGCTCAGCACAGAAACCCTCCAATCTCGTCTTTTTCTTCTGGGTTGAAACAATTTGTTAACCTTCACTTCAGCCCCACTTCTTACAGCAGTGGGAGCATCGTGATCTGCTGCTGCTCTTATCTCTTTCCACTTCATTTTATGAACCTCAGAGTTCTCCGCCTGCCTTTTGTTATCCCAGACTGTTGGTCGATGTCAAACGTGGAAATCAACCTGTCGGCGTTTTCGGAGGCGTGACTTACGATGGCGACGTGGATCTCGTTGTTGGTGCTGAGCGACGGCTCACAGGTCAGGGTCACGGAGGAATCTGAGGACAGGTTCTTGACGCCGTAGAGGGTCCTGAGCTCGCGACAGACCTGCTCCACTGTCACACCCTGTCAGAGCGCACCAGAGGAAAACCGTCAGCTGCCACAGGTATCAAACACACGTAACGGGAGCATCAAGGCGCTTTGATCAAGGGTCCTATGGAATCAATATTAATAAATAAATACAGCTATAAAATGATGCCTCAAATCAATCCACGCCCCCTTATTTAAATAAGTAATAACAAGTGGAAATAAAAAGAGTTGGAAAATAAATGTGGTATTTGGAAATAGTTATTTACTGAATTCTATTTATATTTACACTGATTTACACTGTAATTCAGGATAAATATCTTCCCACAGTTAGAAATCCAGAAGAGCAGACGCAGGAAACCAGACTGACCTTTGCCATGACGTCCTTGTTGAAGGTGAAGGTGACGTTGGTGCAGATGCTGTCTGCGTGACACCTGGCTGTGGGCGGGGCGCGGTGGGCGGGGCTCCAGCACTCCCCCTGGTTGGGACAGGGCTTGACGAAGCAGAGCTCGTCCTGGACGGCGACGCAGGTCTGACCGGCCGGACACTCGGAGCCGTGACTGTTCGTGTGGAGGCTGCAGAGCTTGGGTCCACACCAAAGCTGTCAGAGACAAACGTTAGATCGTATGATGGTTTACGACTTTGGTGTAAAATCTTTATATAATTAATTAAAGTGCATGAACCCAGATGAAGCCTCAGCTCTACCTTTGTGCAGGCGACTCTCCCGTTGTGACAGCGACAGCTGTTACAGTCTTCGTCCCACCTGCTTCCATCCAGAGCCACGAGGCCCCCGACCACACACGGCCTCCCCGACACTGCCGCACAAACCAGAGGCAGCGTCATCACTCAGCTCTGAGAGCATCAAGACGCCCCGAGGTCTGAGTCCTGGAGGAGTCTATAAACCTACCACCTTTAAAACCTGTCTCTTCTTCTACTGTTTTAGTTAAAATCTGGTCTCTTCTACATTAACTCCTCCATCCACAGAGCTCCAGAGTTTTCAGCCTAAAACAGGGACCTTCAGAAGGGCCCCTACGGTCTTATCAGCCTGGACTAATCATGGCCCGACAACGCTGAGTGTGAATTAAATATTACAACATGAATGAGTGGTGGAAAGCGGCTGACTGTGGGGAGGAGGTTGTACCTTCTTGGCAGCGCGGCCCAGTTCTTCCTGCTGGACAGACGCAGCGGTAACCGTTAATCTCATCCACACAGGTGGAGCCGAAGGCGCAGGGCGACGACTGGCACTCATTGATGTCTGAGAGAGAGGGATGGCTTTTGTCATTTTCAGTTGTGTTCACAGAATGTGTGTGTTCACTGTAAATGAAGCTGTTAGTAACAAAGAGACGGTGGAAGCTGAGAACCAGTCCAGTCTGTTTGAGCCTTCACACTAAACTCCATTCACAGTCTCTTCAAAATATAAGAAATCAGCAGCCGAGAGGAATCTGTGACAGCAGGTCTGCTTTTCATCATCAATTCATCTGTTGATGTACTGATTAAATAATTAACTCTTAAGACTGTTTAAAAGAATTAAATTTCCTGTCAGGCCAACTGTCCAAAACCCAAAGATATTCAGTCTTTAATCTTTAATCTTATTAAAGCTCTTATTAAAGGAAGCCATATAAATTTGACAAATTTATCATTTTGTGTAATATATGTATTTAACAATTAATCAACTAAAATAAAAGGTGGATTTTATTTTTCTTTTTTGGAGCTAGACTAATAGTGTCCCTCTGCCTCCACGCCCCCTAACCCATCCCCTGCTTTCTGGTCTATTTTCCTCTAAATGGACCATCATTTAAAAAATGAACATCATGTTGTATTGAAGACTTGAAACTAGAGACTGAGACCATAAACTCATTAGGAAAATGTTTACTGAGCTAATAAATCAAGGAGAAGTAGGGACATTTTCCCATAGACTTCAATACAATCTGGGTGAAAGCTGGTGAGAAAAGAGAAAGTAAATGAGAGGCTGAAAAGACAGGTTGGGTGGGAGTGATAAAGGTCAACACTCACTGATCCTGCAGTCTGGGCCGGCGAACCCCGGAGCACATTCACACCGATACCAGTTGTCTCCATCGACACAGGTTCCACTGTTATAGCTGCAGGAGAGAGAGATGATCAGTGACGTCTACAGTCTACACTCTGTCCCAGACCAAGACTTCACAAAGTACCAAGACATTTTGACAAAATAAATAAAAAAAAATAGTTTGAATCCACCATAATTTCCCACCGTTGCTATAAATCAGAAGGCCTGACCTAAGTGAGCTGGAGCCCTCATTCTAACCCTAATCTTAATTATAGATGGAAAAATGTTTTTTTTCTGTGATCTGTGTTTTTGAAAGATATGAGCAGTTTCTGACTCTGTGGTTTGGAGACACGAGTGGGAGCTGAGCAGATAAAAGCAAAACTGGCAGAGACTTTGTTGTTTTGTTCCTGTTTTGTTCCAGATTTGATTTAGTGAAAGGACAAAAGAGGAGGAGGAAGAGGAGGAGGCCAAATAAGGAGAATTCAATGTGAGATATGAAGGCTGAGCACACAGTTCTTAATGGCATTTCTTTCAAAACCACAGGTGTGATGTCAAAAATACTGGACTTTGTGTCCAAGCTCAGATGTGTCAGCTGAACTCACCAGGGATGAGGACTGCAGTCGTTTGCATCTGGAAAATAAAGACAACGTCGTGTTAGACTCTGCTCACTGTGTCTCTTTAGTCCAACTATCTGTCTGCACACGCGACCGTCTCGACAACTGCTGCACAGTTTGTTTCTAAAAATCTGAGCAGCCATTCATGGTCCCCAGAGGATAAATCCAGATTAATTTCATTGGGGCCTCAACTCATGTTTTCAGACAGGGGACGAGTCGGGAAGACAGTTCACATCACCCACATGCATCGTGAGATTAAGGCTAAAATTAGCCTGTTAACACATCAACATTTAGCATTCTGTCATGCTAAACATTAGCAGCTAAAAATTAGCATCATGCGGTTTTTATTTCAACAAGCTAAATGTCCTGCAAGAAGTAGGATTTCAACAGTCACAGTTTTCAACTTGCTCAATGTTGGGGGTTTTGGGGGAGGAACACTAAATGCTTTGATGAACCATTTCAACCATTTTTAGCATTAGATGGTAAAAGATGGTAAAATGACTGAAAACAAGACCTGAAAGTGATTAAACATCAGTGGAGTCTTTTGATGGAGCGTCTTTAGATAAACGTCTTCTGGTGCTTTGCCTCATTTACCTGATTAATGTTTCAAATCCCAAAGATACATTTTCTATCACAGAGGACACGTTTCATATAGATGCAGTTGATATGTCTTGTTAGCGTCATCTCTCTGGTGCATGTTTTGTGAATGGTGGGTAGGTCGGCGTTGTGGAGTGACTCACTGTGGCTGCAGGTGGCGCCCTCCCAGCCCTCCTTACAGACGCAGCTGAAGGAGTCTCCGTCCACCACGCAGGTTCCTCCGTTCTCACAGGGGCTCGGCAGACAGCTGCTGTTCTTGGCTGTAGAGACAAACACGACCGTCAGCCACAGAGCCCACGCAGAAACACTCAAACGAACATGTCGTCAGACTGACCGATGTTACAGGTGGCGCCCTCCCAGCCTGCAGCGCACACGCACTTAAAGGTGTCTCCTTCATCGTTGCAGGTTCCTCCGTTGTTACAGGTGGTGTTGTCACACTGACTCTCTCCTGCGAGTGAAAACAAAGATTATAGCACAAACGTAGGTTGGATGTTTCACTGTCACCTCTGACTCTGGGTCCAATAGATGGTTTAACTGTGTTTTCAAATGTGCTCTGGTATTAACTGAATAACTGATTAGCTAGTCAAGATATTTAGCATGCTAACACCTCCAGCATTTAGTTTTAGCATGCTAATGTTTAGCATGTCAGAGTGGTTACTATGTAAGTTTATGGTATATGGTAATTTATCTATCAAAATAAAGGTTCTCAAATGTTCTCACTTTTATCCAAAGTGACTCAGAAGTCAAGGACAAAGTGAAAAAGTGAAAGCAATAAATTCATTCAATAAGATGCACATAACACAACATAGCATAAGAAGCTAACAGTGTTTAAACACGCTTAACATGTTAATATTAACATATTAACGCAGTTCTATCAAATCAGGGCTTAAAACTTTTCTGTTTCTTGTTTCTTAAATGGAACGATGTATTTACATCCTGCATATTTTCTATATTATACTGTTTCTTAATGCCTTTTATGTCATGTATAATAATCACTTCTAATGACAATGACAGGTGACATTTTCCCATAGACTTCAATCCAATCTGACTTCTTTAACAACCAGTGGAGTCGCCCCCTGATGGTCATTAGAGAGGATGAAGGTTTAAGGCTCTTCAGACCTGGCTTCACTTCACAGACCCAGAGTCCAGGTCCAGGTTTATCGACAGTCGGGGGAAACACACGTTAAACTTGTCCTCTCATGGTTTAGACTTTATAAAGTGGACTCACTGGAGCTGCAGGTCTTTCCCTTCCAGCCGTCGTTACATTCACAGTAGAAGTCACTGACCAGGTCCCGGCAGACGCCTCGGTTCTGACAGGGAGCAGAGCCGCAGTCGTCGATGTCTGAACCATAACGAGACAAAACCAGGTCAACGACAGCTCCAGCATCACCTCCACCGAGGAAGAGGAGTGAGGAGGAGGAAGAGGACTCACTGTTCTGGCAGGTGGGGCCGTTCCAGCCTTCGGCACATATGCACTGATACTGGCTGACTTTGTCGATACAGGTCCCTCCGTTCAGACAGGGGGCGCCCTCACAGTCATTAATGTCTGAGACAGAGAAATAGAATTAAAATGAAAATAAAATAATTCATAAGGATTATTCAACCCCAGAGGAGCCTCAGATACTCACTCTCATGGCAGTAGGTCCCGGTGAATCCCTCCTCGCACTCACAGCTGAACTGACCACCAGCGTGGCTCCGACACCGTCCGTGGGGGCCGCACACGTTGGATGAAATCAAACGCACCCCTCCTGGTGTGCTGTTGGATGCCACCGCCACCGTGCAGCTGTCAATGACTGTGGAAGAGGAGGTTAAAACCTAGCTTATCTTAAGTTATCTTACCAAAATGTTAAAAGTCAGACATTGATGGCATCATTATTTGTTTATTGGAAACAGCTGCAGGTGATAATCATTGGTTGAAGTCATGAACAGTGACTGAGTGGGAACCTTTGCAAGGCGTGGTGCGGCAGTGGTCCTTCAGGCGCGAGCAGTTCCTGCCATCATAGTCCTCGGGACATTTACAGACGTAGTCGGACGCCAGGTTGAAACACTGTCCGCCATTTTGACACGGACTGTGGAGGCAGTAATCGATATCCAACTGTGGGAAAGACAATAGACGAGGACACGACACTCGTCATTTCACCAAGACAGAAACTTCAAATCAGCTCTAGAACAACACAAACAAATGTTTGGAACTTCCTGTGTTGAAGTTTTCTTTGGTTATTCTGGTTTACAGT
>CM076650.1:781514-800040 GCA_038496675.1 Rachycentron canadum
CCTTCACCTCCATCCTTCACCTTCACCTCCATCCTTCACCTCCATCCATCACCTCCATCCTTCGCCTCCATCCTTCACCTTCACCTCCATCCTTCACCTTCACCCTTCACCTCCATCCATCACCTCCACCCTTCACCTCCATCCTTCACCTCCATCCTTCGCCTTCACCTCCATCCATCACCTCCATCCTTCACCTCCACCTTCATCCTTCACCTCCATCCTTCACCTCCACCTTCATCCTTCACCTTCATCCTTCACCTCCACCTTCATCCTTCACCTTCATCCTTCACCTCCATCCTTCACCTCCACCTCCATCCTTCACCTCCATCCTTCACCTCCACCTTCACCTCCATCCTTCACCTCCATCCATCACCTCCATCCTTCACCTCCATCCTTCACCTTCATCCTTCACCTCATCTCTGCTTTTATTCCCTCTCGACCTTCACTTACAGTGAAATAGCTGACGGTCAGTTACTGACCTGAGGAGGTGGGGCTGCACTGGAACCCGTCGCCGTGGAAACCAGGATGGCACTGGCAGCCGTAGGAGCCCTGTGTGTTGGAGCAGGAGGCGTCGCGGTGGCATGGATCCTGCTGACACTCGTCCACGTCTGAACAGACACAGGAACAAAGATGAAGACAAACACTGAACCTGCAGGAACCAATCAGCTGCAGGATTTGGAGCAAGTGGGTGGAGTTTCAAGATACAGTATCAACAATGGCCACCAGGTGCTGACTCCATCCATTGACTGTCTATAAAAGTGGATGGAGCCTTAAACCTTCATCCTCTCTAATGACCATCAGGGGGCGACTCCACTGGTTGTTAAAGAAGTCAGATTGTATTGAAGTCTATGGGAAAATGTCCCTACTTCTCCTTGATTTATTAGCTCAGTAAACGTTTTCCTAATGAGTTTATGGTCTCAGTCTCTAGTTTCAAGTCTTCAATACAACATGATGTTCATTTTTTAAATGATGGAGGAGGGGGCGTGGCTACTGTGTGACTAACAGACTGTACCACCCAATCAGGATAGAGTACACAGCAGGTCAGCTCCACCCCTCACTCCTCCTCAGCTCCACCTTCTCCTCCAGACATGGAGACTGATGGGTGACATCACAGAGGGTTGACTCCGTCATCTGACCATCTTCCAGCTCAAGGTTTCGTTATTTGCATCCTCAGGACTTTCAACCATATTTTATGATCCCCACAATGTCAGTAGAGGGAGTTCACTCAGGGATTTGTCCTCATCCAACCTTTTCCCAGGTCAAGGTCAAGGTCAGGTCATCAAACCACAGTTAACGGCCATGACAGAAACATTTATTGAACATTTAATGGATTAAAAACAAGCAGCTCTGTGAAGCTCTGTGAAGCTCCAAGCACCACTAACAGTGGTGGTGGTTGCTAACATCAGTGTGCTAACATTACATACTTTCAATAACTAACTTTAGACTGTATGGACCTTTATTCTTTCAGTGTCGCTGGTTCTAAACCTGAGGGGCTGGACGCTCTAAAGGTCACATGTGAATATAAGTGGTCTGGTTTGTTTGAAAATCCTTTTTAATGAGCCTCTGCCTCCTCTCTGTTCCCTCTCTCCACAGCTGCAGGGCATCACAACCAGCCCGACACTGCATGAATACAACTGTATATACAGCTGCTCCTGTTCTCTCCCCCTCACTCTGTTCTCAAGGTTTCTCACTCTCACAAACCAGCTGATGAAGCTTCAGTATATTCCTGCTCCTCAGAGGATGAACTGTCCTAAACTTTATCTTGAAGCTGTGCGTGGGTTAAATGTCCAGCTCTGAGCTCCGTGGACTGGTCTTGTCCTCTGGTCCTGCTGGTTTCTGTCAACACTGACTCTGATCCAGCTGAGCTGCAGGAACATTCTTCAGTTTACAGACTCTGCAGAGTGGAGGACGTGGGGAGGAGGGAGATGTATATACAAGAGATGAGCTGCACAGCTGTAAGGCAGGGTTCTGCATTTCCTGTCCAGGTGGAAGCATTTCCTGTCCCCGGGGCCCCACAGAGCTGACGTCTCCTTCACCTGCTCTGAGCATCGAGGTTGAACCTCTGTGACTGAGAGTTTTTAACGTTTCTCTGAGGACGTTTTAGTCAGGTTTTTTTCACCTTCATACAATTTGCAGACAAATTAAAAGTTCATGAAGAAAACATGTGGAGGCCAACTTGTTTCAGTATTATTTGTGTGAACAGATCAACAATCTGTGGGAAAATATATCATCTGTAAATATAAAACATCTGCCATTAACATCAGTCACAAAATGATCTTACTCAATTTACAAACACCCAAAATCAATGAATTAAAAAAATGATTTGAGGCCCTTTATTTAATTTATCAGTAAATAAAAAGCAAATCTCTTCAACAGACGTTTTCTATTAGTGAATCTTTATCTTTATTCTTATCAGACGACCTCATTTCTGCTCTTCGATGAATGAGAGTATCATCATCATCATCGTTTTCACCTGGGATGAAATCCAGCGCCCTGTTTTCATGAATCTTTCTAGTCACCATGGCAACAGCTGTTGGTTTTGAAGGTATCGTTGTTATATTTCGTATGAACAATGACAGGAAATGTGACATTTCTAAAAAAAAAACACCAACAGTCACATTTTCAAAGAGCTGAACCAGGACGTCACTGGTCACATCTAACAACCGTTAATGTAGCACAGCTATTATTATTATTTATTAGTATTATTTGTATTTGATTTTGTAGATGAACTAAAATGATTCACAGATCATTTTTCTATTTGTGGACAATGAGTATCTGTTTATATTTGTAAGATATTTTTGTGGTCCCACATTTACACACTGATTGTTGATGTCACACAGATGATGTTGAAACAAATCTACCTCCATAAAAACAGTTCAAATGCTCCTTTGACTGAGCTTCACTGAGCGGAGTCGGCGAACTCACCCTGACACACCCGGCCGTCGCCCACAAAGCCCGGCAGGCAGGAGCAGGCGAAGGCCGAGCCCCCGCTGTAGCTGCACCCAGCTCTCTCAGGAACGTCGCAGTCGTGGCTTCCTCTCTGGCAGTGATCCACCGGACGGTTCTCCTCTGCAGGACCGGGCACAAACCAGAGGTCAAAGGTCGAGGTCAAGTGGAGCCTTTTCATATTGTTAAGTCAGTTCAACAAAAAGTTCCTAAATCTGCTGTGATAGGAAGAAGAAGAAGAAGAAGAACCATCAGCAGCTGAAGATACGTCTTCTGATTTTTGTTGTTTTGTTGGAACAAGGTTCTTCTCACGACCTTTCAGACACTTCAGAGCGTTGGGACATATGTAAGACACTACACTACACTAAACATCACGGTAAATATAAGACTTTCTTCAGTGACTGTGCTTGTTTTAAAGAAAAACCTTTTTTAACTCTTTTCTGCTTCCATGAGTTGCTCATTTTAATAGGTGGGTCTGGTTGTTTCCACCTCTGGAGTCAGATGTTGGCGAGTAAAGGATGAAGTTTGATGTTGAACTTATGATTATTCGACACTGGTGAGTAAACAGTTGTTTGCTTTAAACAATGTCAGACTTACTTCAGTCTGTCCATCTGTGAGAATCGCATGAAATATTGTTGTATGTTTACTCATTAATGTTTCTATTGTTGATTTTTATTAAAAAATGGAAATGTCTTCTGCACTTCTGGGCCACCGTAGATATCACACAGCCTGGCTCTGGTTCAGTCTCGTTCAGTCAAACAGATCCTTTATTATTTGTGTCTCTTGGCGGCTTTTAGAACATCTGTATGAGCAACAAGGGACAAACAAAGACACACACAGGAACTACACACACCCCCACCCACACAGCTGTCAACACACACACATTAAAACACACCAATGCAGGTCTTTCCATCGCTGGCGAACACGAAGCCGGTCACACACTCACAGCGGAAACTCCCCGGCAGATTGGTGCACTCAGTGTTGGAGCCACAGACTAAAGGATTCTCCCTGCACTCGTCAACATCTGCCGAGGACACGCCAACATGGACAGAGGTTAGTCTCTAAGGAGGGATCATGGGAGTTTCTGTGTGGAGGCTACAGTGACTTGGGCAGATGGGTCAGGGCTAGCTGGCTAGCATGCTAACTTCAATAGAAGAAAGAACCTGAGAGAGCTAAGAGTTAGCATTGGTGTTTATTTCCTGTTGACAGATGTAGTTTGATACTGGACTGAGAATGTTTCACTGGTGAGTAAACAGCTGTTAATGCTAACGTTAGCTAAGTAGCAATAATCTAATTTAAACATGGTAAATATCAGACTTAATTCAGTTTCTACTTTGTTTTAAATAAAAACCTGATTTAACTCTTCAGAATTGGAAATTGTTCAACCGTAATCACAGAAGTTGTGCGTCTATATAATTGTATTGTTTAGTGTGAATTGAAGCAGATACATGTGTGAAACTCTGCGGTGTGAGGTTGTGTTACCGTGGCAGTAGCGTCCGTCTCCAGTGAAACCAGCGGCGCACTCACAGGTGAACCGGAGGCCTTCACCTGCTCTGCACACGGCGTTGATGTCGCAGCCGTGTCGGCCGGTGAAACACGGGTTCTGCTCTGGAAGACTGCCTGCAAAAAACACCGTCAGGAACTTTTAATGTGAAGCCCAGAGTGAAACCAACATCCACCCGTTTCCTGTTGAACCAGCTGACCAATCAGGAGGGGCTAATTCAGCTAACTTTAGTATCTTTATTATTCAGTCTTTATCTTTGTTTTCCTTTTAGCATCTTACTTTTTATTTTCTTGTTTTACTAACGTCAATAAATCTCCTCTGGTTAAATCTCTTTATTCTTTCATTTTAATATTTGTTTTCCTGTTTTTGGTGTTTGTTCTTTTATAAGGTTCACGATAACGTTTCTTCAGTTTTTATTGTTTGTTATTTATAACAGTTGTTTATCGCTCAGTGGGGGACTTGCTCATTGCTTTTACTTTGTAAAGCACTTTGTGTAACATTGTCTGCATGAACAGTGCTACACAAATAAAGTCTGATTGATCGACAACCATGAATCAATATCAACAACCTAAGTTATTTTTAACAGAGCAGCTGTCACAGGATGTTTACATGTTAATGTCTTTTCTGACACGACTGATCAACGGCAACAGGTTCAGACTCTCATTGAGCAGGAAGTCTCAGTTTTTAAGACGCCCGGTGTGATCAATGTCCTCAGAGGATGAACCACAGACTGTCTCTAAACCTGGACCCGGACTCTGGGTCTGTAAAGTGAATCAGTGCTGAGGAGCCTTAAACCTTCATCCTCTCTAATGACCATCAGGGGGCGACTCCACTGGTTGTTAAAGAAGTCAGATTGTATTGAAGTCTATGGGAAAATGTCCCTACTTCTCCTTGATTTATTAGCTCAGTAAACATTTTCCTAATGAGTTTATGGTCTCAGTCTCTAGTTTCAAGTCTTCAATACAACATGATGTTCATTTTTTAAATGATGGTCCATTTAGAGGAAAATAGACCAGAAAGCAGGGGATGAATTAGGGGGCGTGGCTACTGTGTGATTGACAGACTGTACCACCCAATCAGAGCAGGTCTTCAAACAGATCATTTTGTTCAATTGTGTAAAGGAGGAAATTCTTCCCCTCACAGAAACTGATATTTCTGTTTGACAAATGACTTAAACGATTATTAAAATATTTTTCTTTCAGTGATCTTGTTGTTAACTGTTGCAACAATTAGTCATTGAATTGATTTGTCAGTTAAAAGAGAATTGACAGCTCAATCCTAGACTCTGCACTGTTCTTGGTCCTTCAACGTGTTAAACTGAAGATTTTTGTATTTTATTTGGAAAAAACCCAACATCACTTTCTGCTGACAGATCCATGTTCCCATCGTCTATGTCTGAGGTTTCCTCCTCACGGGAAACACAACCCAGATGTTCCACTTTCTGCCAGCAGCCTCCAGCTGAGTCATGTTTGCTTGTGTAGCTCTGAACCCACGAGCCTCCCATCAACAGTCCCACCTGCACTTTTACCGTTTACCCGCCTTTTAATTAAAAAAAGGGTCATTCTGATGCCCCCTCCCCTGAACCGCTCCCTGCTGTGGACAGGAGGTTGGTATCCCGATGACCTCTTCCACTGACCTTTACCCCCTGCCAACGCTCTCGGCTTGTGCAGCTTGCAGCTGAGGAAATACAGCCACTACCAACAGATGACTGTTTATCTTCCTTTGATGCTGCACTGCAAACACCACCACGGCACTAAAGGAGGCTCGCTTCAGGGCATTCATGAGGAACAACAAACCGCTCTGCTCTGACCGTCCCGACAGACGACCAGGAGACTGGAGGAATTAACACCGACAACCTACAGCTGCTGGCTAGCATCTTGTAGCATCTTGATCTACGGCAACTTCTGTCAGAAAGTCTGAGGACTAATCAAATTCCTACCAAGAAAAAACTGGACGGTAAGTTACTAGCAGTAGTTTTCATTATTGATTAGTTTGATAAATAACTGCTCAATTAATTATTTTTTTAAATTTTGTCCATTTTTGGCTTTATTGTGAAAGGGTCAGTGTAAGGCAGACAGGAAAGAGATGTGCAGCAAAGGGCCTAAGTTGGACTCGAACCCAGGACTGAAGCTAAAAGGTATGTACTCCCCCAGGTGATAAAGTTAAAATAAAGTTTAATAAATAAAGTGTCTTGAATTGAACAACTATTGATCTGCTCATCAATACTAACAATACAAACTGTAAAACTGTAATGCCGTTTTGCACTGGAATACATTTTCTTTCAAAATATTTTCTCAGTCTGACTTTTTTCTTTCTCTCAGGTTGTATTTCCTCTCTGTAGTATTTCATTATTTCCAGGTGCCTGTGGAGGTTTTTGAACTCACTGTGGACGGAGCCGATCCTGTTGCTCATGGCGTAGCGGATCAGATAGTTTTCGTCATCGAACATCACAAAGATCTGGTCCACGCTGAGCTGCTGGGTGGATGGCGCCGCCCTGGTGGCCTCATCGTGCGGGCAGCTCTGGAAGATGACGGTCTGACGCCACTGGTAGCTTCTGGTCTCGACAGTGCCGTCTGGGGAGGTGATGGTGTACTCACGGTTGGAAGACGAAGTGATCACTGAAAAGATGGAAAAGAAAAATACCAGTGAATCCCTGAGCTCCACAGATTTCCTTTAGCTCACTTCATTGGTTTGCGTTGTGCTTACAGTTCCTGTCATAATGGTAGACCTCTTTGTACGGGTTAATCTGGACGGAGGAGCCCAGAGGGATTTCGGGCAGACGTCCCTCCAGCTCCGTGCTCACCACCAGGTGGTCGTGTTCATCGATTCCTTTAAACTGCTGCTTGATGCTCAGACGCTCGTTTCCGGGCTGGAAGATCACCTCAGCCTGCCGGGTAAACACGCCACCTGCACGGATATGAGAGGAAACACCACCAGGGGCATTAGGGTTCATGAAAACCCAGTTGTCCAAATAACTGAGAACATAGTTGTGACATTTACAGTCTGTGGTAAACAGCTTGAAACTTAGCATCAACATCGACATGTTCTACGTTGACAGCATTTAACACAACAATCAACAACACGTCTCCTCACCAATTAGACTGAAGCCGTTCTGGTAGCCTGGCTGCTCCAGGGCGAAGGCCCAGCCGATGACCCCTCCCAGGGAGGACAGCGGTTGCAGGGAGGGTCCCACGCTTTTGGGGATATTGCTGATGGCTACGTAGGCCCGTCCGTCATTGGCCACCACATATGAGTGCAAGTCGTTGTTACTGAGCTCAGTGGGTGAAGGCGAGTTCCCCACGAATACTCGACCGTTCACCTTCCCATTCATCCTCTGTGGTTTGCCTGGAAAACAATGAAGATTTGATAAGAAGAGCAGAAGTTGAGTAGTTCCACATAAAGGTCAGAGCCGCTGATAGAGTGTGTCATCACTCAAAGTCCCACCTTTTACTTGTTTAGCTTCTGTTCCACTAGTCTCTTTTCCTTAGTGTTAATTCTTACAATGGATGTTTTTCTGTTTGTCTTTCTATAAGGCTTTAATATCAAACTGCTGTTATTCCATATTCTAAGATAAAAGCTGCTATTGATGCTAAAGGCTTAAGAACATCTGTTGTCGCGAGGAGCAGGAACAGTTCTGAAACTTGTGGTCATGAGGTGAAAAGCCTAAAGTTTGGGAGACACTCTTATCTGAACAAAAAGGGAAAATCTAAAGGCTCTGCAGTGTTCGTTGAATTGTCAGGAACACAGGAAATTTTCACAAGAGCAGAAAAAATGAACTGTTTTGTCTTGAGAACAATCTGGGATAACGGTAGTTACAAGTGTTTGACAGGTACCATATGTCTTTGCATTTTAAATAACAACAAAAATGCTTCTCACCTTCTGCAACACAGTCTTTCCCACTGCCGTAGAACCCAGGTCTACAGTGGCAGCAGTACCCGTTGCTGTAATCCCGGCAGTCAGCAAAAGCTGAGCATTTGTGTCTGTTGTGGGCACATGTCTCCAAATTATACGCAAACACTGAAAAGAACCAAAGAAGGTATTGATCAGCTTCAGTGAAAACAAAACTGGAGAATTTTATCAGAAGCTTTGGACAGAATTACCCTAGAAAAGTTTAAGGAACATGCTCTTGAGCAGTTTTTGTTCATAATGTTTTAGCAGAAACTTTCTGAGCATTACTGAGTTACCATTCACATCCAGATCTTCGTCTTCATCTACCACAACGACCTGCGGGTGCTGAGGCTGGGAATGGGGTGGCACTGGTTGGATTGGTCCAGGGTTGGAGTATCTTGGTTGGACCGGATCAGGGTCAGGGTAGTTTGGCTGGACTGGAGAGTATCTAGGTTCACTAGGTTCAGGGACAGTGTATCTTGGTTGCAAAGGCTCCGAAATGGGGGATTCAGTCTTGGTTTGTTCAGGGTATCTTGGCTCAGGTTGGTCGGGGTAGGTTGGTGGAATCGTTTCAGGGCTAGTATATGTTGGTGTGACAGTCTCAGGGTCAGGGTATTCCTGCTCAAAATGGTCTGGTTCTTCATAATCTGGCTCTTTGGTTTCTGGTTCAGGATGCACAGGTGTGACGGTCTCAGCCTCTGGATGACCCAGTCTGTACTCAGTGGGAATCTCAGTTGGAAACTCCTCCTTGTCCTCTGGTGCTTCAGTTGTCATCATCATCTGGGTTTCATAGGTTGAGAAGTCCACCTCCTGTTGCTCATCAGGTTGCCTTGGTAACATGGTCGCAGGAGGAGGTTCAGTGGTCGCAGGAGGAGGTTTGGTGGTCGCTGGAGGTTCGGTGGTCGCAGGAGGAGGTTCAGTGTTCACAGCAGGAGGTTCTGTGGTCGCAGGAGGAGGTTCAGTAGTCGCTGGAGGTTTAGTAGTCGCTGGAGGTTCGGTTGTACCCTTCTCCACATCAGGAAGGTTAGGGACCATTCCTGGTGTGATGGCGACAAAGATGGGAGAGGCACCGATCTCATACACCCAAACTCCTCTTTGTCCAGAGTTTGTCTTCCTGGTTGGAAACAGGAAAGAAGAAAAATAAGTAAGGATACAGTTTTAGAAAATTGTCAGTCAGTTTCATCGCATCTATATTCTTTACAGTGGAAACTGAGGTAGTGAAATGTGAACCAGCAATGTTATGTTTGACTGACCTAAGACATTTTCAAGGAAAGAAAGACAGAAATAAGTGGTGGTGATAGAGTGCAACTCTTATAAATTATGGGTTGTAGGTTCAAAACCAACTCAATCCTATTTTTTTCTGCAATTTTGACAAATAAAGGAATGTGAATAAAATAGGTCAACACAAGTTTTAACAACTTCAATAACAATAGTAACTTGTGAATGATGTAATAAAGTAGTTTGTGGCTGTTTGTTTTAACTGTTTCTAGAGAAGACTCGTCTTAGAGACAATTTCATCCAATACATTGTAATAGAACCACTTTTGTGAAAAAATGTTTATCGGTTATATGAACACAACTTATTTAACAACCGTCTGTCTCTAAACCTGGACCTGGACTCAGGTCTGAAGAGCCTTAAACCTTCATCCTCTCTAATGACCATCAGGGGGCGACTCCACTGGTTGTTAAAGAAGTCAGATTGTATTGAAGTCTATGGGAAAATGTCCCTACCTCTCCCTTGATTTATTAGCTCAGTAAACGTTTTCCTAATGAGTTTATGGTCTCAGTCTCTAGTTTCAAGTCTTCAATACAACATGATGTTCATTTTTTAAATGATGGTCCATTTAGAGGAAAATAGACCAGAAAGCAGGGGATGAATTAGGGGGCGTGGCTACTGTGTGATTGACAGACTGTACCACCCAATCAGGATAAAGTACAGAGCAGGTCAGCTCCACCCCTCACTCCTCCTCAGCTCCACCTTCTCCTCCAAAGATGGTTTCTACTGGTTTCAAAAACCAAGATGGCCGACGGGCAAATTAGAAACTGGAGGCTTCAGAGCAGCAGCTCACAGATGATGGTGACATCACGGTGACAGTTATTTGGTGTTAGTATCTGAAATATTTCTATTCTGTCACTGGCTGTAAAATTGACAAACCAAACATCGCCAGCTGTGAACCAGTGGCAACAGATTCTTACTCAGTAAGTTCCCTGATGGAGGTCTCATCATCAGTGGTGGTTTTAAAGTACGTTCCCTGTGTGGTTTTCCAGAACCAGCCTGACACCAGCCCCTGATTGAACCCAGCCTCCAGGAGTTTACTCTCGCCATCAGCTGACGTGGAGAGGAACTGCAGGCCACCTCGAGGATACAAGAGGATGGCGCAGGAGGACGACGCCATGGAGGCCACAGCCAGCTGGAAGGTGTTTCTCTGAAAGTACAAAGGAGATGTAGAGCAGCAGGTTTAATTTAATTTTCATCATGTTTGTGTATATATATATATATATATATATATTTGAAATATATTACAAGTATATATATTATATTATATTAGAAATATAACTGTAGAATTTAATGGATTTCATCACAACAGCCCAGTTATAAAACTTGAATTTAAACTTCACTAACTTGAAATGTATAATTGGTCAATTTGTAGTAAAATATAATGTATCTTATTTGATTGATAAGGAAAAGTCTGATACAATATATTGATTTTATTTTTAGTTTCACCACGAGCTTGGCTGTTCCACACTGATATATCTGAAATTTCAACCATTCGAACACTCGTGTTCCTCAGAGGATGAATTTAGTTGATGAATTTAATCTGTTGCTACCATGAGGTTGACACATTAAACTAGTAATTATACCCGTTAAAGATCAGCATGGCCCTATTATTATGAGCATATTAGCAACGCTAATGTTAGCAATTAGCTCAAAACACCTCGATGCAAAAATTTAAAAAATATCCCTTAAAATTGGAAAAACAACCGGAGGGAACAGTCTGTCTTACACACAATTATTTACTATCCTCTGATTCTTGAAAACCCAACATGTCCCACCTTAGCTTCCAGTCCGTCCCCTCGTCCAGATGTCCCCCGGGCAGCCATGTTCACCCAGGTGACGATGAGGATGCTGCGGGGCTCTACTCCTTCGTCTCTGGGGAAAGCTTGCCTGATGTGCTCGGTGGCTCGCCTCAGTACATCCGGGCTGTTGTCCTGCCTGAAGAAGACTTTCCCCCGACCGTCACTGTTGTCCAGGTCTCCCAGCAAAGCTGCAATCATTTTGAAATCGGCCGGCATCTTCCCCAGGTACTCACTCTCAGCCGGGGGGGCGACCACTGCCACAAAGCCATTGGTGTTGATCTGAAACAAGAGGAAGATGATGTTCGTTTGTTGAGAAGAGAAACTTTGTGTGAGACTATTTCTAATAATCATGAGAAAAAACAGAATTATTTAAGTAATTATGAGAATGAAACCTAATTAGGCATCAAAAAGAAGGTGGTGGTTTTTCTTGAACCTCCACAGTTTAAAGGGATGACTGATCTACAGGTATCAGCAGTGACCATGGAGGAATAAAGACAAAGAAGAGGAGGAAGTAGGGATGTAGATTTGATGAGTTCTTTTGTTTTAAAGAGCTGGATGTTGAGGCTCGACCTCGCTCTGCAGCTCCACTTTGTCAGCCCACAGGAATTCTGCACAACAACTTCCCATTCACTCGGAAAGAAAGATCTCTTTAACCTCATGAACTCAAACCCGCCTCCGACTGAATGCGAGCAGATGCCACAGTTACAGTTTGAGCCCAGAGCACCATCGACCGTGACCATGAAATGTTTCGTCTCCGTTCAAGGCGAAGGCAGAAGATTTATTAAAAACAGCCTGTTTGTCTCGATAACAGTTCAGCTGCTGATTCTCAGCTTTAATTCCACCAATTTTTCACTTCACATGACAAGACATTAACTTATTTCTTTAAACACAAAGAAACCATGTGAATTTTATGCGCTCAAAACTTTCATTTTAAATATTACGCCTGCAACAATTCTTTTTCCTTTGTCTTTGATTAAACTGCCAATGGTTTTACTGATGAATCGTTTGTTCTGCAAAATAAGACATAAGAACTTTTACTGAAGTAAGAGATCAGAATGATTCAGTTAATGATGTGACAGACAGAGCCAAAGGTGTTGGTGCTAGCTGCTAGCTACCTGCTATTCCTCTAAATGGACCATCATTTCAAAAATGAACATCATGTTGTACTGAAGACTTGAAACTAGAGACTGAGACCATAAACTCATTAGGAAAACGTTTACTGAGCTAATAAATCAAGGAGAAGTAGGGACATTTTCCCATAGACTTCAATACAATCTGACTTCTTTAACAACCAGTGGAGTCGCCCCCTGATGGTCATTAGATAGAATGAAGGGTTAAGGCTCAGACCAGAGTCCAGGTCCAGGTTTAGAGACAGTCTGTGTTTTAAGTCTGGATTAACAACCAGGAAAAGGGGGGAACTTCAGACCACACAGATTCACTGTACATTGTGTCGTCTGGTTTCATACATAATGTGACACGGTGGGTGTTGGGGAATCAGCAGAACTAAATCACAGCATCACCAAAGATGATCAGGACCTTGGGGCCCAGTCCTGTGAACTGACACTGCATCTAAAGACCTTTGTTATATGAGCTGATATTGTCCGTACAATGTACACACACACACACACACACACATTGCGTTTCACCACATTACTGCACATTAGTCCCTAACCCTGGCCCAGGTCCTGATCCAGAACAGGGGTGGGACTGGTCAGGATCTGGTGGGTCCATGCAGAACAACTGCTGTGGGATTTTCACCTGATTGTCACTTGAGCTCTAACAAGATGACAAAGGTTGCACTTAGTGAACCCTCAGGGCTTCAATCTGCTCTGTGTTTGTGTAAATGACCATGTTAGCGATGTGCTAATGGAGGCTAGTTAATGATACCTGTGGTAGAGGGCGGGGCTATGTCCTGTCACCTGAAGAAGAGCAATGAGGCATCATTCACCAGTTTAAACAGGTTGTGTTTCTACCTGAATCTACAGCTGGAGCCTGAATTAAAACGCTGTGTGAAATGTTCAAATATTTAAAAATGTACAAACTATAACTTTGTTTGTAGACAGTTAAATTAGGGGGTGTGGCTACTGTGTGACTGACAGCCTGTACCACCCAATCAGGATAGAGTACAGAGCAGGTCAGCTCCACCCCTCACTCCTCCTCAGCTCCACCTTCTCCTCCAAAGATGGTTTCCACTGGTTTAAAAAACAAGATGGCCGACAGACAAATGACAAACTGGAGGCTTCAGAGCAGCAGCTCAGAGACGACGGTGACGTCAGGGAGAGTTCAAATGTTCAAAAAACTTCGTCATGGTGACGACATCACAGTAAAACTCATCACTTCCTGTTGTGTTGGAGGTTTCAGCTGCTTCTCTTTAACTGACCTGGTCTTCAGCCTCAGGCTGAAAACTGGAGACAATTAGCTCAATCGCAGAGCAGCTAACTGTTAGCTAACTGTTAGCTAACCTGGGACCTAGCAGGGGCCCCCCAGGAGGACTGTAACCACAGTCTGCAACTTAACCTCCTGGCTGTTGGGTCGCCCCAAACTGGGGCAGCATTTTACCCAACAGCACCTCCTGAGCTCACGGCCTGGATGTCATCAAACGCACCTCAGTCTCAGTCGTAGTGACCACGTGGTTATTTGTCTAACTTCCTGTTGTGTCTGTAACGTCGGAGGCTTCATTTGATTGGATGAGTCCAGGATCGTGTCAGCTGATCATTTCAGTCAGAAGACAGATGGTCACAGTGATGTCTGAGGAAGACCAGTAAAGTGAAGAGGAAGTGAGTTTGTACTAAAGGCAAAATGGCAGAACGTCAGTGAAATGAATGAACCTATAAACAAGGAGAAACATTTACGAGCTGAGAGGTCAAAGGTCAGCGCCTGGAAACACATGAAAGAAGCTTCTCTGTGAATTTGAGATGATGCTGCGAGATGAGAGAGGTAAGGAAGTACAACACAAAGAGGGAAGCTTGTCTTGCTTGAGTGAGGCTGTAAAGCCTGGAGGCCCCCCACCCCCCGAGGGGCCCCTAGAGCCCGAGGTCGACCAGCAGGTATCTGACTTCAGAGCTGAGACCCTGGAGGTGACAGAGCAGGCGGTAGATCTTCAGATAAACACATCCAGAGCTCAAGACGGAGACAATCAACAATCATCATCATCACTGAGGACGTTTAATGTGTGTTGTGTCGGTTTATTGATAAACAGCTGGTGGAGCTGATTGTCCAGTCGCTACCATTGAACCACAGAAGAAGAATTTTGGCAACATTCGTTGAAAATGTGTTTGAGGCTCAAAGCAGCGTGAGACAGTTTAGTAACGTTGGACATGTAATAACACATGTGCTGTCTGAGAACCTGCAGCAGTGAAATCATATGTGCTCCTCTGTGGAAACTTGCCAGGGCGCCGCTGACATCACACATGTCCGACCCCTGAGATCATCATAATCAGTGTGAGAACGGCGGAGGGAGGAAACACCCTGAGCGCTGCCATCTGGTTTCAGAGGACAGATGTCTCATGTCTATACATTCCAGATGTGCCCACTCCACGGGGACGCGCCACTTCCTGTCAGAGATCGAGCATCGTATGACCGGAGGAACCACAGAGCGAGAGCTGGAGCCGCGGCAGGAGGACTGACCTCCCCGTTGACTCTGCAGCTTCCAGTCCTCAAGAGTCTTTGAATGTAAAGAGACGTTGAGAAGTGTCTGATAATTAGTGGGGAAGGACCAACAGGATGTCCCTCATTCTAGCGGGGGTAGTTCTGGGGGTGGGGTGGGGGTAGTTAGAGACACTTAAGGGGGGGGGGGTTCCTTTATAGATCACAGATTCACAGCAACCACTTAGAGCTTCACACTGTGAGAGACTCCAGCAAGAGGCTGAGAGACACCAACAGCTGTCTGACATTTTATTCTGAAAAACTCCATTACTGACTAAGGACAGTTTCCTTTGATATAANATGTGCCCACTCCACGGGGACGCGCCACTTCCTGTCAGAGATCGAGCATCGTATGACCGGAGGAACCACAGAGCGAGAGCTGGAGCCGCGGCAGGAGGACTGACCTCCCCGTTGACTCTGCAGCTTCCAGTCCTCAAGAGTCTTTGAATGTAAAGAGACGTTGAGAAGTGTCTGATAATTAGTGGGGAAGGACCAACAGGATGTCCCTCATTCTAGCGGGGGTAGTTCTGGGGGTGGGGTGGGGGTAGTTAGAGACACTTAAGGGGGGGGGGGTTCCTTTATAGATCACAGATTCACAGCAACCACTTAGAGCTTCACACTGTGAGAGACTCCAGCAAGAGGCTGAGAGACACCAACAGCTGTCTGACATTTTATTCTGAAAAACTCCATTACTGACTAAGGACAGTTTCCTTTGATATAATTTAAATTCAAGGTGTTTTATAAAAGGCAAATGAATAAGGAGGAAGAGTAAGAAAAATAAAAAATCAATCAGAAAAACAAAGGATAAAGATTATGTGCAGCTCGTTACTTCAAACTTTTAGAGCCACATCAAGTCTGTTCTGTTTTTCATCAGCCAAAGAAAACTTCAACACAGGAAGTTCCACACATGTGTTTGTGTTGTTCTAGAGCTGATTTGAAGTTTCTCTCTTTATCTGATCTGAGTTCTGCTCATTCTTTGGAGCAGTAATGATGAAAAATCAGCTCCAAAGCCTCTAATGCTCTAAATATCTTATTGTCCATGTCTCTCTGTCTTTATTCTGTCACTACAATAAACTCAGAGCAACTTCTCCTCACTCTGAGATCAGAAAAATACAGGATTGATCCCATTGACTTTGGCTACAAGCAGCTGACAGCTAGGCCTCTGAAGGAGACACTCTGGATGGATAAACACACAGAAGTAAAGCAGCAATGCTCCAGTCAAAGGCTCAGACTGATCCAGATCTGAACTAACTTCCTTCAGGAGTTTATCCCTGAAGTCAGTGTCACACAGGACAAATCAGGGCTTGTTAGAAAGAGCTGATTCTCTAGTTGAAGGAGAAACAAACAGCTCCTCCATCAGGAGAACGAGGCTCTGAAGACCTGATGGAGGAGGAGGAGACTCTGAGGAGGTTAATCAAGTTATTCTTAAATATTCAGAGTCTCTGATGAGGCTGATGTGATCAAATCACATGGTTGATTAAAGGTGCTGTTCTCAGTTCTCAGGTGTGAATGGGACGGGGCTTATTTTTATATTTTTTAAGATTGTATATTAAATATTAAAATCCAAAGTATTCACAGAAAAATATCCCCATTCATATCAGACTCCGCCAACGGAGTCAAAGTACCGGACGATTCAACTGAAAGTTCGACCTCCGTCTCCGCTTGTGTGGTAAAACCAACAGGACACATAACATCCATACATTTCCTGTCCTGAGTGTAAACACAGCCTGGGGTGTTTCACTGACTTCTCCTCCAACAACAAGAGTGATTACATGTCTGCGCTGACTTAAACAACGTCTGACCCCCGGCGTCTGAAATGACGTGAAACACGAAGGCGACCGGAGCGAGACCTTCCCCAGGTCCCGTCAACTTCCTGTGAAGACACTGAGATCTGTGTGGTCTGTGGCTTTCACTGGGGGATGGAAAACAAATGGTGGAGTGACTGAAACAGGGAACAACAACAGTCGCCCTGGATGCGTCAGGGCGTCAAGAAGGTTCAGCAAAAACAGATCAACGACGAGCTGAAACTCACTGCGAAGCTTCTTAAAGCTGAAGATTCTGTGGAGGTTTATCACGACTCCCTTAGTTTTAATTTTGGTTTTAAGTAAAGTGACTCAAGATTCATTTCAGATTAAGCAGCTTTAAGGTGTCTCCACAATTTAACAAGTGCCTTAAGAAACCAGACTTGGACAGGAACGAAACTAGACTTTTAGTTTACATTTTATTTATGAAATATTAAAGGCCCATTATTTAACTTTTCCAGTTTTCTATCTTGATCTCCATCAGAAGGTATATTTGTGGTTTAAAGAACCAAAAACCATCTCAGCGTAGTTTTCCATCTCCTCTCAGACTGAGCTCTAGGAACAACGGGTCAGTCAGCCAATCAGAGGAGATCCTCTCCTCTGATTGGCTGACTGACCCGTCCTGATCTAGTCCTGATGCTGGTGTAATCCTCAATTCCTGAAAACATTTCTCTGTGACTGAGGCCTTTGATACTTTCACTGTATTAATATAGAACCTAGACCTGCTTTATAATCAAAGACCACATGGAGGTCTACCTTTAGACCGTATGGACCTTTAACATCTACCTTTAGACTGTATGGACCTTTAACATCTACCTTTAGACCGTATGGACCTTTAACATCTACCTTTAGACCGTATGGACCTTTAACATCTACCTTTAGACTGTATGGACCTTTAACATCTACCTTTAGACCGTATGGACCTTTAACATCTACCTTTAGACTGTGTGGACCTTTAACATCTACCTTTAGACTGTGTGGACCTTTAATAACAATCCACTGTAACTGCTGAGGGGTGAAGTCTGGTTTTAGAAGCCCAGCAAACTCAAATCCTGCTGGAGTATTAATAGTTTTTAATCTTCAGGCCTGCAAATATTTTCATCAATTAAATGTCCAATTACTGTCTTGATTAATTAATGAATCAATTATCTATAAAATGTCAGAAAATCATGAAAAATAAAACACTTCCTGCTAATGATTTACAACACTGATGAACTTTGTTTTGTTTAGGACCAAATTTTTTATTTTTTAAATTTTCTTAATTTATTTGTCATTTAGTAAAAAAAAAAAAAATTGTCCAAAATGTACAGAGATTTTATTTATAAAGAAATAAATCAACATATTTCAAACCAGAGATCCCTCTAAAATCAGGGTCCCTGAGGCAGAACCACACTTTCTCCTGAAGGTGAACCAGTTGATACACATTTACTTTTAGTTATTTTCTTCTATTATATCTGAAGACGATACAAAAACAACTCAATCAAACTGAATTTAAAAATGAGAGTTTTAGTTAAACTGGGTGAAGTTCAGCAGATCTGAGTTTAACAGCCAGTGTAGATGCTCCAATCAGGATTAGCTGTCACATGACCTGAGGAATGCATTGTGTGTGTGTGTGTGTGTGTGTGTGTGTGTGTGTGTGTGTGTGTGTGTGTGTGTGTGTGTGT
>CM076650.1:800540-810540 GCA_038496675.1 Rachycentron canadum
TGGACAGATGGATGGATGGATGGATGGATGGATGGATGGAGGGACAGATGGATGGATGGAGGGACAGATGGACGGATGGATGGACAGATGGACGGACGGGTGGAGCTGGTTATTCCACCTGTTTTTACAGACCCACTGTGACATGAGGCTCAGTCACGCTGTGGTTTTTTTCAGTTTCTTGTCAGCAGCTCGTGTTGTGACTGTTAAAAGTAAAACATCAGTGTTTGTTGTTTCTGAACCCTAACCCTCCGTGAGGCGTCAGCAGCTTCAGAACAAACAGAACCCTGAGCGTCACAATATTTATATTCTGTCTGATGCATTTAGACACAACTGTGGAAAGAACAGGGCCGTGCACAGACATCTTGAGGGCAGGTGCCCAAGTGAAAATAAAAGCTCACCACTCTCATAATTATTTATAGTAAAATAAATTTATTATTTATAGTAAAATAAATTTACAATACATAAATAAATCACTTACATATTTATTCATTTATATATATATATATATAATATTAAACACTGATCAGCCATAACATTATGACTCCTGACAGGTGAGGTCACTAACACTGATTACCTGGTTACCATGGCAACTGACGACTGGTCAGAGCTTCTCCAACACTGCAGCTCTGTGGGATGTTCCTGGGCTGCAGTGGTCAGGACCTACCAGAAGTGGTCCAAGGAGGGAGAACCACTGGAGCACAGACAGGGTCAGGGGTCAAGGCTCAGTGATGGTGGTGGGGAGTGAAGGCTGGACCCTGTGGTCTGATCCAACAGAAGAGCTACTGGAGCTCAGACTGATGAAGAAGTTCATGCTGGTTCTGATAGAAAGGCGTCAGAGCATCAGTTTGTTGTGTATGGGGCTGTGTAGCCTCAGACCGGTCAGGGTGTCCATGCTGACCCCTGATAACACCTTTGACTGTGTGTTTATTGTCCTCCAGAATCATGAATGAGCAAAATCAACCCAATGTTTTGACAGTTTTGACTGTTTGACTGTTTTGACTGTTTGACTGTTTTGACTGTTTGACTGTTTGACTTATTTGACTGTTTTGACTATTTGACTGTTTTGACTGACTGTTTGACTGTTTGACTGTTTTGACTGACTGTTTGACTGTTTGACTGTTTGACTGTTTGACTGTTTGACTGTTTTGACTGACTGTTTGACTGTTTGACTGTTTGACTGTTTGACTGTTTTGACTGACTGTTTGACTGTTTGACTGCAGCGTCTGTAACGTTACATACAGTCTGACACAGAAAGCTGAACTGTTCTACTATAAGATCATTTCAGATCATAAATATAAAGCAGAATTTAATTTTTCATGCTGTGCACCAGGGCTTTGGCTGCTTCGCTCTCCTGCTGAAGTTTCTAGATACGACATAATGAACATATAAGCTCAGACAGTAAAGACTTCATGTTGTGTTTCATTGATTCTGTTATTTGGCTCAGATCGGCGTCGTCTCAGCAGGAAACGAGGACAAAGAGAAACAGAGCGGTGATAAAAATGGAGCTGCAGGAGTGAGCGTCTGTGTCGTCAGCGTGGAGAGATGAGACGAGCTGAACAGCATCGTCTATTCTCTGACGCCCCGTTATGTAACAGCAGAGAGAGGAAGAGGAGGAGGAAGAGGAGGTCTATATTAGGGTTCGACTGATATGAGGTGCCGATACTCAGCAGTTTCTGAAACTGGTCTGAGAGGATCCATGGGGATCCTCAGGGGAATTTTCTCCTCTGTGACCTAACTGGATCCTCTCTACTGACCATCAGGGGGCGACTCCACTGTTGTTAAAGAAGTCAGATTGTATTGAAGTCTATGGGAAAATGTCCCTACTTCTCCTTGATTTATTAGCTCAGTAAACGTTTTCCTAATGAGTTTATGGTCTCAGTCTCTAGTTTCAAGTCTTCAATACAACATGATGTTCATTTTTTAAATGATGGTCCATTTAGAGGAAAATAGACCAGAACAAACTTCAGAAAACTTCCACAATGTTGATCCATATTGATATAGATTTTTTTTGTGGTTTGTGATGTCTGTTGTCTTATATAAAACAAATCAGCCATGAATTCACAATAAAGAATGAATTTATAAATTCACTCACTCATTCATTCTCTCATTAACTCTTTTCATTGATTTATTTATTTACTTACATTTAAACACTCATCAATTACTTCATCGTCATTATTTAAGTCTTTCATTCATCCATTCAGTCATGTTTTTATTCACTGAGTCATCATTTATTTATTCATTCATTCGGTCTTTTATGAATCACTCCTTTGTTTTCTTTTTCATCAAACACATCTTTCAGTCATTTGTTCATATGTTCCCTCCTTCATCCTTTCATTCTTTAAAATATAAAGTCTGAGTGATACTGACACTGAAAACCAGTATCAGTCGAGTCGCCTGTGTGTGTGTGTGTGTGTGTGTGTGTGTGTGTGTGTGTGTGTGTGTGGTGGGTAGGCCCACAGATCCCACTTTACCTCTCTCTCCTTCCAGATCCATCCCTCCACCTTCCTCTCTGCAGCATCCCTCCTCCTGCTCAGCCAACCACCTGCTGGGGAGCGGGGTCATGTGACCGACTGCCACCAATAGCACTCCACCAGGCACCGGCAAAAAGAGGGGAGGTGCCTCTCCTCCTCCTCCTCGCTGCCAGTCAGACAGTGTGTCTAGAGAAGCTTTGATGGATGTGAAGGATCCGTCTAACGAGCTCAGACACGTTTCTTCTTCTTCAGCCGTGGATCAGGGGCTGCTGTTCCGTCTTTAACCCCCTGTCCCTCCCTCTGCTGGGGAACACAGGGGGGATGAATGGGGAGGCGATGGAGGGGAACCCGGCACAGGAGCAGCAGCACGCCGGTAATGGCTCACACCTCCCTCCTCCTCCCACTATCACGCCGGCCATCCCCCCCTACGTGAAGCTGGGCCTGACCATCGCCTACACCATCTTCTACTCACTGCTCTTCGCCTTCATCTATGCCCAGCTCTGGCTGGTGCTGCGCTACCGACACAAGCGCTTCAGCTACCAGACGGCCTTCCTGTTCCTGTGTCTGCTGTGGGCCGCCCTGCGCGCCCTCCTCTTCTCCTTCTACTTCAGAGACTGTGTGACCGCCAACGCACTCGGACCCTTCGCCTTCTGGCTGCTCTACTGCTTCCCCGTCTGCCTGCAGTTCTTCACGCTCAGCCTCATGAACCTCTACTGTGCACAGGTGAGGACACAGCCACTGGTACTGTTTGGGTTGACTCAGGCCGACGTGAATCCACTCCAGACATATCATCACAAAGTCTGATCCACAGTTTTCTTCAAATGGGTCTTGATTTGGCGCCACCTGTGGCCTCTACTGGTAACTGCAAGAAGGACTTAATAATACAGAACAGCTCCACGATCAACTGAAATATCCAACAATCCAACAACAACGAATCCTCAAAGAAGATACGCAGTTTATTTGTCTTTTCATCTCGTGCTGCTGTCAAATTACGTTAGAAAAAACCAGTGGTCATGGGTGAAAGAGAAACTTAAAACCAGCTGAAAAGCTCGTTTTTGGTGATGCAGAGATGTACTCCTGGGTGTGGTCAGTGCACTGTGACATCACTGCTGGGTGTGGTCAGTGCACTGTGACATCACTGCTGGGTGTGGTCACAGATTCACAGGCAGCCTGGTGTTAAATTCCTCTTTAACCTCTGACCTCTGAGCTGCTACAGTGATGAAAATATTTCCCTTTGATGGATGGAAGTAGATCTCAGATTTTTTCAGCATTTCTAACCTGGTGTTGTGATGATTGTAACATAAAAACCTAGCTAGTGGAGCTGCCATACCCTTTTCTTCATTTCATCCAGGTTCAGGTTGGACAAAGGCAGACTTTGTCTAAGTACAAGGGTATTTTGCCAACATTACCCGTCCACTGGTACCACTGGTCACAACAGAACAGAGAGACTTGGTTTGCTGCTATAAACTGGTTTCAAGAATTACATAGTAAGAACTTGAGATTAGCTTCTAATTCACCCTCAGTTCTTTGCTTTGGTCCCTGCTGGTGGATTTGTTGTAGGAACTTTGTTGACCAATAAAAACCAACAGATCTAAATGTTCCTTAAATGCCTGGACATTAGTGAGGACAGTTGACTAGTGGCTGCTTTCATTTCCAAAGTGCAGAGTTGGTTGTACACTCAAGGACTTTCGCTGCTGATGCCTAAAACATCAAGCGGCTCCATGAGTAACTGACAACTGACATCGTTCTTCTAGTAATGGACGACTCTCTTTACCACCTGAGCTACAGCTGCCCCTTTAGTCACTGAACCAATTTGACTGTCCTTGTTCTGGGGTAAATGCAGCCTTGACGAGGTGTACGATGCAGAACTAACAGCTAAGTTTCGAAGGCGGTCGATGCAGTGATCAGAGTAGCAGCTGCCTCTTCACCCATTCATCCCCAGCAGCTGTGGATTCTGAAATAGATCAGAAAACAAAGAGTTTTCTTTTCTGACTTCAGTGACGAGGATGATTATCGGCTGTGCTCACACAGGACATCTGGTCTGTCTCCAAACCTTTGGATCCAATGTCTGCCACAGGTTTATAGTTGTTCAGAACAACTGGACGTGAGAGGGGAACCGCACACAGATGACCAGTCACACCGAGAAGTCGGTGTCAATATCTGATTTAAAAAAAAAAAGGTCTTCCTCCAGTCAAACGTACGAGGGGTGTTCAAACATGGGCCACCCACAACCCACTGTGGCTCAGGTACAGAAAGTAGAGACCTTCAGGCATCATGAATTAAAACCAGAAGATGAAACAAAAACTAGGGTCCTGGGTTTAAAGATTATTTAGATCTTTGATTGACAGCTGTCCAGAACAAATGTTGTCTCTTTGCTTCTTATGCTTTCTGCTTCCTCTGTCCATAGTTGGACTATTGTCTAATGAGTTCAGACAACTATACTTTACATGAACTATACGTCCATGCATCGTTTTCCCTGCATGCATCACTGCAGTATCTCGATGGATGATCGTCAGTTATAACATATATGTCACAAAGACAACTGGCTTCTGAGTTATGAGATGGAAACAGGTGAATATGGTTTATTGTCTCTAATATGTGTCAGTAGTCAGCAATGTAGAATCAGGGTGAGGCGACAGGAAAGGTCATCTTTTTAACTCTAAAAGGTTCATCATCTGGGGAGCATTAATATGTGCAGCAGATGTTGGATCATCTAAAAGGTGAACGTGTGAAAAACCACACTGTTGCACAAGTTCAGGGAAAACACTGTTGGTAGTTGAGGCAGATAGAAATGGAACATGTCAAGCTCCACAGCAGACGCCCTGAGGTTAAACCACGAAGGAGTCCAGCAGTGAAGTGTGTTTACAGGTCAGAGGTGACTCAATGGTTCTGATCAAAGCCACAGCTGCAGATGTTCTGTGGTGAGATTGTGGGACAGTTGTGGCCAGTTACTGCTGCTACGACTCCTGGTTGACTGTTTTCTGAGTGATTCAATAAAAATAAAAGATATCAGGTAGAAGATTGGTGGGTCCAGAAGTCCTGACCACATAGAGGTTTACCTTTAGACCGTATGGACTTTTAACATCTACCTTTAGACCGTATGGACTTTTAACATCTACCTTTAGACTGTATGGACTTTTAACATCTACCTTTAGACCGTATGGACCTTTAACATCTACCTTTAGACCCTATGGACCTTTAACATCCACCTTTAGACCGTATGGACCTTTAACATCTACCTTTAGACCGTATGGACCTTTAACATCTACCTTTATACTGTATGGACCTTTAACATCTACCTTTATACTGTATGGACCTTTAACATCTACCTTTAGACCGTATGGACTTTTAACATCTACCTTTAGACCGTATGGACCTTTAACGTCGATGTGTGAGTTCTTAAATCTTTAAACCAACTGAACAAATTCACGTGTCTGAAGTGAGACTGGGGAAAAGTATATTTTTGATCTAATTCTTTTTTTACAGGTTTATTTCAAGGCAAAGTCCAAGTACACACCTGCACTGCTCAAATACAGGTAACTAACTTATTCTGCTGAAATAGAGCACTTTAAAATGATCAATAAATCAAACCAAAGTGAAACTGATCACGTACAGTTATGGGTCACAGATCATCCTGCCGTCCTCTCCCTCCTCCAGACTCCCTCTGTACCTGGTCTTCCTGGGGGTCAGTCTCCTCTTCCTGGTGGTTAATCTGGTCTGTGCCCTTCTGGTGAAGATGACCGCCGCCGACGTCAAGACCATTGTCCTGGTGAGGGTCACCATTAACGACAGCCTGTTCGTCCTCTGCGCTGTCTCGCTGTCCGTCTGCCTCTACAAGGTCGCCAAGATGTCGCTGGCCAACATTTACCTGGAGTCAAAGGTAAAGTCCAGAGGACAAGGACTCTGGTTTCTAATCCTTTTGTTCTGGTTTCACTGGTGTGAGAGTCTCAGGTATTTCCTGGTTTTCCAGCTGAATGAAAATGATTAATGGAGTGGCTGTGTGTGCAGGGGACGTCGGTGTGTCAGGTGACTCTGATCGGCATCATGGTGGTGTTGCTGTACGCATCTCGAGCCTGTTACAACCTGGTGGTGCTCGCCCTCACCGACATTGAGACCATCAACTCCTTCGACTACGACTGGTACAATGTCTCAGACCAGGTGAGGGTTATCGTGGACGGCTTAAAGAGGTCAGGAGTTTAAACAAAACATCTTCTTGACCTTTGACCCATCTGTGTCTCCAGGCGGACTTGCGGTCGTCACTGGGCGACGCTGGTTACGTCGTATTCGGGGTGATTCTGTTCGTCTGGGAGCTGCTGCCCACTTCGCTGGTTGTCTTCTTCTTCAGGGTCCGACGGCCACCTCAGGACAGGGTAAGTCCTCCGGGCAGGATCAGATGACCTCTGACCTCTGTGAGTCTGTTTATATCAGAGACTGTTTCTAAACGTCTTCATGAGTTTATGGTCAGTCTCTAGTTTCTGGTCTCCTTCTATTTGAAATGAGGCCAATTATTCTGTGCAAACATCCTGGAACTCCACACTTCATCAAAGAAACTAAATGACTGATTGCACCTTTGTTTCCTGCTGGTTCTCCTCCTGTTAGAACTTTAACTAACAATATTTAATATTTAGTTTTTGGTTATTCGTCCGCAGAGCACCACCGGATTACCAAACCACATTCTTTCCTCCAGAGGATATTTCTTTGACAACCCTCGTCGGTACGACAGTGACGACGACCTGGCATGGAGCATTCCTCCCCAGAATGCATCAGCAAGGTGTGAACATCACAATTGTTGTTACAACTATTCATTCTGGTAGACACGAGTCTACAGCTAGCATCTTAGCTTATTTTAGCTTAGCATAGCACAAAGAAGAATCGTTTTCATTTATTTTCATGCCGTCACCCTCTGGTTTTACTGACTGACAGTTTCCGGTCTCTCCCCCAGTCTTTCCTCCGACTGCTACGACTGGGGCAGCCGCCACAGCAGCTTCACCGTCCACACCAACAGTGATGAACAACGCCTGACCGCCACCGGCGCCACTGGAGAGCTCCACCCTTACCCATGAGTACTCTCTCCACTGTACAGCTTCACTCTGCACTTTGACACTAATCAGTTATTGTGTTTTTTATTGTCACAGATTCAGAGGTTTGTTAAATTTAGGGAAAGAAGAATGTTTAACAGGGTTCCTACACAGCGCCCCCTTCAGGCTGGTCAGTGCAGCTCAATCTGGAAAAGACTCGATCCAATACTTTTACTACTCAATAATCTTGAGTTACACGTTAAACAGGATCTTCAATGAAGATACAGTGACAGAGGATCGTGCTGATTTCCTGTGGGGACATGAGCTCCTGTGGGGACATGAGGTCACAGTCTTGTCTTCCTAAATAACAGCATTGAAAAATGTGTTTGTGATGTGACGATGAAGTTGACCTTTGACCTTTGAATTCTTGTGCTACAGCTAAAAGTTATGTGGTAGTTGTGTTATGAGGTCTCAGTAATGTTGACCTTTGACTGTTGACCATCGAAACCTGACCAGTTCCTCCTGGACGTTTGCGTCAGATCGTAACGGAGGCGTCTGACTTTGTCATCAAATTTATCCAAACTGTTTCTGGAGATAAAACCACAGACGCTGTGTGGGAACCCTGTCGTGTTTTTTAGAGCCACAGGAGTAAACGACGTTGTGATGAATGTCTCTTTATCATTTGGGGAATATTTCAGTCACTATTTACTCAAGTCGTCAAATAAATCTGACTTGATCATTTATTCTGCTTGAAATGAATATTCCTGTTTAACTGGATCCATTAAAGCTCCAGATGTGACTGTGATTTTAGGTTTGATGTAGTTTATTTTATTTTTTAAACTCTAGTTTGTGAATTTTAAATTCTAACAAACGTGGAGGCCAGTGGTCAAACTGTTTCCTTTCCTGTCCTGAATAATGCTTGAAAAAACTCCTCGAGTCAGTTTTTGAGGTTCTTGACTGTGAGAGACAAAACTAAATACATCATAACCTGTAGGAAGACTTGATTTAATGTAATCAATATCCTGTAAAATATCAATAACACCTTTTGTGTTGATGTAAAGCTCACGAGTCATTTAATCCTGGGCTGAGTCTTAATGTTGAATTAGTTGAAATAAATTTCTAAGATGTGAAATAATTGGATTTAACAATAGATAATAAATAAGAGTCTTGATCAACTGAATAGTTTCAGATTAATATAAAAAAATTTAAGTAATTTACAAAAAAGGTTTTGAATTACTTTTAAATTATGTTATTTTTAGCTATTAATGTATTTTCCTACAATAAACTGATTATATCAATTATTATTAATTAAAAAATGTTAGTTTTTGTTGTCATTTTCTGAAAAATAACCACTGCAGGGGCAGAAATTGAAGAAATGACATAAAAAGTCTCTGAACGTAACAAAATCATCAGAATGTTCAAATTTCAAAATCAGAGTAAATGAAATGATTTAAAGACTCAGCCCATCGTTAAGTTCTGGTTAAAACAGACTGTGTTTTACAGTGTTGACGCTCAGAAAAAACCTTAAACTCTATATTTCTAACAGACGCAGGTTTTGTACGTTCTTTGTACAGAGTCTCACTGAGATGATGTAATTTATTGTTGAGCTGCTTCTGTATTTGTGGTTCATGTGTTTGTGACGTGTTTTACACAAAAAGCAACTAACAATAAAATGACGAGCTCCTCTGGTTGTCATTGAATCGTACTGGTGTTGATTTTGCCTTTTTTTAAAATTTTATTTTAATTTCCTTTCTCAAAAAATGCACAAAGCTGATTTTTTAAGTGTTTAAAATCGTGCATTTTTCACTTTCATTTCCTTTCATTGAGTCTTTGTGTTCTTCTTCTGCTGTTGGTACATTGGTAGATTTATCGGAGTCATCACCGGCAGCTGGGAATCAGTGGAGCAGAGTGAAACATGGGCAGGGATATTAACCCTGTGCCCATGTTTTATATTTAATGGTCCATACTTTAACTTCTCCAGGGTGTTATTTTGAAATGTTGAGAGTTTAAAGAGCCATATTTTAATTTAAAGGTCCCGTATTTTATCTTAAAAGGTCAATAATTTGTACTAAATGATTGTTATTTGCATGTTTTATATTAAAATGTCCACATTAAACATCCTTATTTCACATTAAAGGTCCATGTGTTATCTAAAATGTTCACGTTTTAACTTCTCCAGTCTTTTATTTTGAAGGGTTGATCTCCATAAGAAGATATATTTGTGGTTTTAAGAACCAGAAACCATCTCAGTGTAGTTTCCATCTCCTCTCAGGCTGAGCTCTGAGCTCCAGGAACAACAGGTCAGTCAGCCAATCAGAGGAGAGGATCTGAGCCAATCAGAGGAGAGGATCAGGGCCAATCAGAGGAGAGGATCTGAGCCAATCAGAGCAGAGGATCTGAGCCAATCAGAGCAGAGGATCTGAGCCAATCAGAGGAGAGGATCAGAGCCAATCAGAGGACAGGATCTGGGTGATGACCTTGGTGACATCATCAGAGCGAGGGCGCAGAGCT
>CM076650.1:831219-841610 GCA_038496675.1 Rachycentron canadum
TGTTTTTAGTTTCCTCTTGTTCTCTGAGCTACTATCCCCTATTACAGTGAACAGAGTCTTTACTGAGTCTCAGATATAATGAGCTGAGGTTGTTGACTACATGGAAAAAGCACCAATGGAGAAACCTTACCCTGGGCCCAAAAGGGTTCATTCATTGATGAATTCATTAGAGAACATTAACTACTGGCTTCTTTGGAGCCATAACTCTGGACTGGATAACTAATGACGTTTAAAGCCGATTCCTCAGTCTGAGGCTCTGACTCTTCACCTGCTGGAACGATTTGGCTGCTTTTTTATTTCCTGCCTGTTGGTGGATGTTGGTTTGATGAATTAGTTTAGAAGCTGGAGAGGAAGTTCTCAGCTCAATGAGACGTCTCTTTGGTTCCAAACTGTGACAGGAAGTGGAGTTTTTCCACGTTTCTCTTCAGCGTTAAAGCTGCACGTTGAATATTTGCGTCCACACACGACACTGAAACACTTTGCGTCTTGGTTTCCGGTTCCCTCCGTCGGCTCGTCTCATGTGAACAGTTTGTAGGTTTGATGTCCCAGGCAGCTTTTCACAGCTCAACAGAACCTGCATGTTCTTGGATCGGCAGAAAATCCTCCTCTTATAAAAATCAGTATCCAGTGACGTGTTGATGCAGTTTTCATGTTATTTTTCTGTGCAGTTGTAAACCTAAGTATCGAATGTACTTTCCATGGATCCTGTGTAGCCTTTGACTTTGCTTCCTGTTCTGATGGATGGTTTCTGTTGACTTTGCACTTTTTATTCTGCGTCTGCATGTGTGTAGTAGAGCTGCCTCGGCTGGTTCTGCAGGACGACAGCAGCGACCTGGACGCTGTGGTCAAGAGGTCGGAGTGTGACACGGCCTCACACCACGTGACAGCTGAGCGTTTAAATATGAGAGAGTGAGTTTAGCTCTTTGTTTCCTCCGACCGTCCCTGGAGATGATTAATAAACTGTCCCAGTGAAAATGACTCAGGTCTGAAACGTCTCGTCTTATTTCTATTCTCACAGGAAGTGGAAAGAAACTTTTAAAAATTATATTTTATTTTGAAAAATCATTCTTCCTCCACTCTCCTCAGAGTCTGACGATCGACCAGTTTCATCTCTGTCTCTCCAGTGGAGGCTTTAGCTTATTTTAGCTTAGCACAAAGACTGGAATCAGGGGCTAACTGTTAGCCTTAAAGACATACACCTGCATGCTTCTATTCATCAACAACTTTGCAGTTAATTCAATCTGACCAGGCTTTTATTTTGGAAAATGTAATAATCTTCTCATGTATCAATGAAATAAGTCAGAATTTAAATTGAGCTGATTTTACAGAATGAAGGAAAAAATAAATTAAAAGAAAATTAAAAGTTTCTGACTTTACTGGTTAACTTCTGAGCAGAGATGTAAATGAAAAGAACAAAATGAAAGAAAAGCCTTGAAAACGAGTTTTTTCTCTTGGTTTGTGGACGTCAGTGACATAAATATGAAAAATGAACAGGAACAGATTTCACACAGACTGAGCAACAACCTGCAAAAACAGTGTCCAAGAACAAATGGGTTTCATTTATTCAAGTAAATAAAGTCACAAAAACAACCAACTTGAGCTCATTAACCTCGCTCGTTATTCTCTTTGTTACTACTGGTTAGTTTTTTTTTTTGCTTCTGCACAAAAATAATTTCTGGGACTTTACAGTTAAGACTCAAGTGCATTCGAAGCTGAGATCAGTGAAACACCCTTTAACAGCTTTGGTGAAACTAGTGGATGCTATAATAAAAATAAAATAAAAACAAGACTGGATTGTATCTTTAGATCGTTAAATAACTAAATGATTAAAATGAAAAGATCTTGTCCCAGGTTCAGTCAAAGCCTTTAAGAAATTTGTTGCAAGTTGTTTCCCCCTTTGTTTCCTTGAAATAACTGTCACTGTTCAATAAAACAAAAATAAAACCTTAAAAAAGATGAACCCAAAAGAATTTCACATTTTCTTTGTGAGCCTCAGGGCGGCAGAGAAATCTAATCAGGTAATAATCTTCACAGGAGGAAGACGGACTCGTTCCTTCCGTCTCCAACACTTCACTTTGACATTCTTTGTGCTGAGGTTGAAAAACCAACCAGAGGTCTGATGACACTCTCGCTGCTCTGGAATATTTTGGTCTTCTGAAGGATTCATCAGCCGCCCGGTTAAGCCAGGCTCCTCTGCCGCGGCTTGATCCGTAGATACAGCTGGGAAATAAACGGGGAAGAGATTCTCATTAAAACACCATTAAGATAACATTAAACACTGAAACTTCTGACATAAAGCCGCTGAGTAACAGGATCCTCAGAGCTGCTTTTAAACCTGATTGAAACAGATGAGACAGGCTGGCACCGACAGGGTTGACGGTTCAATTCCCTGTGGAGTTTGAGAAGAGTTTTCATATGGTGGGAAGGTGTTGGGTGAGGTGTTGCAGCAAATCTTTTCCAGCCCGACCATTTCATCATGCTTTTGAAACCGGTTTGTACTTTTTCCAGAAGGTTTCTAGATTAAACTATGTATCTATCTAATCTATGTGGGGATTAGAAGGGTTTAAGAATAAAAGGATCTGTTGGTTTCTCTGGCTTCTCCAGCTTCACTGGAAACGAATGAATGAAATATTCAAAAGCAGCAAATCAGGTCTGAGCAGCTTCAGTCTAAGACATGTAAAAGCTGAGCAGCTCGATCAGCTGGTGGAAGATAAATGTCGTCAGCTCACCCCCAGTAGGTTGCGGGGGATGTAGCCCTCGCGGTCCCCACATCTCGCCCACCACCACTCCGTCTCCACCTCGTCCTTCTGTCTCAGCACCGTCATGCAGTCGCCCTCGCTGAAGCCGAGCTCGTCGTCGCTCTGAGGCTCGTAGTCCCACAGGGCGTACACCACGCCGCGGTTCATCACGCCCATCTTCTCCTGAACGCCTACCAAGACAAAGACGGTGGAGGAACCATTTAGAAACTGGATCATCATCGCCCAAGGGAATTTAATTATAGTGACATTAAGTGTTATTTAGTTTGAAAGGTTTCCCTGAAATCTCTCTTTAGTAACCCCCTTATGTCTTCACGTCGCCCTTTAACAGGGGGCTTCCCTTAAAGTCTGTAAATGGAACCAATGGAACCTCCTCAAACCTACATCACAACTATCTAAAAATCTACTCAAGGCCCTGAAAAGTTCATCATTTTGCTGTTGAACCCTCAGAACCTCTAAAAACCTCCTAACAAACCTGTGAAACATCCTTAACAATAAAAAAAACAAACATGCAACGCCTGTTCCATGTTCCTGAACCTCTGCAACAGCCTAAAGAGCTCTGGAAACCCTCTAAAACATCTCTAAACCTTCTCCTTGTTGCTAAAGAAACTCCCCCAAAGTCATAAAATCTCTTTAAATACCTCTGGAACCCATTTAAAGTCTGCAAAAAATTCACTTTAGGACAAAAACAAACTCCTCACGAACTTCTCGTGGTCTCCTTGAACTCCCTCAAGGACCTCTAATTTCCCCTCAGTTGACACCTGGGTACTTACCAAAGGATCCAAACCCTTACCCTAAACCACCATGGACCACCACAGCCTCCTTTCAGTATGTTTATTGTGAACATGCCCAGCAAGCTGTGTGTTCGGTCTTACCGTAGAGGAACTGGGAGCACTGGGCATAGCCTTCCTCCATCTCCTCACATTTGTCGGCAGCTGTTTGCATGTCGCTGTAGGTGGTGGCAAACACAGCCGCCCCCGACTCAACCAGGAACTTACAGACCTGAACGTTGTTACAAGAGGCAGCGCAGTGAAGGGGAGTCCTGCAGACGAGAGGAGGGACAAGAAAGAGCTGCTAAAGCTGATTTAGGCCACAGTTTAGTTTTGTTATTAGTTGGACAAACAGATTAAGCTTTGGTGGGGTGATTAACAATGAGGACGACTTCCTATGCAGCGAACTACTTTCCCTAGGTCCAGTTCTGTTGGAGGTTTCTTCCTGTTAACGGGGAGCTTGTTCTCCCCACTGTTGCTAAGTGCTTGCTCTTTGTGAGTACAGTTGGGTTTCTCTCTATAATAAAGTCAGGTCTAGAACTTAGCCTTAACCACATCCTCAGTCTGTATCTACTGAATTATGCCCATTGGACTGGACCGTGATCTTCTAGTTAAGACTCACCAGCCATCACTGTCAGCAGCATTGACGTTGACACCAAACTGCACCAGAAACTTGACGATCTCAGTGTGACCAGCACAAACGGCGTTGTGCAGCGCCGTAATGCCCTCGTCGTTTGGCATGCTGGGGTCGTCCACCTGCAGACATGTATGCAGACATCTCTGGTCAAGCTGCTGAATTCAAGCCTTTCACACTAGTATCGATCTCAATCAATGCTAACGCTAAAAATCTAAATGAACACAACAGCATATGTGAAATGTCCCATTCGAAAGCTGACAAACAAAACAACATCCAGTATTAAAGGGTTTGACTGATAGAACCACTCATTCCTTGGATGTTACCACACTCTGTATTTGTGATCATTTGAGTTCGTTTGTCCATGAGTTGTGTCAAAGTGGAGCGACTGTCTCTCTGGACCCACAGAGTAAGACCACTTACGTCGTAGATAACCCTCTGGACGAGGTCATACTCTCCCTCCAGTGATGAGTCCAGCAGCAGGGCCAGAGGGTTGAACTTGACCCGCATGTTGTGGTTGATCCGGTCTGAGTCGGTTTTACGTAGGATCGACCTCTTACCCTGAGAGACAGAAAGACCAGAAGGAGAGTGAGGAAATAATAAAATACTACAAACCAAGTATCAGTCACATTTGATGATTTGTGCTGTTATGTTGTAAGTCTCACCGGCGGCACTGTCACCTGCCCTGTGACCTCTGGTGGCTGCAGGTTGACGGTGTCGTCTCCCTGCTCCACCTCCCCGCAGCTGGGGTATGGTGGGGGTGGGTAAGGGGGGAATTCCTCTAGAAAGTGGTCCTGGTGGACTGAGGTGGGTGGACACACTTCTTCTTCCTCTTCCTTGTTCTCCAGAGGGGAGAGGAGGGAGCGGCAGGAGGCGGGGTCAGGGATGGGTGAGCGAGGAGGCAGAGGGGGCGGGGTTAGGTCCTCTGGGCTCTCAGGGGGCAGCTGCTTGATGCCACTTCTGATGTTGTCGTCAACCCTGGATGTTACATCCACACCACCCGTCCCATCATCGTGAACCTCAGGCTGAACATACACCCCTGCTGGACCGACTGTCTCCATGGGGATGGTTTCCATGGCAGCCAGAGTGGTCTTCTGGTAGAGCAGCTTCTGGATGTTGGGACCGGCCGGGCCCTCGGGCTCCGTAATGGAGCTGCGTTTCTTTAGGGGCCGGGGGGCATGATGCAGCCGACGGCGGAGGGCCTCCAGGTCGGCGTCACTCGGGTTCCTATGAGGGTTGGACAGGAAGGGGAGGAGCTTGGTGGGGCTGAGTGGTCGAGGGGTGGCACGCTCTGCTGCTTCTCCACTGACCCCTTCACCGTTACCAAGAAAACTGCTGTCAGCCTCATTCCCCTCCGACACAAAGGACCCAGAATTCACAGTTGTGCTGTCAGAGGAGAAAGACTGCTGCCCCCCGCTGGCTGGGAGGATCGGTTTGCCATACACTGTGAGGGGCAAAGACACTAATGTCAGAGGCAACAAAAGCTGTAGGGGCAGTTTGTAATGTTCAGAAACAACAGCAACCTCCCAGTGATTCACAACGCACAAAAGTCAAGTCAACTGTAGCTCACCTCTGGGCTGACTGCGGGGCAGCGTGCCCTGGCCGCTCAGCTGGTACCCCTTCCCTGGTGTGGCCTGTTGGGTGTACATGGAGTAGATGGATGAGGCCGCCACAGTCTGAGGCTTCTTCTTCAGCACAGGAGGAGGGCCATCTGAGAGCTCAGGGGTGTAAGGTCGGACGGCGGCGGCTGGAGGACTCTCCTGCTTGTTGGGCAGAGGGAGTGTGTTGCTGTGGCTGGACAGGACTCCTGGAGCCCTAAGGTGGCCCCCAACTGGCCGCACCTTACCAGGGAACGTCCCGGTGCTGTAAGGGGCATTGGAGAAGGTTGGTGGTCCGGACGAGGAGAACGGTTTGGGCTTACTGGGAACTGGAGGAGGCACCGCTGTCTTGGACTGACCGTTTCCTGAGCCCTGAGTGAATGTGGAAATAAAGCATTAGACTCATGATACCACATTTCATCCATAGACCCTTTCTTACTAATAGAAGCTATATGGAGTGCAGTGGTACCTGATTGTCCCTGAGCAGATTGTTAGTGGTGTGACTGGTCCGAGAGGGGACAGGTGGTGGGATGTCTGACCCCGAGAGGTCTTTCTGGTCTGTGAGGGTTTCGCCACCTACAGGAAAGAAAATAATCATCGTAACACCTTAACGACATAACATCTTCACAAAATCTCATCTCCTATTTCAGAGAAAAGCTGTTGTGCCTCCATTGACCCAAAACAACACCCCATGTTTTAGGCTCTGGAGAAATAGCACTGTAACTGACCTGAGTTGCGGCAGCTGAGGCTGGACATGCGAGGCAGGGTGGAGGCGTGGCTGTAACCTCCACTGGATTCAGAAAACGAGCTGCTCCAGTCCGGGAGTTTGGTTATTTTTGAGGTGTTGAAACCTGTGAAGAGCACACTGTAAGTACGAGTACAGGACACCTCTGTCCACATTTCTTCTGTCTGTCTAAACTTCATGTACAGAACCTGAGGCTGGTTTGACTGGTCTGGGCGGCGGCTTCAGGGACGAGTCAGGCATAGGCAGAGTGGCTGTTCCGTCTGGGTACGCTGGCTTCACCAGAACCTCCTGGCGGGCCGGCACCGGAGGCCCCTGAGAGCTTGTTGTTGAAGACGACTGGATATATGGCCCCACCGCCGCCACTCTGGAGCCCGAGCCGTGCTGAGGAGCTGCGCTGTCTGAGGTTACCTGGAGAGGAAACCGAAACTTCTGACTGTTGCAGCATCGGGCCAAGAACCAGAAAAGCCCAGCAAAAACAGGAAAAACAAAAATCTCCACTGATCGATTTCTTTTGCTGATTGTTTGCTCACCGGCAGATTTTCCTTCTGCTGAAGCGTGGCCTTCTTCTTCCACAGCCGCTGCCGGAGCTCGAGCAGCCGCCGGTCCATCGCCGCCACCTCCAGGTTCCTCTTGTTCAGGCTGTCTCTCTGCTGCTGCAGCCGGACGCTCTGATCATGGTTCAGCTTGTTCCTCAGCTGGGAGGCGACAACAGCATCAAGTCAGTGGAGGTGGGGTTGAAAAAAACAGGTGGGGAAGCAGGTGAAACCACAAAACCTACATGAGCTAGTTAGCCTAGCCTGCCTCGTATGTGCAGGCTAGGCATTAGCCTAGTCTGATAATTCTGACATTATGAATGAGATGTCTTGGCTTTGGTTTTGCTGGACTTTGGGGGGGCCAAGGCCTGTCAAAGACCTTTAACCCCTTGCAGATTCCCATTGGCCCATTGCAAAATGGACCAATTTGAGGGCCCATTTGGGGCCCCTTTTTGTTGGGGGCCCCCACACATTGGCCTGGTTTGATGGTGCACACATCATTAACCTAGTGGTGGACGACCTCACCCGAGCTCTTACCTGCAGCTCTTTGTAGAGGCGCTCCAGCTCAGCCGTGGAGGAGGAGGTGTGGTGGTGTTGGTGGTGGTGGTGGTGGTGAGGAGGAGGAGGATGGGGAAGCGGAGCCTCCAGTCTGTTGCTCCTCAGCACCTCCAGCTGGTCGCTGAGCTCCTCCACCCTGGAAACAGCCACCAGCAGCTCCCTCTGCTTCTGCTGGAACAGACTGGTCATCTGCTCGATCTCCTCCACTGACACACAAACATCACACAATGTGACACTGTGTCAACACAACGCCAAATGAAATGTAATGATTCGCTTTCCTCTTTTTTTCTGAATGAAATTATGAGGGTTATGAAGTGTTTACACACACACACACACACACAGCTGGGCAGATGTGAATCACAACAAATGAAATAGTAACAGAAACATTTGAAATCACACACAGCTTCATCTAAATCCTGTAATTTCCATGATGACGACCTCAAGTCCAGGTCAAATCTATGGGATCTGATGTCGTTTAATCTGATCTGATCTGTGATCGTCACCACCCATCTGCTGACACACACACACACACACACACACACAGACACACACACAGACACACACACAGACACACACACACACACACACACACACACACACACAGACACACACACACACACACACACACACCATCTATCAGCCTGATCAGTGCTCATCACTTTTCTTCCTCCTGATTTTGGGCCTTTTATTTTGCGAGTTGCTTTATGGTTATTTATTTTTTGTTATTTTATCATTATCTATATTTAATATGTTTTTGTCCCTTTCATCTCCAGCGTTCATTGTTTATTTCATTGTTTGTCTGGAGTGATTCCTCGAATTCTGTAGAATAATTCACATTTTTCTAAACGTCAGCCTTTTATACACTTTGCGTTCAATAAGAAACACAACTTACATCGAACTGTTAATGCATCATGTACAATAAAGAAACAGAAACACCAGACACACAACTGTCACGGTGTAAGAAGGTCTGGTCCTTCATCGCTGTCACGGTCTGGTCTGCGGAGGATCTCCCCCTTCGTCTCCAGATGTTCCCGCCTCTCACTGATTCGTCACAGAGTTGCCTGTTGCTTAGCAACCTTGACTACAACAACACTAAAACCTGGTGTTTTAAGGTCCCTGGTTTTAACAGTTGGACCTTCATCTGAAACCCAACACTGGTGTTTAACGGTGTGGCCCTCAGACTCTCTGTTGGTGCTTTTTGCTGCCGTATTATGAATGAAGATGAATAATGTTGGGCCGAGAAGGATTCACCTGTTGAATCCTTTGTTTCCTAGGACACATTTGAAGGAGCCTTTGAAATGGGACGTGACTCATTCAGTCTTTAGATCAGGCCTCTGAAAGACGAGACCCTGAACTTGGACACAGCTTGTGATGAATATAAACTCAATGTTTTCGTAGTCTGAACAAGTCAAACTTTGACCCACGATGTGCAGTTGAAGAGCAGTTCCTCTAACAGCCACTAAACTTAACCCTGGTTACGTTTATGAGCCCAAAGGATCTAAACGCCCAGACATCCGGCACACTGACCTAGTTTACTGTTGCTGAGGCGTTTCTGCTCCACCTGGCCCCTGAGGGCCCGGACCCGCCTCAGCTTGGCCTCCTGGTTGTGTGCGTTCTCTCGCAGCTGCCGCAGTCGCTCCTGTTCAGACGCCTCCTGCTGCTGCTGCCGCTGATCCTGCAGCTTCAGGTACCGCAGCCGCTGCTCCTGCAAACACAGACAGTGGAGGATGTGACGTAGCTGGACAGAGCAACTGTCAACAAACCTGGACCTGGACTCTGGTCTGAAGAGCCTTAAACCTCCATTCTCTCTAATGACCATCAGGGGGCTACAGTTTTCAGAATAAAATGGCCGGTTCGTCTGTGACAAACATTTATGGAAGCACAGTAAAAGAGGAAATTATATATATCAATGAAAAGTCTAAGTCACGTTACGAAGGATTGACAGCAGATTTGACTTTTGATTCAGAGTCAAATCTGCAGAATAATTCGTGTTTTTGAATAATAATCACAATATTATAATTATTTAGACTCTGGGTCTGTGAAGTGAAGCCAGTGCTGAAGAGCCTTGAACCTTCATTCTCTCTAATGACCATCAGGGGGCGACTCCACTGGTTGTTAAAGAAGTCAGATTGTATTGAAGTCTATGGGAAAATGTCCCTACTTCTCCTTGATTTATTAGCTCAGTAAACATTTTCCTCATGAGTTTATGGTCTCAGACTCTAGTTTCAAGTCTTCAATACAACATGATGTTCATTTTTTAAATGATGGTCCATTTAGAGGAAAATAGACCATAAAGCAGGGGATGGATTAGGGGGTGTGGCTACTGTGTGACTGACAGACTGTAGCACCCAATCACGATAGAGTACAGAGCAGGTCAGCTCCACCCCTCACTCCTTCTCAGCTCCACCTTCTCCTCCAAAGATGGTTTCAAAAAACCAAGATGGCCGATGGACAAATTCCAAACTGCCTTAAACAGCAGCTCAGACGATGGTGACGTCACAGTGGAGAGACAAGACATTGTTTAACACCAGGTGTGGATGAAGATGTGGAGTTAGACGATCCAGTGAGCACTTTGGTTGTAGTATACTGAGGTTGTTGTCTACACTCGTCCATCAGCTGTGATGTGTTGGGGGTGTGTTGTACCTTGGAGGCCAGCAGCTGCTGCTGGGTGTTGATCTGCTGCTGCTGTCGGGTTGCCAGTTCCTGCAGCTCACCCAGCGTCACGTCCACACGAGGAGCTGAGACCTGCAACACACACACACACACACACACACACACACACACACACACACACACA
>CM076650.1:842110-862195 GCA_038496675.1 Rachycentron canadum
TACAGAGCTTTGTTGGAGACTTTGAGCACCGGCAGTAGCCACAGAAGAGCCTCATCTGAAGCTGAGTACTTGTTCAGGTCAAAGACCTCCAGACCTTCTGAGGACAGTAAGATGAAGACCAGAGCTGACCATTGAGCAGGAGACAGTTTATCTGTGGAGAGACGTCCTGATCTGAGGGACTGTTGGATCTGATCCACTAGAGAGTGATCATTCAGTTCATTCAGACAGTGAAACAGGTTGATGCTTCTTTCCACAGAGAAAGTCTTCATGTCAAGAACCTTCTTGATGTACTGGACTGTTTTCTGATTGGTTTTTAGGACATTTCTTCTCTGTGTCACCAGGCCTCGTAAAAGAGTCTGATTGGTCTCCAGTGAAAGACCCAAGAGGAAGCGGAGGAACAAGTCCAGGTGTCCATTTGGACTCTGTAAGGCCTTGTCCACAGCTCTCTGGTGGAGCTGTTCATATGTACCACAAGGAAAATGGGTTTGTTTTTCTGACATCAGATTGACTCCAGAGTTGATGAAGGTCAGATGGACATGAAGAGCAGCCAGAAACTCCTGAACACTCAGATGGACGAAGCAGAAGACCTTGTCCTGGTACAGGCCTCTCTCCTCTCTAAAGATCTGTGTGAACACTCCTGAGTAAACAGAGGCCGCTCTGATATCGATGCCACACTCTGTCAGGTCTGATTCATAGAAGATCAGGTTTCCTTTCTGCAGCTGCTCAAAAGCCAGTTTTCCCAGATTCTCAATCATCTTCCTGGTCTCTGGACTCCAGTGTGAATCTGTCTCAGCTCCTCCATCATACTTAACGTTCTTCAGTTTGAGGTGAACCACCAGGAAGTGGATGTACATCTCAGTCAGGGTCTTGGGCAGCTCTCCCCCCTCTCTGGTCTTCAGCACGTCCTCCAGGACTGTAGCAGTGATCCAGCAGAAGACTGGGATGTGGCACATGATGTGGAGGCTTCGTGAGGTCTTGATGTGGGAGATGATCCTGCTGGCCTGCTCCTTATCTGTGAACCTCTTCCCGAAGTACTCCTCCTTCTGGGGGTCAGTGAACCCTCTGACCTCTGTCACCATGTTAACACACCCAGGAGGGATCTGATTGGCTGCTGCAGGTCGTGTGGTTATCCAGAGGCGAGCGGAGGGAAGCAGTTTCCCCCTGATGAGGTTTACCAGCAGCACATCCACTGAGGTGGACTCTGTAGGATCAGTCAGGATCTCAGTGTTGTAGAAGTCCAGAGGAAGTCGACACTCGTCCAGACCGTCAAAGATGAACACAACCTGGAGCTGTTCAAACCTGCAGATTCCTGCTTCTTTGGTCTCAGTGAAGAAGTGATGAACAAGTTCCACCAAGCTCAACTTTCTCTCTTTCAGCACATTCAGCTCTTTGAAGGTGAAGGGAAACGTGAACTCTATGTCCAGGTTGGTTTTGTCTTCAGTCCAGTCCAGAGTGAACTTCTGAGTTAAGACTGTTTTCCCAATGCCAGCCACTCCCTTGGTCATCACTGTTCTGATTGGTCCATCTCTTCCAGGTGGGGCTTTAAAGATGTCTTCTTGTTTGATGGTTGTTTCTGGTCTGTCTGGTTTCCTGGACGCTGTTTCAATCTGTCTGACCTCATGTTCATCGTTGACCTCTCCGGTCCCTCCCTCTGTGATGTACAGCTCTGTGTAGATCTGATTCAGGGGCGTTGGGTTTCCTGCTTTAGCGATGCCCTCAAACACACACTGGAACTTCTCCTTCAGGTGAGATTTGAGTTGACGTTGGCATGTGTCAAGAGCCTCTGAATGAATAAACAACAGATGACACAGTTAAGGACCTGAACTCTTGGTGTTATAGTGATAATTCAGACAGTTCCTGCTGTATTTTGAGACTCATACTAATCACACATTGCTCAGTTACACCACTGCTGGCATCATCGAGGTGGAGTAGAAGGTGCTAATTGGTGCCATGTTACACCAGAGGGTAACATTTTCTTTGATAACACTTTGTGTTGCTTTGCTAAGAACAAGTAATAAGCAACATACCACCATAACACACACACAAAGAACACTTAATAAATTAGATGTAACGCTTCAATAAAACCCAAAAAGACTACACTTAATTGATTTTTCTCACTGTTGCATGCTGGGAAATCTTCAAATGTCGTGAGTCAAGATGTTTTGGACAATCATCAGTCTTTAGGCTGTAAATCATATAATTATATATATAAAGTTAAAAAAAAAGATCTGTAAATTATATGAGCCCTGTTCCACAACCGTGTATATGTTTATTATAACTTGTTTCAGGAAGAAGTCAATCAGGGACAACCACAGTTTTCTGAGGAGTGGCTTTGAAGCTCAGATTGAGCTGTTCTGCCCCCTAACTCCCCGATAATCCAAGGATGGGCTCAGAGGTCGGACGTGCCCACCAATGGACTCACTGCTGGACCAGACTCATTGGACCCTCTACTGTTGGCGGTCTGTGTCCAGGCATCGACTGACACTGCAGAGCTTTTATTTGCTTTTATTTGGTGACTCCATTTAATTTGGTGCAAAATGTGACTGTTTTAAATGCTGTTATTAGGAGAGATAACAACAACTGTTTTAAATAAATGATGTTCAGAGCAGCTCTGGCACATTTGACTATAATCATAAAAACCTTCAGGGTGACTTAAAGTGTCTAACTATTTAAAATCTTTGAGGGTAGCAACAAAGTGCAGTGAATGAAGTCAGTTAACAGGATTTTTCATGTCAGTCACGATACCTTTGAAATTGGATGAAGCACCTTCAGGCTCATCTGTCCTGGCAGCAGCTTGGACTGAGAGAGAAATATGGATCATCTCTTAATAAACACTGACAATTCAATTCATTTTGTTAAATTTTAGGCCAATTTTCAGGCACATTTACCGTAGGTGTTGACATGGACAGTTAGATCCCTGTTCACATTCACGTGGTTAAACTGAGGCGTGTTGATGACACCTCCTCTGTCTGCGGTGACTGTTGGAGTTAAAGCTGAATGAGAGCAGACAGAAAGTTCAGACCCTAGAAACCACAACTCAGACCTGAAACACTGAGAACAACAAAAGCTCAGTAAAAACATGACACATGGGGCTGAATACAAAACGAATAAAAACAACTTTACACTGACTTTTCTTGACCTTTTGAACTAAAACCAAAAATTCTTTAAAATGTGAGTGGGATCTGGAGTTGGGGAGCAGAGTACTTGGCACTGCCAAGATGGCAACGGTGGAGCTTCAGAAACCTGTGGATGATGTTACAGTTTACTGAAACTACTATCCCCTATTACAGTAAGTCTTTATTGAGTCACAGATCTTCACTGTAACAGGGGAGAGTAGCTCAGAAAACAAGAAAAACTAAAAAACATGTTGAATTTCTCCTTATTTTCTAAACCAGAATAACCAAAGAAAACTTCACACAGAAAGTTACACACGTGTTTGTGTTGTTCTGGAGCTGATTTGAAGTTTCTCTCTTTAAAAAAAGACAGAGAGACGAAGACAAAGAGAGAGACGAAGACAAAAAGAGAGAGACGGAGGCAGAGAGAGAGAGACGAAGACAAAGAGAGAGACGAAGACAAAAAGAGAGAGACGGGGGCAGAGAGAGAGACGAAGACAAAGAGAGAGAGATGAAGGCAGAGAGAGAGACAGAGACAAAAAGAGAGAGACGGAGGCAGAGAGAGAGAGACGAAGACAAAGACAGAGAGACGAAGACAAAAAGAGAGAGATGAAGGCAGAGAGAGAGAAGGAGACAAAGAGAGAGATGGAGGCAGAGAGAGACGAAGACAAAAAGAGAGACAGAGGCAGAGAGAGAGTTAGAGATCAAATATCCGACATCATTAAACAAATGTAAAATATGTTTCAGTTTCTCAGTCAGGATGACTCATCTTACCGTCCTGGGTTACACATGGGTCCACAACCTTCTCTGCAGTGTTTCCCATTCTGTCCTCAGTCTAGTTCACGGACTTCAGCATGAAACAGAACCTGCAGCTTTATGTCTGCTCCTCCACTTCCTGTAAACTCTGCCACTCCCCAGCCCTTTATTAACTCTCTTACAGACCAGTGGAAGTGAAAGCCAGACTTTAAAACAGGAAGTGGTGTTGGGTTTTTTTTAATTATTAAAAAGGTTCTGTAAAAAACTGAAGTAGAATATGTTTCACGATTGTTTTAAATATTTTTATTGTTATTTTTTTTACATTGTTAAAATACAAGAATATCAGTAAGATGAAGAAAGAATCATTTCAAAACGTAATCATTATGACATGTGTACATCCTCTGAATATATGATGATATGAAGTTTGTAACATACATTAAATATCCATAGTAAAAGTTGTGTATGTATTCAAAATATCTATATGATGAATCTTTACATTGTGTAAAGGTTGTGACCATATATGTTGATGACATATTGTCATTGTCATTGTTTCTTTTCTTTTCAATAATCTCTGCTGATTTCATTTGGTTGCAAATGTCTGTGTGTGTGAAGTTTAAGCTCTTCAAAAGAGAACAAAATTAATATCCTCACTGCCTCAGGTCACGGGGGGCGAACAAAGGAAAAGTGAAGTATATATAACCTTTAACCAGTGATGGCTGCTGAGGATGTGTAATCACAGCAGCAGTAGCACCTTCTGTCTAGCAGGTGTCAGCATTCAGACCAGGACCAAGGAACAGTCTTTGGTCCTGGTCTGAATGCTGAGTTGCAGGAAGCGTCCCCTCCGAGAACACCTGGAAACTGACCTCTTCCTGCTGATGGTCTAGCAAGTTTTTGACGTTGGTACATAGCTAACATTAGCATTAACAACTGTTATATGATACTTAGCCGTCTAAAAGGAGCAGAGAGTCTAAAAAGATCAGACAGGTCATGGGGCAGAAAACTGCCTTAATAGATTAATATGAACTGCAGTGTGATTGTGTGATTGATGACCTTGTTAACCTCATTAAACTCCACCTCCTACCTCAAGAGGTGATGTCACTGCTGTATAAAAAGACACACAGATTACAGATCTGAAATCTGTTATTCTCATAGAAATATATTTCAAACATGACACATCATTGTCCAGCTCAGTGTGGAGTCAGCATCAGACTGTCCAGTTTGTAGCGTCCAGCTCTCTAAGGCGTGATAGCCTGAGGCCAGAACCTCACCCTTACAACCTGAGAGAGAAATACACATCATCAACATTCATACACCCTGAAAAGTCACTGAACATCAGCTGAGCTGGAGCAATATTAGCCTGGTAAAGAAATGTCATCACCACCAGCAAGATTGAGATCTTAAACATATATGTTGCTCGTGTCCTCACTGTCCTGGGCCCTCTGGGGCTCCTGGGCCCTCTGGGGCTCCTGGGCCTCTGGGGCTCCTGGCCCCCTGGGGCTCCTGGGCCCTCTGGGGCTCCTGGGCCTCTGGGGCTCCTGGCCCTCTGGGGCTCCTGGGCCTCTGGGGCTCCTGGGCCTCTGGGCAACAGCTCAGTTGACCCAATGGTTAATCTGGCTCTGACCGTCCCACACCCAAGATAAAACTTCTGCAAAAACTGTCCACATGATTTGTTGCTTAAAAGATTTGGAAAAGTCCTGCTTCAACACATCAACTTCAGGACTAAATGTTCAGCTGCTGCCTGATGTACCCACCACTGACCGGTAACCATGGTAACCAGGTGATCAGTGTTATTGACTCCACCTGTCAGGGTCATAATGTGATGGCTGATCAGTGTATTACAGCTTCTTTCATTGTGTAGCACAGTGAATGCGTTGTTTAATTGTTCTTGTTGGTTTTGAGGTCAACAGCTGCAGCCGGACACTAAAAATGACGTTTATGATTTCACAGAACAAGTGAATAAAGAAGAAAGGGGAACAGGAAATAGGTCCAGCTCTTGTCTCACCTCAGTGTCTCCAGTTTGCACTGAAAGATCGGCGTCACGTCCTGATCTTTGAGCTGGTTGAAGCTCAGGTTGAGCTCTTTGAGGGAAGAGAGACGACTGAGGGCAAGGCTCAAATGTTGGCAGGCCACTGTCGTTAACGTGCAGCACTTGAGGCTGGAAGGAGACATTTTAAAATACAGCTTTTAGATATTTCAGTAGAAACATATCAGTGGGGAGTTCATTATATTGGAGCTATGACTGACTGACGTAAGGTTTAAATAAATGATCAATCCTCATAACTGATGAATCACTGACCTTCACTCCAGCATAGAATCAACAATATTTCTACTCAGAAACACAAATAATTGGACTTAATTGAACGGACGACCATTGTGTTGTCCCCTCTGAGATGTGGCTCCTCTTGGTCTCCATGGAACCACAGACTGTCTGTGAACCTGGACCTGGTCTGAAAAGTGAAGCCAAAGCTGAAGAGTCTTAAACCTTGGGTTGGGTGGGTTGAGCCTTGATGGCACCCTACAAGAACGTCACTAGAACCCCCGGTTTTCCTCCTCTGGCTTTTGTTTCATCACTGTTTCACAGTCTGCATTTGGGTCCAAACATTACACTTCTACAGAGCGTAAACTATGACTATGACTAATAAAGTTGGCAACACTTGAAGTTCTTCTATATTTATGACCATTTATAAGAAACATTTAAGAAATAACAATAATAATAATAACGGCTTTTTTTAATAAGGCAGCTTTAGAAACAAAGTTTACAAAGTGATTTGATAAATGAATCAGAGCAGGGAACAGATGGCACACATGTACTCGTGCAAACATAATTGATACAAAGACAAAATTAAAAGACAACGGCTGAAAGACGACATCACGTAAAAGCAAGTAGAGTCACTGATACTGCTTCATCTTCTTGAGCAGGTCATTCAAGACTCGAGGGGCCCTGATGGAAAAAGGGGCCGTCACCTGATTTAAGCCTCGGCTCTGGAAACAGCCAGAAGGATTTCAGGCTCTGTGATGGCTCATGTGGGGTTAATAGCTCCTCGCCTTAAAATTTTAAAATCAATTCTAAAACCAACAGGGAGTCAATGAAGGGAGAAGAGGATCGGGGTGATGTGTTGCTGTCTGTGATGGATAAGCAGTACAGATAATGGATGGACGGCCGTTGTGACAAATACCATGAAATATAAAGACTTGTATGTGTGCGAAACTATATTATAACGTCGTTAAACTAAACTCACTTTAGTGTCTTCAGGTGACAAACTTCCAGGAACAACAAAAGGTTTTCCACTCCTTGGTCTCGGAGGTCATTTCTTTCCAGATCCAGAACTCTCAGGTGTGTGGGGTTTGATTTCAGATTGGAGGCCAGCGCAGCACAGCCCTTCTCTGTGAAGCGGCAGCCAACCAGCCTGTCAGGAAAACAGCTTTAACCTTTAGAGTGGTAACATACATTTGCATCCTCCAGACTCTGACCTCTGACCCTTGACTGATCAAATTTGCATTAACTCTATTATTCAAATCAACATAGACTTGTCTGTGGACTGGACTGAATGAGGAGAGTCTTCCCTGATATCTAGACTAGCTTAGCAACCACTGCACATTTAACAGTGTGTGTCTGGTGTCTCCTCACAGAGCACGACTGTCTCACCTCAGTGTTTCCACTTTGCAGTTTGGATCCTGCAGCAGAGCAGCAATCTCCATCACTCCAGCATCACCCAGATTGTTCCCTCCCAGATCCAGCTCCTTCAGGTGGGAAAGGTTCGAAGCCAGAGCTGAGGCCAAAGTTGCAGCACATTCCTTTTTTAGGTGAGTCTTAAAAAGCCTTTGGAAAAACAGTAGAAGTTATTTAGTTGTATCATGTCTGTGTGGCCTGTGCAGAGAGAGGGCAGGACATGTTAGCCTTGATTAGCAAAGGGACAAAAGCTGCAAACTCACAGTTATCAAAAACAAAAACAGCATTGTCCCCTAAACACTCCTAATGCCTACTGACTGTTAGCTATGAAGCTAATGTTGTTAGCTGGCTTTAGTTGCCAGCAGAAAATTTGTAGTGTTAAACTGTCTTTTAAAGCCTTCATATTTACTTTACCATAATCTCTCCAGGTGGCAGTCAGGATGCTTCAGAAAGGCAGAGAGATGAGAAACTGCCTGGTCTTCAAAACTGTTCCTGCTCAGATCCAGGTTTTTCAGATGAGAGGGGTTCAAACTGAGAGCTGAAGCCACAAGTTTGAGTCCAGAGCCTGTAATCCCACAGTCAGATAACCTGCAGACAAGATAGACACCAGGCTTTTGGTCAACAATTGGTGAGGTGGTACTAAAGTTTGCTCTTAATGGTCCCGCCTAAACCAGGCCATGTTAACATTTTACCTCAGTGTTTTCAAAGAACACTCGTTGAGAACCTCTGAAAGCAGTTTGACTCCTTCGTCCTGAATCGGGTTCTTGCTGAGATCCAGTTCTTTCAGGCGGGAGGCGTTTGAAGTCAAACCACTGGCTAAGGAGAGGCATCCTTTGCTTGTAATGCTACATTCTTTCAAGCTACACAAAAGGAAACAAACAAAACACTTAGTCAGTGTAGAAACCACCAAATTACAGTTTCCAGACTCTGAGCCTCATGAGACTGTGAACAGTCCAGTTGTTAATTAATGTGTTGTTAATGATTTTCAATTTATTTATGTTACTGTGAAACCAAGGACAATTTTCTACAGGATGGACAATCAGGCTTCTTGAGTGTGCAGTGATAGGAGAAGCCATGTGAGCGGGTAATTGAACCCAATGATTATTTCTTTTATCTATCGTTATCTTTTATTTATATATTGCAAAGAGGAGGGGTCCCAGAATCAAACCTTGGGGCACTCCAGTGGAGAGGGGGTAGGCTAGGGACACTTGCCCTTGTCAACTGTCAACTATGGAGCACCCACTGAGATAGGATTCAAAGCAAGCAAGGACTTTGCCTAAGGACACAAAGAGCAGGACATGGTGATTCACTGTATCAAAGGCTGCTGAGAGTCCAGCAAGACAAGAACTGAGGACTGCCCTGCAGCTCTGGCTGTTTTTAGACAACTCCCACAGGGTCTGACTGATTTGGATTGAGGATATTGTTCCATGATACAAATAAAAAATTGAATTGGTTCATTTGAGTAATTTAACAGATTAGATCCCTGTTTATCAAGTCATATAAACTATTGATCAGTTGTGTGAAATCTTGTCAGAATTGCTCTGTGAAGTCTTGAAGAGTAATGGACATATTGTGTTCACAAGGCCAAAACCATGTTTTATGAAAGTCTTATCATTAACCTTTTACCTTGACCAGTCTAAGTGGACATTTGTAAACATGTCCTTGGACAAATGGATCCTTGATGGACAGAGGTAAGAATGAACATCATCTACACAATTTAAGTCTAAATTTCATTTTATTGTTTAATGTCTTTCAATAACTAAATATCCTAAATATATACATTGCCCAGCATGACGTATGATCTTACCTGAGTCTTTGCAGTTTGCAGTTGGGACTTTTTAGGCCGTCAGAGAGCAGCTTTATTCCAGAGTCCAGAAGTTTATTTCTGGTCAGGTCTAACTCCTCCAGACCAGAAGACTTTAAGCTGAGAACTGATGAAATATACCTGCAGCATCTGTCAGTGAGGTTACAGTCACTCAACCTAAAGAGAAAAACAAAATGACTTGGTATTTTACACTTTTTCCTCCGTAATTCCACACGTATACACAACCTGAGTGCTTGAGAATAGTTGATGTTCTGGGTGCTAAATACTTACAAAGCTGTCTTTGACACTTTGAGCACTGGTACCAGCCTCTCCAGAACGTCATCTGATCTGTAGTATTTCTTCAGGTCAAACACATCCAGGTCTTCATTGGAAACAAGCAACACAAAGGCCAGAGCTGACCAATGTGCAGGTGAAATTTTACTAACATCCCCCGAGCTGTGGTACCTCTGGACTTGCTCTACCAAAGAACGGTCACCCAACTCATTTAAGCAGTGGAACAGGTTGATACTCTTGTCGGTATAAGACAGTCTCCTAATCTTATTGTGAATGTACTCTATTGTCTCCTGGTTGCTCTGTGGACCTCTTCCTTTAAAACCAGATATATGTTGAAGAAGCTTCTGATTTTTATCCTTTGAAAGACCGAGCAGGAAGCGCAGAAACAAGTCCCATTGTCCATAATCACTGTCCAAAGCGTCATTCACTGCATTCTTGTGTAGGAGGACAATAGGAATTTCTCTGTCCTCTGACGCCACTTTCACCTTCATCTGATTCAGGAGATTTTCTTTGCTATCAATGAATTTCTCCAATACGTACAGAGCTGCAAGGAACTCCTGAACACTTAAATGTACAAACGAGTAAAACTCTTGTTTGTGCAGACCATATTCTTTTCTTATCATCTGTGTACAGACTCCTGAATAAACTGCAGCCTGCTTCAGATCAATTTTACAACCTTGCACATCGTCCTGAGAGAAGATTATGTTGCCCTTCTTCAGCTGTTCAAATGCCAGCTTTCCCAATTCCATGATTACATCTTTGTCTGCCTCCCCCTCCTGATAATCCTTTTCTAGTTTCCATTTTGTCTGGATGATCAGGAAGTGTGTGTACATTTCAGTCAAAGTCTTGGGCAACTCATTTTCATGAGTGCCTGTGAGGAGATCCTGCAGAGCCGTGGCTGAAATCCAGCAGAACACTGGGATGTGGCACATGATGTACAGACTTCTCAACGGCTTTGAGTGAAGATGACTGAAGATCCTCTGAGCCATATCCTTGTCATTAATCTTCTTTTGAAAGTACTCCTCCTTCTGCTCATCATTAAAGCCTTGCACCTCTGTCACTCTGTTGATGAACTCGTGAGGAATCTTACTGGCCGCGGCTGGTCTACTTGTGATCCAGATCAAGGCTTTGTGCAGCAGTTTCCCACTGATTAAGTTTGTTAGTAAGGCATCTACTGTTGTAGGCTTTGTAAGACTGCGGCACATCTTATTAGTCGTAAAGTCCAGAGGGTATTTGCTTTCGTCCAGGCCATCAAAGATGAACAAAACTTTGGAATTGTTATAGTCTGATGTTTCCAAGTTCTTTACTTCCTCAAAGTAGTAACCTATTAACTCAATAAGACTGAAACTCATGTCTTTTATTAAATTTAACTCCCTGAAAGTGAATGGAAATATGTACTGGATAGTTTGATTGGCTGTTCCCTCTGCCCAGGCAAGAGTGAATTTCTGTACAGCAACAGTTTTCCCAATTCCAGCGATTCCCTTCGTCAGGACTCTCTGGGGAGGGATCTCTTCATTTGATAGAGGTTCAAAAATGTTATTGAGATTAATTTTCTTTTCCTCACTTGCTGACCTTGTACATTCTAGTTCAATGACTTCATGTTCACCATTAACCTCCCCACTGCCTCCTTCTGTGATGTAAAGCTCTGTATAGATCTTGTTCAAAGGAGTCGAAGATCCATCCTCCCTTGTCCCTTGGAACAGATTCTTGGTTTCATTTAGGAGGTAAGATTTTAGTACAGATTGGCACCTGAGGATGTTTTCTGAAAGATGAATAAAATAATCATTACATGCATGTCATTTACTTTCTAATATTCTCAAGTTAACAAATACTGGTTTTCAGGACAGTCTTCAACAAAACCGACAAAGTCCTTGAAAGTTCTCAGTCATCCGGGTCAAAATTCCCTGAGAACGTTGAATCTCGGGCAACTGGACTTAGTTGTAGATTCTTGACAACAAAACTGAAGAAGCCTCTTGGATGAGAGGTGAAACAACTATAAGGATCTACCACCAAGTTCAGTTGCCCTAGATTCCACTTTTTCAGAAAACCCAAGAACCAGCCCTAAAACCACATCTTATCCAGGTGCGCAGAAGACAGGGAAGGACAGAAAAACAAGTCATAGTCAGTGACTTTGCTCAGTAAGTTGAACTGTTCTGTTATTTTGTAATTGTGTAGTTATCTAAATTCACTTTAGGTATGTTCTATTAGCTGCAAATAGTTTTTTGTCATTTGATTATTTAAAGCACGGTACCTTCAGTTTTGGGGGAAACATCAGTCACATCTGTCCTGGCAGCAGCTTGGACTGAAAGAGAAACATGGCTCATTCACACAGATGAAATTTTAGGCAATTACAAAGTTAAACACAATTTTATTTATTAATTCAGGGGAAACATTTACCGAATGTGTTGACAGTCATATCCCCTTCCACATGGACACCAGTAAACTGAGGTGTGGTGACAACACCTCCACTGTGGGCATTGATTGTCATGTTTCCACTTTCCTTCTGATTTACAGCTGAATGAGAACAGATCAGTTTAGTTAGAGATGACTTAGTAAAGACCTGAAAGGCGAAGAACATATGAAGCTCAGTAAAAATTTGACATGGCAACTGATACACACACAACCAGACAAAACTACAAAACCAAGAGGGTGAAATTGTTTAACATGTGAAGGAGAATCTTACAAGCGAGACGGAGAGATTCTTGAAGATAGAACTAGGAGCCCCTGCTCTGATAGCCTCAGGTAGCTTTTAGCATAAGGCTGTATGACAGAGTTCAAGTAGATGTTGCAGACCCAGAAGTGATTCCAACAGTGAAGGCAGCATTAGCGACTTGAATTTGATGTGGGCGACCATGGGTAGCCCAAGTGGGTCCATAAGTGGTCGAGTAACATGCCCTTTTAGGCTGATCAAAAACCAGATGGGCTGCTACATTCTGTGGGGATGGAGTCCAGTGCAAATGTTTTGATACACTGTTGATTTGTCATTTGTTTGTGAAAACCTTACCCCTGGTATCTATGCTGTTGGGGACAAAAGTCCCTGGTAGCATCATTCAAGGCCAAGAGTAAGAAGACTAGAGCCCCTCTTGTAGAGCCAGGGCTGGAAGAGGTGTGATTTCTTAGGTGCCCACTACACAAGACTGGACAAAGGGTTGGGTGCACTACCATATATGCACTGTTAATATTTTTATTGTATATAGTATATATAGTCTATTTCATCTTATTTTACATGGTTTCTATTCTTATTTTGTTCTATTTTACATTTTCCTTTTGCGTTGCTACTCTTTTGTGCTGCTGTGTCAAACTTGAATTTCCTCAACAAGGGATCAGTAACGTTACACCTTGTCTTATCTTATCTTATCTTATCCTATCTTATCTTATCTTATCTTATCTTGTCTTATCTTGTCTTATCTTGTCTTATCTTGTCTTATCTTGTCTTATCTTGTCTTATCTTATAGGTACTAAACAAAGGCTGGAGCAACATTATGCAGAGCCCAGGTTATTTACAATGTAGAATATCAACTCTCCTTGGTGGAGAAGAAACAGGGTGATACTTGGGGTACTTTCCTTGATGCACTGACATTCTCTTGGCTTTGCTTCGCTGCTTCTTCTACTTCTTGTAGTGATATGCTTTCACATATTTTTTCTGCTGTGCATTCATCTCTGCCTCGAGCTAAGTTTCTTCCTGTTAAAGGGGACTTTTCTTTGCTGCTGTTGCCAGGTGGGGGAAAATGGTTATTTGCATATATTTTTGCTAAGAGCACAGTCCAGACTTGTCCTATATTAAATGTGCCCTGACATGACTCCTGCACTAGATAGATAAAACTGATCTGACTTACCTGTGACTCTCAACAATAACAGATGAGATCTGCTGGATTTAGATCTATAGAGGAAATTGGTGTTGTAGAACAAAAAAAAAAAACCTAAAAAGAAACTAACCACAGGAAGGGGAACTTGAAGTCACTGTATGTGCAGTTCTGAAACCCTCCACTGCACAACACAACCACGAACAACCACTATTAACACACTGTATTTGGCTACTCAAATGTTGTTGGATACAACAAATCCCCACTCGTAACTTTACTCTCACACACAGGAGAAACTCGTTCGGGTCGCAGTGGGAGCAGCCCAAAAGAACCACCACCCTGGGCCCACGCAGACTTGCAGACTAGTTCTTAGGAAAGTCAAAAACTGGCTTTGTTCATTGTTACTTTCGTGTATCGATTGTTAGATTATTTTCACATTCATCTGTTGTTCCTCTGAGCTCACTTGAATCTGTGCTCACGCCTGGATAGATCTGCAGGCTTCGTGACATCGTGACTTGTTTGTTTTGATGGGGAAGGTTCAGGACACAAAAGAAAACACTGGTGCTGATTGATATCACGTCAACACCTTTTGTGTACACAGTCTGTGAGATATGATCACACTGCTCCACTGCGGCTGCACTGAATCATCTAGCTCGCAGTGCGACAACCAGGAAATGAACCCAGCAACTACAGGATCATTTGATTTTATTTCATTTGCATACATCAAACCGGTTGTAGTTGGTCTAGTTTCCTCAAAACTTAACAGGTTTAGTCAGATCAACTCTCTCCACTTATATTGTGACTGTTTGTCTTAGACCAGGTCCAGATTGTCCATAAACAGTGAGGAATGAAAAACCACCATCTTACCACACTGTGGTGCTTCTGGATTCACAGCCCGCCCAGGCTGGCGGTTTCCCATGGTACATTTCTCTACTCAGCTCTTCTTACTCCAAACATCAAGGATAAACCCTTTGCAGAAAATAATACAAGTCATTTTGAAGCCTCCTCCTGCATTTTACAGCTTTCAGTTTCCTCTAAACCAGCTGAAATTGATGAGAGAAAAAAACACCACATCCATCTGTAGTTAATATTAACTTCAGAGTTTGGGTGGAGCTGAAATGAAAGTCAAACCTCAGCTGTTGCTTCCTTGTCTTTTAATCTAAGATGTTGCCAATGTCTTTGATGACGTGAGGCGGCAGGAAGTGGTGCTGCTTTGTGTTGAGTTGTCAGTGCTGCAGTTCAACAGAAAGGAAAAAAAATCTGTGTTGTCATTTAAAATTTCAAAATAAAAGTTTTGAACATAGCGTTGACTGTTGAAGTTTTAGGTAAACTGCTCGTGTGTTCTGACCCTGAGTCATATTTGTGTTTTCCCTCAGCGTGGGTGTGTGTACTGATGATGAAACATGTGGGACCATGTAATTGGTCCATTCCCAGCTGCAAACAAGGAAAAGGCAGATGAAGGAAAACAAAATGAAGCGTCTGGCTCAATATACGGCCATGAAAAGTCTGGCCCATATACTGCATGAGTAGGTAGGTTCCAGCCGGAAGATTTTCTGCTTGTGCATCAGAAGTATGTGGCCCAAATATGGGCCCTATGTATCTTGCCATCTGGGTTAGGCTTGACCAGAAGGGCCCCCACTTAGGTTGTTACTTGTTTTCTTGTCTGTATACAACATCTATTGCCCGTCTGCCCGTCCTGGGTGAGGGATCCCTCCTCTGTTTCTCAACATGAGGTTTCTCTTTTTTTCCCTGTTAAAGGGTTTTTGTTTTGAGTTTTTCCTCAGTCGATGTGAGGGTCTAAGGGCAGAGGATGTTGTTATGATGCTATGTAAAGAACTCTGAGACAAACTGTTTGTAAAAATGGGCGATACAAATAAAACTGCCTTGCCTTTTAGTGGGGCAGAGGCGGTGCACTGTGAAGTTGAAGGGGGTTTTGTTGTCTTAATTACAGTGTGTGCCTGGATGAATGAATGATGAGTATTGACAGACTGAGGCTGAGCGCTGGGTGGGAAATCATATGATCATATCTATCAGCAGTGATTGGTCCTTCTGTGGGGTTATTTCACCCAGTCTCTCTCTCTCTCTCTCTCTCTCTCTCTCATGGCAGCAGTACTGTCATGACTGCAGTTATAAAAAGGCTGACATTGTTTAGACTGTAACTGGACTCCTGCAGGCTGCAGGGATGAGCTGCTCACAACCAACACTATTCTTAGAGCCTTTGTTGTGCTGACAGTCTGTGTCTGCCATCACACTGACGACATGTGGAAGGTCAAACGTGAGTGTCCCATCATTTTCGCCGCATGTCTCCGTGTTTTTCACTCAGGACACTAACTCACTGTTGTAGTTTATGTCTGACTGATTAAAGTTTGTTCAGAGAAAGGGATGAAGTGTGACTGACTTTATCCTGTGGCTCCCGCACTTAATGTCTCTTTTTGACTTTACAAGATAAAGTTCGTTACGTGGTCAGTTTTAATGTGGAGATTTTAATTTCATATGGAGTTTAACCTCTAAGCAACAAATATGAGTCTGTATCTTCACCGAGTGTCAGCCATAGACTGGGCACAGACTCTGGTCTGAAAAGAGCCTTAACCCTTCATTCTCTCTAATGACCATCAGGGGGCGACTCCACTGGTTGTTAAAGAAGTCAGATTGTATTGAAGTCTATGGGAAAATGTCCCTACTTCTCCTTGATTTATTAGCTCAGTAAACGTTTTCCTAATGAGTTTATGGTCTCAGTCTCTAGTTTCAAGTCTTCAATACAACATGATGTTCATTTTTTAAATGATGGTCCATTTAGAGGAAAATAGACCAGAAAGCAGGGGATGGATTGGGGGCGTGGCTACAGTTTGAAATACTCAATAAAAACAATTTGTTATATTTCACATTATATTGTGATTAATATGTTATATTACATATTTAAATCAACAAGTTGAAAAGCGTGAAAACATGTTTTCATTTTACTTGTGTTGCAGCTCCAGTTGCGTTTCCGATGGAGTTGAGGTACAGGCCAATATTAGAGGTAATGCTTTAGTGACACAGTGAGTGAGTGATACCTTCATGAGAAACAGTTCAAATTAAAACAACATGGATCAAAATGAATTCAGTGTCTTTAAATGCATTTATTCAGTTGTGGTGGGTTGTCTTTCTTCCCTCTTTACCAACTCTGATTACCTGCCATCAACATAGTCCTTAAAGTTTCACTGCAGATTATTATCATTTTCAACACATCTCTGGAATTTATGGAATTTATAAATATGAGTAGACGTGTGAATGAATGAGCACTGGCAATAGTCAGCCCTCTAAGTCAGGCTGCTCCTGCAGTTAAACACTGTTCTCACTAACACCTCTTTCGTGTGTGTCCAGAGTTTGGTCCCCCCCGACCCCATGTCCCAGTTCAACCTGAAGAGAGGTTCCCCCGAGGAGGAGTTTCCTGACCTCTGCAGGAACTCCACCTGGATGGGACGGATCCTCACGCCGGCCATGTACCGCCGACAGTTTGAACGCTGCACCCACAGTGGAGTCATCTTTGATGATGTCATTCGCCCCGGTCTAGAGGAACCAGGTGATGTCACTGTGATGTCCTCCCTAGATTTGTGGCTCTCTTGAATTTGTTTCACAGGATTATTGTTGTGCTTTTCTGATGTCCCTTGTTGTAAATAGTTTTGGATAAAAGTGTCTGACAGATGAGTTAATGTAATGTCTGTAATTTTGTGTGGTTGAAGGTGAATGGTCAGGCCCTGTATCTGTGGGATGTGTTGCGGGCGACGCCCAATCCTACATCCTGTTCTGCGACTTCTTCGACCGAGTCATTGAGGCGTATCACGAACACAAGATCACCACCCAGACGCCAGAGAGTGACTTCAACTATGATAACCTGAAGGTAGCCGGTCAGACGGTGGCTGGGTGTTCACGGATGTTACGTAGCAGCACGATGAAGAAATGAGAATCGATCGCCCTGGGATGACAATGCCTTCCTGTGATAACTGTTCTGCTCTGATTGGCTTCAGTAGGCTGCATAAAACCAAAGGAGAAAACATTGATTTAAAAGATTTTAGAAAAGACTTGTGTCATGGGATTAAGCTACTTTCTCCTTTAAGACCTGGAACTATAATCTTAGTGTACACACACTCTCCACTTGCCAGATTTACATGGTCATAGGCATTTGAAAAGAAACGGTCAAAGGTGACTCCTGGTGCTCCACATACTTGGTCAATGTTAGCAAACTTTAGTGTGAAACACATGCTAACACTGTAACTACAAAGAGTTGACAGAAACCTTGATGTGTGTGCAGGGGGGGGATGACTTGGACAGGTCATATGCTGTATGCTGTGAGGTCAGCGTCGTTCGGGGCATTGAAGACTTTTGCTTCCCGACACACTGCAGCAGAGGAGAGCGCAGAAAGCTCCTCGCACTGGCCAAGAGAGGTACTGGATGTCTGTGTTTCAGCTGCTCTCCCCCGTGGACTTAATCCTCAGCAACCTGATTCTGGGCTGAACAAACTGGATAAAGTTATTGATTCTTCTCTGTCTCAGCTCTGCAGCAGCTGGAGGAGGAGGAGCTCCCGGGTCGACTCCTCTTAGTGGAGGAGCTGAAGCAGGAGCAGCAGAAGGAGCTGAACCTGAGCCCTCCATCTTCATCCCAGCTCCGGATCGGCGTGGCCCGTGACTGGCCTGATGCCCGGGCTGTCTGGTCAGTTTGCAACAGTTTGGATTGTTGTATGGATAGAGAAAGGCTACAGGTCCTGGTTTGATTCCCCAGCTCCAATCGTCACATCAACACATCATCAACCAGATATGTGTGTCTCGCACTTTTAAGTAATGTGAGACCACCACAGTCAGACCAGTACCTGGAACCTGGAAACTTATGCAGGATGCCAATGTCACATGTATTGTCTCATGATTCCTTTTGGCAGGGTGAGTAAAGATGGCAGCCTAGTGGTCTGGGTCAACATGGAAGACCACCTCAGACTGGTGTCCACACGAGAAGATGCCAACATCGCACAGGCTTTTAAATGCATCTGCATCAACCTGCAGAAGGTCAGCCATGGGTCTGAAGGTCCAGTAAAGTCCAGTTTCCCATTGATGCTGAAGCAAAATGTATTATCTACACCTGTTGGTTTTTATCCATTAACATATAATCTACATACTCCCCAAGCTCTATAGGAGCATATCAAACAATTCTACCGATCAGCCAATCATGTTGTGGCAATGCAAAAAATCAATCCATGATCTCCAGGAGACTCTGATCATTTGCTTCCTTCCTCCTCCTCATCCCAGCTGGAGGTGTACTACAGAGCACTCCGACACCCGTTCATCTGGAAGCAGCAGCTGGGATGGGTGACCAGCTCTCCGGCCGACGTGGGGACGGGTCTGAGGGTCATCGTCCACCTCAAACTGCAGCACCTTCCCAAACACAGGCGCCTCCCGGACGTCCTGAAGAGACTGAGGATCCTCATGCATAAAACCGGTACTGAAAAACTGTACTGGAATAAAGAATTCATCCACTAACATCACAGGACACTGCAGTTTAATGAAGTATAATAAATGTAGAAAACTGTTGTAAACTGCAAAGGCCAAACTGAAATGAACCCTGACAAGTTTTTTTTTTTTCACACAAAACCTGGTTTTAATGTAACGTTTTAACAGTTGAACCTTTAACTGAAACCCAACACTGACATGACAACAGTGTGATCCTCAGGCTCTCTGTTGGTGTTTTTGCTGCCATGACGTTTTCTTTCCTGGTGCACAATGAATCCTGGGACAGGTTGGGACCTGAAGGATCCACCTGTTGGATCCTTTGTAAGAGTCGTTTCATATTCGTGAAGTTAAATCTCTTGTACAGCGTTTCAATTAATCAATTAATCACCTCTGCAATAACAACCCTGACAAACTGACCAGTCCAAGAGCTTTACATTATTTTATTCTTACTGTACAAGTCTCCACCTTCTTGTCTTAGTTCGAATGTTATATTGGTTTGTTTAAAACATCTTGATGTCCTGGTCAAGTTGGAGCCAGACTCTAGTGGTCTGTAGAGGAACTGCAGGTTCTCATGTGACCCAGTAAAAACCTCTGATGTTGTTAATCGTCATTAACTCAGGTCACATCTGCTGAAAAAACCTCGACAAGTCTCCACCTCCTTAATTACCGGATTCCTTGGCCATGTTTTGTTTAAAATGCCTAAGACATCAAAATAAAACTGTCTCCTCCCTGACGTCACCATCGTCTGTGAGCTGCTGTCTGAAGCCTCCAGTTTGTAATTTGTCTGTCGGCCATCTTGGTTTTTAAACACCAGTGGAAACCATAATTGGAGGAGAAGGTGGAGCTGAGGAGGAGTGAGGGGTGGAGCTGACCTGATCGGTACTCTATCCTGATTGGGTGGTACAGTCTGTCAATCACACAGTAGCCACGCCCCCTAATTCATCCCCTCCTTTCTGGTCTATTTTCCTCTAAATGGACCATCATTTAAAAAATGAACATCATGTTGTATTGAAGACTTGAAACTAGAGACTGAGACCATAAACTAATTAGGAAAACGTTTACTGAGCTAATAAATCAAGGGAGAAGTAGGGACATTTTCCTATAGACTTCAATACAATCTGACTTCTTTAACAACCAGTGGAGTCGCCCCCTGATGGTCATTAGAGAG
>CM076650.1:862553-880527 GCA_038496675.1 Rachycentron canadum
GGAGAAGTAGGGACATTTTCCCATAGACTTCAATACAATCTGACTTCTTTAACAACCAGTGGAGTCGCCCCCTGATGGTCATTAGAGAGAATGAAGGTTTAAGGCTCTTCAACATTGACTTCACTTCACAGACCCAGAGTCTGTGTCTACTTTTATAACCAGTCTGGGGTTCAAGCCTACCTTTTTATTTCCCAGAATCCTCTGCGCTGTACCTTGTGAGCAATGTGGCGACCTTCGGCGTGAGTGAGGTGGAACTGACCCAGCTGGTGGTGGACGGGGTCAAGCTCCTCATTGCCATGGAGAAGAGGCTGGAGGTCAACAGAGATGTCGATGAGCTTGTTCCTACCCAGAAGTAGATCTGAATGACGATTGGCTGGAGCGAGGTGGAGAACAGATGGACTGACCAATAAGATGGAAGAGAGTAACCTGGTCCACATCTGGTGGCATTTTGTGACTAATGATCATGTCATGTTATTGTTTGTAAATCATTTCAAACAAACTTTAATTAAAATTGAACAAAACAGTTTTTAAAAAGTTCGTCTGTTGTCAATAAATAAAAGTGTCGTACATAAACAGACCATCTGTGTTTGTTAAACTGTTACTGGAGATATTGGCTTCATTAGCAGTAAACTTATCAATCATCAATGACAATTGACATTCAAGTGTTTTGTTAACGTCACGTGGACGTGGACACTTCAGTAAATTTTAGTCGGCTTGATGAACTCCAGGCAGAGCCATGCTAGCTGCTTTAAATGACCATTTTTAGACTCACAGATCAGGAGAAAATAAACTCTGTCCTCGACTCGTCTCTCTGTCGTTTCTGGTCCTGGTCTGATTTCACTGCAGCAGACGTAGCTTTCCAAACAGAAGTTCTTCTTCTATTTGAAATCATGAATTAAAAGTTTGAGGAAAGGCTTGAACAACACGACCATGACAAATTTCGTTGACGTTGCCTGGAATGCGAGTATCTTTTAGTCTGACCAGTCTGACTGCATATTTGTGTAGTACAACACACACACACACCTTGTTTTGTTTTGATGTCATCTCACTGGCTCCGCAACAGACCTGGAAGTTGGTGTCACATGTTCAAATCAGGATCCTGGGACAGATATCCAGCCTAGGTGGCCCTTTAATGGCTGTGGGCAATGGAAACCAACAGAGATGTCGTTAATACAAACACTGACCCATGTGGATTTTAGTGAAACGTTAGAGTGACAGAGACTCGGAGAAACTGTCAGAGCTGACCTCAGTGATGAGATTCTATCTGGACGTGTGTGAAGACGTGAACGAAAATAATGAATGAATTCAGGGGAAAAATCAAAGCAGGCGTTTAAAGGGAATGACAAGACAATTATTCCCTTCTTCAACCTGAACTCATCAGGACTGGATCTTTCTGGACTGAGCTGGTCTTCACACACATAAGAAAACATCCCACTGCAGTAGGTGAGTGTGGAAGTCTTCAGACGGTCCAGCATGTTGCTCTAAAACAGAAGGTAAATACACCCCTGATTGGTAAAACCTTTGATAAGAGTTTGCCAGATATTCATTTCCTGCATGATACGTGTCCGTATCCAAGAATACGGACTTTGATCCATGTATTTAACCTGACCTGCTTACATTTCAGGAAAGTGCTCACCTTTACTCAGCAGCCTTCGACTCTTTGGACTCTGAATCAACTGTAAGTTTCCTTTGATTCATTCTTGCTGTATAATGTCCGTGGTAAATCAGCTCTTGTGTAATAGTGTGACTGTGGTGTTGCGTTTCCTCACTGTCACCACCAGGAGGCAGCAAACATTTATCAGTTCACTATCAACAATGCGAACAGCAACATTGGTGTTGATGTGAAGAAGATGTAAGGGGGGAAGAAATTGAATCATAATTGATGTGAGACCACCGCCCCAAGTTACTGATCAGCTAAATTGGTGTCATCAGTGCAATTCTGTGTAATTTATGAATATTTAGTCAGTGAATTAAAGTTCTGATGCTGATCAGTGGTCCAGCTCTGCTCTCACTCTTTCCTGTACAGACGTAGACTTGGAGCTGATGGATGGGAGTTCTCGCATCTGTGAAGGTCTTGTGATTCATTTTGGATGACTGCAATGTCGTGACTGGACACAGTGAACAGAGACAGTGATGACTTGCAGAATAACAGATGGGTTGGGTGTTAGTTGGTTTGTTAGTTCTTAGACAGATTTGTCAGTGTGTCTGATTCAGAGCTGGTTAAATATTAATGGGACAGGAGCTGACCTTTGGGTTGGGAGCTGTAAAGACAGGCTGTTTTATGCTTTTATGGAGTGACAGTGTGAGATCCTGCAGACACAGAGGACTGAGGATTCCAGGACATGGTTTACTACACAGACCAGATCCAGCTGCAGACTGAAGGAGCTCATGGAGAGAAGCTGAGTAAGTGGTTCATTACAGTCTCATTCCTTACACAGAAAGGAGAAGAAAAACAGTCCAGCTGAGGCATCTCAGCAGCTTGTAGGGTTCTCTGTCTCAGTAAAGACAGACCCGTACTGGTTCCACAGTTGGACTGGGAAAGACATTCAGCCTCAGCCTGAAATGAAGTTTCTTCAGAGCAGAAAATTCTGGAAGGTCACTGTAACCTGAACGGTGCAGTGGAGCCTTTGTCTTTAGAAACACAGGGAGGTCGAACAAAAAGGATGATTACATTTTAAAAAAAAAAATCAGTTTATCAAAAGTACACCTGATTCTCCTGCCTGTGTTAGTGAGCTATAAAAATCCTCTGATTTCATCAGGAAGCACAGATCGAGACGCCTGTGAAGCAGCAGCTGCTGGAGACTGAGATTCTTCCTACCTGAGCGATGCCCACTTACTGGACGGTTTCCCAGCCATCAAAAAGTGCTGTCGGGATAATGCAGATAAACTGGAAACTCTGGATCTGATGGGCAACATTTAAACTACTGAAGACTTAATGCAGGTGGCAAGGTTGATTTTAAGGAAAATGAATGAAGGTGAGTTACAGGAAGAAGCAAACATGAAATATATGACACATAAAGCGTGGATTTTCCAAATGTATCTCAAGCTTAGCTGCATCTCTTTTACTTGACCTTTGTTAAGCTTTTGGTTTTGTCACAGCAGCTGTTTTACAGCTTAATTAGTGGCATGAAATTAATTCTGGGATATGTTGGACCATAAAGGCTCCACCTGTTGGATTCTTTGTTTCCCAGGAAAAGCAGGACTCATTTCTTGGTTGCATCTGAGGGAGCCTTAGAAATGGGACGTCTAGTCGTGCCACTGTGATGCAATTGGTCTTCAAATCCAGCCTCTAAAGGATGGGAACCCTGGATTGGGGCACAGCCAGTGTGTTATTAATCAGAAAATATTTATAGATATATGGAAACCAGTTCCTAATTCAAGATTCACTGTCACACCAACAGGAAAACGGTCACAAGTTGTGTCTCAGGACTCGTCAGCCTGTGCAGCTTCTTCAGCAGGTAGAGTTCAGTAGGTTTCCTGGCACAAGGCTGAAGGAGAAAAGACTCAGTCATCCAGGTCATAGTGATATGAAAAAGCTGAATCAAAGGCATAAAACGTCTTCAGGTACCTACGACCAAGTTCAGTTGGCCTTGATTCCACTGTTGTATTGTAGGACTTGTATATAGTATATTGTGTATAGTTCCCTATAGGCTTCCACAGTGTACAGCTTATGGCCATCTGTGCTATCAGCCTGGACGACAAACGCTTGAACAACATGGAGGATGGATTGTAGTGACGTGTAGCACTCACTGCCATCAGTTGAGTGCAGCTGAGAGTTTTAGTTGAGTTTTTATTGAGTTAAAATGAAAACATAGTAATATGGATGTAGCTTGAGCCTGACAGGGCTCAATGGGTGTAGGTTCTTATTCCTGTCTTTAGGGGGGGCTCTGGTCTCCCTATTCTTGGCCTTGGATGATCCTACCAGGGGCTGTTGTCTCTACCAGGGTCAATGGACGGATCGCTTTTGTTGTTCTCAGTGTTTCAGGTCTGAGTTGTGGTTTCTAGGGTCTGAACTTTCTGTCTGCTCTCATTCAGCTTTAACTCCAACAGTCACCGCAGACAGAGGAGGTGTCATCAACACGCCTCAGTTTAACCACGTGAATGTGAACAGGGATCTAACTGTCCATGTCAACACCTACGGTAAATGTGCCTGAAAATTAGCCTAAAATTTAACAAAATGAATTGAATTATCAGTGTTTATTAAGAGATGATCCATATTTCTCTCTCAGTCCAAGCTGCTGCCAGGACAGATGAGCCTGATGGTGCTTCATCCAATTTCAAAGGTATCGTGACTGACATGAAAAATCCTGTTAACTGACTTCTTTCACTGCACTTTGTTGCTACCCTCAAAGATTTTAAATAGTTAGACACTTTAAGTCACCCTGAAGGTTTTTATGATTATAGTCAAATGTGCCAGAGCTGCTCTGAACATCATTTATTTAAAACAGTTGTTGTTATCTCTCCTAATAACAGCATTTAAAACAGTCACATTTTGCACCAAATTAAATGGAGTCACCAAATAAAAGCAAATAAAAGCTCTGCAGTGTCAGTCGATGCCTGGACACAGACCGCCAACAGTAGAGGGTCCAATGAGTCTGGTCCAGCAGTGAGTCCATTGGTGGGCACGTCCGACCTCTGAGCCCATCCTTGGATTATCGGGGAGTTAGGGGGCAGAACAGCTCAATCTGAGCTTCAAAGCCACTCCTCAGAAAACTGTGGTTGTCCCTGATTGACTTCTTCCTGAAACAAGTTATAATAAACATATACACGGTTGTGGAACAGGGCTCATATAATTTACAGATCTTTTTTTTTTACTTTATATATATAATTATATGATTTACAGCCTAAAGACTGATGATTGTCCAAAACATCTTGACTCACGACATTTGAAGATTTCCCAGCATGCAACAGTGAGAAAAATCAATTAAGTGTAGTCTTTTTGGGTTTTATTGAAGCGTTACATCTAATTTATTAAGTGTTCTTTGTGTGTGTGTTATGGTGGTATGTTGCTTATTACTTGTTCTTAGCAAAGCAACACAAAGTGTTATCAAAGAAAATGTTACCCTCTGGTGTAACATGGCACCAATTAGCACCTTCTACTCCACCTCGATGATGCCAGCAGTGGTGTAACTGAGCAATGTGTGATTAGTATGAGTCTCAAAATACAGCAGGAACTGTCTGAATTATCACTATAACACCAAGAGTTCAGGTCCTTAACTGTGTCATCTGTTGTTTATTCATTCAGAGGCTCTTGACACATGCCAACGTCAACTCAAATCTCACCTGAAGGAGAAGTTCCAGTGTGTGTTTGAGGGCATCGCTAAAGCAGGAAACCCAACGCCCCTGAATCAGATCTACACAGAGCTGTACATCACAGAGGGAGGGACCGGAGAGGTCAACGATGAACATGAGGTCAGACAGATTGAAACAGCGTCCAGGAAACCAGACAGACCAGAAACAACCATCAAACAAGAAGACATCTTTAAAGCCCCACCTGGAAGAGATGGACCAATCAGAACAGTGATGACCAAGGGAGTGGCTGGCATTGGGAAAACAGTCTTAACTCAGAAGTTCACTCTGGACTGGACTGAAGACAAAACCAACCTGGACATAGAGTTCACGTTTCCCTTCACCTTCAAAGAGCTGAATGTGCTGAAAGAGAGAAAGTTGAGCTTGGTGGAACTTGTTCATCACTTCTTCACTGAGACCAAAGAAGCAGGAATCTGCAGGTTTGAACAGCTCCAGGTTGTGTTCATCTTTGACGGTCTGGACGAGTGTCGACTTCCTCTGGACTTCTACAACACTGAGATCCTGACTGATCCTACAGAGTCCACCTCAGTGGATGTGCTGCTGGTAAACCTCATCAGGGGGAAACTGCTTCCCTCCGCTCGCCTCTGGATAACCACACGACCTGCAGCAGCCAATCAGATCCCTCCTGGGTGTGTTAACATGGTGACAGAGGTCAGAGGGTTCACTGACCCCCAGAAGGAGGAGTACTTCGGGAAGAGGTTCACAGATAAGGAGCAGGCCAGCAGGATCATCTCCCACATCAAGACCTCACGAAGCCTCCACATCATGTGCCACATCCCAGTCTTCTGCTGGATCACTGCTACAGTCCTGGAGGACGTGCTGAAGACCAGAGAGGGGGGAGAGCTGCCCAAGACCCTGACTGAGATGTACATCCACTTCCTGGTGGTTCACCTCAAACTGAAGAACGTTAAGTATGATGGAGGAGCTGAGACAGATTCACACTGGAGTCCAGAGACCAGGAAGATGATTGAGAATCTGGGAAAACTGGCTTTTGAGCAGCTGCAGAAAGGAAACCTGATCTTCTATGAATCAGACCTGACAGAGTGTGGCATCGATATCAGAGCGGCCTCCGTTTACTCAGGAGTGTTCACACAGATCTTTAGAGAGGAGAGAGGCCTGTACCAGGACAAGGTCTTCTGCTTCGTCCATCTGAGTGTTCAGGAGTTTCTGGCTGCTCTTCATGTCCATCTGACCTTCATCAACTCTGGAGTCAATCTGATGTCAGAGGAACAGATCATGTTTTGTTTTCCCAATATCAAACTAAAACAAAGTAAACTGAAATATCTCCACCAGAGAGCTGTGGACGAGGCCTTACAGAGTCCAAATGGACACCTGGACTTGTTCCTCCGCTTCCTCCTGGGTCTTTCACTGAAGACCAATAAAACGCTCCTACGAGGCCTGGTGACACAGACAGGAAGTCGCTCACAGACCAATCAGAAAACAGTCCAGTACATCAAGAAGGTTCTTGACATGAAGACTTTCTCTGTGGAAAGAAGCATCAACCTGTTTCACTGTCTAAACGAACTGAATGATCACTCTCTAGTGGATCAGATCCAACAGTCCCTCAGATCAGGACGTCTCTCCACAGATGAACTGTCTCCTGCTCAATGGTCAGCTCTGGTCTTCATCTTACTGTCCTCAGAAGGTCTGGAGGTCTTTGACCTGAACAAGTACTCAGCCTCAGATGAGGCTCTTCTGTGGCTACTGCCGGTGCTCAAAGTCTCCAACAAAGCTCTGTATGTCCATATATACATCTAGATGAACAGCATCTTCTTCTTTTATCAAGACAAGAACTCATTTTGCTTTCTCTTTTTTTGCTGAATTAAAACATTAATTTCATCACTGATTCTTTCAGACTGAATGGCTGTAACCTCTCAGAGAGAAGCTGTGAAGCTCTGTCCTCAGTCCTCAGATCCCAGTCCTCCAGTCTGAGAGATCTGGACCTGAGTAACAACGACCTGGGGGATTCAGGAGTGAAGCTGCTGTCTGCTGGACTGGAGAGTCCACACTGTAAACTGGAGACTCTCAGGTCAGGATTCAACTTTTAACTGACAAGGAAGGACAGCCACTGCCACACAGATTATACGTGTGCGTTCATCCACATATTTGTCTCCAGGTTGTCAGGCTGTCAGGTCTCAGATGAAGGCTGTTCTTCTCTGGCCTCAGCTCTGAGCTCCAACCCCTCCCACCTGAGAGAACTGGACCTGAGCTACAACCACCCAGGAGAGTCAGGAGTGAAGCTGCTGTCTGCTGGACTGGAGGATCCAGACTGGAGACTGGACACTCTCAGGTATGAAGGGACTGAGAGCAAAAATGACAGCACTGACCTCCACAGGTCATCAGCGTAGCAGGTTATTATCAGGTTTTGTTGCTAGGCGACATCTAGCGGCTGCAGTAATTATAACAGGAGCAAAGGGAAAAGTGATGAAGTTTATGTTATTGTTGTAACCATGACAACAAAGATGACATAAAACACTGAGTATTACTTGTTAAAGACCTATTTAGATTTGGAAACTGTCAAACCTACATTCAGAAAGAAAAATGAAACGATCTGTGTTATGAGTGATGTAATGTCCATGTTAGAGGACGTACTGGTCTGACTCCACCCTTCCTCCTTCCAGTGTGGAGCACAGTGGAGTGCAAAGGCTGAAACCAGGTCTGAGGAAGTGTAAGTGTGTTTTTAATCACATCAACGTCATGACTCGTCATCAAACTGTCAATAAATGATCAGATGATAGATGAAGAATTGTGTCTGTGTCTCTCCATCAGATGCCTGTGAACTCACACTGGACACAAACACAGTCAGCAAAAAGCTCAGCCTGTCTGACGCCAACAGGACGGTGGTCCGTGTGAAGGAGAATCAGTCGTACCCTGATCACCCAGACAGATTTCACTGGCCCCAGCTCCTGTGTGGAACTGGTCTGACTGGTCGCTGTTACTGGGAGGTGGAGTGTATAGGATGGGTTGATGTGGCGGTGAGTTACATAGGAATCAAGAGGACGGGCAGAGGCGACGTCAGATTTGGAGAGAACAACTATTCTTGGACTCTGAGGTCCTCTGATGGAGTTTACGACGTCTGTCACAATAAAAGGGAAACAACCGTCTCCTCCTCATCTTCCTCTAACAGAGTAGCAGTGTATGTGGACTGTCCTGCTGGCTCTCTGTCCTTCTATAGAGTCTCCTCCAACTCTCTGATCCACCTCCACACCTTCAACACCACCTTCACTCAAACTCTGTTTCCTGGGTTTGGCCTCCAGTCGTTGGGCTCTTCGGTGTCTCTGTGCTCAGTGTAGCAGACTGAGGCCTGTCCCTGCAGGAGGAACAAGTCTGTAACAAGACTTAAGCTCCTGCAAAAACAATGAAGTGAAAACTGGAATTTCATCAATTAACAGCAACAAATTTGCGAATGAGTAATGAAATGATCCACCACACGGCACGGTGGTGCAGTGGTTGGCTTTGTTGCCTCACAGTCAGAAGGTTTTGGGTTCAAAACCGGCCTCTGTGTGGAGTTTGTGTGTTCTTCCCTCCAGGTTCTCCAGCTTCCTGCCACAGTCCAAAGACATGTACATTAGATTCACTGGTGAGTCTAAATTTCGTTCTCCTGAGGCTTCGTAACAGCTGTTATCACAAAATAAACAATGGAGAAAATATTTCATCTCAGTGGTTTTTATTTAAAATGAATCCATCATGGCTACACTGGGCTTTGCTACTTCCCTGTTGGTGACAAGTTTGACAGATCGGAGGCAGCCACCAGGTACAAGTTACTATCTGAAAGCTGAGGTGAAGACTATTTTCAAGTAAGAGGCTCAGAATTACGTACAGCCTTTCCCACAACATGAAGGCAGCATCACATTCAGACTCACGCACGCTTGAACCCTGCCCATCCCTGTCAGACAAGGACATTAATGCATCCTTTGTTCCCTTCCTGTTTTTTTTTTTTTTTTAAGTGCTACAATGTACAGTACGAAGCGTTCTCCGGATTCAGTAATGATGGAGAACCATTGCACAGAGAACCCTCAGGACCTCAACACTGTAGAGACTAGTAGAGCTGGGTAGTGGCTCTGTTGCGATACAGACAAAGATTAGTGGGAAAAGAATTAAAAATATACAAAACACTCAAACTGAAAGAAAAACCATTGGCTGCTCTTCTCCTCTGATAGAACCGAATGCATAGGAAACACAGAGCAGTACATTCAGAAGGCATTAAGTGGTGGAACAGACAGATTTGTGTTGATCTGTCAGGAAACAGCAGTCAACGGGCTTCACGTCGAAAAATTACCTGTACAGACTCAAACCAACGAGTGGTCGAGTGGTAACAGGTTGATTCCACTGAGCCGAAGATCTCTCTCTTGCTCCTAATGATTAAAACACATCAGTGAGTCTGGGTGAAGATAATGAATGAATACATAATAACACCAGAAAGTAGTGAAAAATATCTGTTATAGTTCCCCACAGACCAGGGAGACCTCTTCAAATGTCTCCTGAATTTGTTGTTTTGAAGTGTTCGTGGGATCCAACAGGCTCAGAGCTGGACTCTGACAGTACTGAAAGACCAAGTCAAAAGTTGTTGACCCTTTAAGTCAGGGGGACACGTGAATGATTTGTTTTGTTGAACTCGAAGTGCAGTGTGTCAGTGGTGTTGTTGTGGTTTATGCTCCGTTCAACAGCAACATAAACACGACCAATCTCAGGTAAAAAGCCTTGGGAAATAAGAATAAAGTAACATTTTCTGTGGTGGAAAATTAAATAAAGATGTAGACAGTGTAGAACAAATAAAAACAGACTCTGTACACAAACCTGTACATATTTACCTGGACAGGTGTCATTTTATACAGCAGAGAAAATAATCAAAACACATTCTGTTCTGTCAGCTGCAAATGTGGAAAAAAGATTCATGGAGCTTTAAGGTTTGTGTTTGAGCCACCAAAAGTGTTTCTGAGCATCGATGTCATCACCAACGCTCTGAGATTATTGCAGCAGTATCAACATCAGCCAGCGGGGGGGGTAAAAGGTCAGAGGTCACACGGGCACCATGTTTCCTCAGTGACAATCTTGTCACACCCTGATTGTTCATTGCTCATTAGCTCTGCTGCAAACTGTGCAACTTACAGCATCAAAACTAAAGCTGAGGGCGACCGTGGAAATCTGCTGCATGGTACGAGTCTGCTGGGCCCAACCAGGAAGACGACCAACACATCCGGTTCAGAGATTACACAAGGCTGATTAGCAAGAGAGAAACCTCACTGACACCTGTACTTTTGTCCTGATGAGCGAACCAACTAGACGCTAGCTGTAGCTAACAGAAGAGTTCTTGGCATTAGATTCGCAGAAACATGGACGACAGTTAATGTTTGGTTGAATGGTGACGGTGCAAATTCATGTATTGCATATCAATTTCTCTTGCTAACATGTAATATTAATAAAGTATTGGTTTGTAACCAGTTCCTGTCCAAGTAGAGCGACCTTAATCAGCTGGAAAAGTCAAAAGACCGACTTTCCAACTTGGGAAGTGGTGCAACATTACCTCGAACTTTATATGGGATTGTGCCAAGCACTACAACAGAAAGCTGAAGTAGTGACATCAGATGTTTGCTAGCTTCTGACCGATTGTCTTCTGTCGCTCAGCTTTAGCCGATGCGAAGTTAAACAATATTGACTTATGAGAACAGAAAAAATTTCCATTAGCTTTGTAACTTGGTTTTGTCCATGTCCATGACACTAACTAACACTAACACTCCAGCTCATGGGCTCATCTCTTCTGCTGAACTGAAACGTTTGGCCTGAAAACATCAAAGGATTTTGGGAAATGTTCAAATTTTCAAACAAACAAACAAAAAAAATTAAATCAACAAAAACATCTGAGTGATTTTCACAAAACTACCCTCAGGACAGGAGATTGGAGGTTCTGGTTTCACCTCATCCCTTTGGTCGGCTAACATTAGCATGCTAACCAGCTGGGTCTCTAGCAACAGGAGGATGATGTCATCAGAAGAAATGAGCACATGATGAATATTGTGTGTTTAGACTATCACTGCGTTCATAGCGAGCTTTTCAACTTCCTGCTAAGTCACACGCCTTAAGATTTGCACAGGTAGAGCAGAGGCAACGTTTCACCCGACTCCAGAAACCAGATCACTGCTAGCGATCAGGTTGAGGCAAGAAACATGATAATGCGCTGACATGCACTTAAATATTATAATAACCCTAAAACTCCAGGTTGCATGCAGTCTCCACATTCCTCCCTGAATGCAGCCGCAATCGGCCTCTTTCCCGCCTCTGACATGAAACCGCTCACTTCAAGGTCTCTCTGATAGTAATCTACCTCAGTGAATCAGCTTTAAGCCCTTTGACCTGATAAAGTTTCCACATTAGATGACAGTCAGGACACAATTTCTGAGGTTTTGGGAAAATCTGATTTCTTAAGTGCACAGAAACAAAGCGATAAACCATCCGGCTGTCAAGAAGCAACGCTAAAGGACGAACCACGACCTGCTGGATGTCTGCGCCGTCACTTGATTTGATATTTGGTTTCACGGGCATCAACATTTAGTGAGAACATTAAATAGTAACTGTGTTGAGTATAATAAGGTGTCGTACAGCAGTTTTCTTGAAATAGTGCTGAACACAAGACGGCGGCCATCTTTTGATGGGGCGACGTTCTTTGAGGAAAAGAAGCAGCGATGTTCTCCTCATCAGTGTTTCATGATCATTTTAACAGTTAGCGTCCCTAATAGATTAACAAGTGGGGGGGTGGGGGGTGTCACAGCCTGAGCTCGTTGGCCACTTTGGAGGCGATGTTTTTGAAGGCGATGGATGTTCCAGAGATCCTTTTGAACCGCACGCCATTGAGCGAGAGGCGGGGCAGTTTGCACACCTCCATCTCCCACTGGACCAGGCTGTCCTGCCGGGCGTCGCCGTGCACGCAGAACAGCAAGTAGCGCTCGCGCTGCTCATAGTCACAGTTGTTGGCGTCCAGAACCCTCCGGATCTCCTTCATCATGTCCCCCGGCTCCATTGAGGACGTAGTCTTCATGCTCCAGGTAAACCGCAGCGAACGAGGCTTGGAGTCCCGCAGGTCCTCTTTGGGTTCACCAGATAAACTCCTGGAGGAAGGAGACCGGGCAAACATCAATAAAACTGAAGTATGTGAAGATTTTTAACCAGAGCATCTTTCATAGCGTCAGACAGGTGGTTCTGGTTTTATTGCTCCAGCTTTGACATCTGACAAATACTGAAGGAACAGTCCCTGTAACATCTGACATTGTTCTGATGCAAGACCTGCATCAGCGTCATTGCTCCGACAAATGCGATGGACAAACGTGTCCTGGGCAATGAAGACTCCAATGGGAGATTCTTCCTGACCCGACCTATTCTAAGGTTCATTGCTGATAATGAAAATAATATGGCAGCAAATAACAAAGTTACTTGTCGTCAAGCTGCTCGGTGAAAGGAACTACGCTTTGTGACGTGACAGCCTGAACAGCCAGTTCCAGACTGCATTTGTGGTCTAAGACCACTTCAACGGGCAACACCTCAGTAGACCATGTCCTCTGAAGGATGTGGCCTCTGAATCGGGACACAGCTTGTTTCGGAAAAAGCTGATCATGACTGGCTCGTGATTCCTGGTTTCACTGACCTGCGTACAAACTTGGAAGTGATCTTTCCGATGAGAGAGGTGGACGTTCCGCGCTGAGGTGTTGCTAGGGACGTGGCAGCGTGCTGCGACAGGCTGGGCGAAGCTGGGGGCCCGTTGTATGTGGCCGGTCGCCGGTCTCGGAGCTGAGCGCCGTGGAACGTGGAGCGACTGGAGGAGCCGCGGGGAAAGCGGGTCCGGTCAGGCGTGGTGCTGCTGCTGGTGACACTGAAGGCCGAGGGTGAGGAGGGGGGCTGGCGGGGAGAGCTGGGGGAGAGGACGTTGTTGATACCGTGATATGAAATGACTGATGTGAGGAGACATGAAACACATTTCCATGGTGTAGTGCTCACCTCTGATACTCCACGTTGTCGTCGATTGGAGGCAGGCTGGACTTCATGGGATGTCCCGACGCTGACATGGACTTGACATGACGGGGGCGCGTGGAGGTGACGGCTGCCCCTGGCGATGGGGAGGGGGATGTCGCAGCAACCTCAGGTAGACTGAAACAGAAGCAGGTGAGTTATTGGTTTGGAAAACCAGGATGTGATCTGTGGTAACAGATTTCATCCTCTCACCTGCTGTCCTTCCCGTTGGGAACGGCAGTGGAATGACGGTCAACGCTCATCCTCTCGTAAACGTACGTGTTTCTCCGAGTCATACTCTACATCACAAAGACAGTCACATGAACCAGGCGGCTTTGTTCCACTGGCAATTAGTGTGATCGGCATCAAAGCTGCATGTGTAATCTCCTTATAACAGACTGTTTGACCAATTACATATAGAAAAGTGATCCAATAAAAATACAGCAGTGATTGCTGTGTTGTGACATCACAAAGTTCCAGAAGTCCTGAGGCTGGTTTTAAGGCTCAGTTTCTGAAAACAGGCTGTGAGCTTTTCTCTGTGACTGAGACCTTTGATACTTTCACTGTATTAATATAGAACCTAGACCTGCTTTATAATCAAAGACCACATGGAGGTCTACCTTTAGACTGTATGGACCTTTAACATCTACCTTTAGACTGTATGGACCTTTAACATCTACCTTTAGACCGTATGGACCTTTAACATCTACCTTTAGACCACAGGGGACCTTTAAGTCCAGAATCTGTATCCTCTCACCCCTGAGGCTGTGGCTGACTTCCTGCGGTCCGGAGCTCCCACCGGTGAGGCGGGATCTTCCCTCCTGTCGCTCTCAACACTGTTGGCCTGGCAACGCTTGGTGTAGGAGACGGGCGGGGGGATGGAAGGTGCCACTGAGACACAAAACACAGAGAATCCAAAGACTGATCCAGAATTCAATAATCCAAACACAAGGTCCAGTAAAGAGGCCTTGTGGTTTTGATATTTGCAACAGATGTGAGTTGTGAGGGAAAAATCTGATTGGACATAAACTCACCATGGTCGCTGAAACGCCGCTGCTTTTGATTGGTTGGTACGTTGCGAGAGTGGGCAGGCGACTGACTGGAGCCATTGAGCTCACTGCAGGGTCGTGACCTTTGAACCAGGTTACTGATGGACAAAGACTCAGTGCCTTCAAACTAGTGGAGAGAGTCATAACATAGGATTCTGGGTAAAAGACTTTTAGTAGGTAATTCTTTTCCTGTCACAATGACTCTGAGCTAGCAGTTTCCCCCCGGTTCCAAGCTATGTGCTAAGCTAGGCTAAACACACGAACTCTCAATGTAACACACCTCGGCAGGCTTCCTCCCCAGCAGCAGGTATGTCGCCATCACCTCGTTGTACTTCTGACCGTCCAGCGCCTTCATCACTTCCTCCTGAGGGAAGCCCATCGTCCCCATCAGCTCTGATTGGTCAGAAAACACACTGAGCTACAGCACTGACCACAGCTGTGTTTGACTTGTTCAGCTGCTAAGTGTGTGTATTCAGCGTGTGTGTGTGTGTCTGACCGATGCGTTCGAGGTCACTGAAGTCTTGCTCTGGTTCGGTGAACGGTTTCAGCTCCTCGTTCTCGTAGCCAACGTTCATCCATCGATCTTTCATGACTTGCTGAGAAACAGAAATAAAAATAATTACAGCTGTTAAATTCAGCTTGTAAACACAAAGGTTGTTTGTTGGTATTTACTGAACTGAAGAATCAGAACAGGACCAAAGAGCTCAGCTTATCTTCCAATAACCCTGCTTCAATATCCAGAGCATCAACACAAAGCAGGGGGTGCGATTTATCGGTCCTTTATTAAATCCTTATCAACTGATCACTTTTCTCTGATCTGACTCTCTCTCTGTTTCCTTCTGATGTGCTGCTGTGTAGAGTTGAGCTGATGCAACATCAATACCATTCAAGGCTTTTATTGTGAAGCAGCTTCAGGAAGTGTGGAGTATTTATTGGCTGTGATTTAAAGGTTGAGGTCAGGGTTGCATGTTGCTGGTTCTACTCCCTGAACCTGGGTTTTACCTGAAGGCTGCCTCGTTTCCCGGGGTTCAGAACCAGCAGCTTCTTCAGCAGGTTTTCACAGTCAGTCGACATGTAGAAGGGGATCCGGTACTTTCCTCTGAGAACACGCTCCCTCAGCTCCTGCACACACACACACACAGACACACACACACACACACACACAGACACACACACAGACACACACACACAGACACAGACACACACTGCTTTAACCCTCCAGAACCCCCTTAGCTGCAATGCTAATGCTGTTAGCAGTAAATCACTACATTCCTCTCGACATGACACTGTTGTGTTATCGTACAGTTCTAGAAATACAACGTCACAAGTCATTTGTAGTGGTCACCAGCTGTTGGTGATGCCGTCAGAGGTCGGCCCAGTTCTGGTCCAAACTCTGCTCTAACAGGCAGACAGTTTCTATTGTTTTGTCCACCCCGATCTACCTTGAGGTTCTGTCCATCGAAGGGCAGCGAACCACTGACCAGCGTGTAGAGAATCACTCCCAAACTCCAGACATCCACCTCCGGTCCGTCGTACTTCTTCCCCTGCAGGACGACACAACTACATCAGCCAGCAGCTCTTTCCTCTCACTGCACACTGACAGGATGCTGCTTCTTCAGCACTCTTTGATTTGATTCTTTATTTAGTTTAAGTTACATCTGACTAAATTTGTTATGTTCTTCCATTTTATTCAAATATATACAACTAATACTCAAAGCTTTGTCTTGTTTAACATATATTAAAGATATTTTCATACAAAGAATGGATATATGTGTGTCACAATAAAAGCCTCTGACTCCTTATACAAACATAAAAACAGTCTAATAGTAACAGGAAGTTGTTAACTGAGGTTCATGCATCTGGCCCCAGCTGTTGTTAGGTCTAGGTGCAGTGGGAGGGGCTGAGGTTTCACCTGGAAGAGTTCAGGAGCGGCGTACGGCGGGGAGCCACAGAACGTGTCCAACTTACTGCCCATCGTGAACTTGTTACTGAAGCCAAAGTCGGCAATTTTAATGTTCATGTCGGCGTCAAGCAGGAGGTTCTCTGCCTGAGGGACAGAGGATCTGATTTAAAAAGTCTCACTCTCAGGATCAATGTGTCAGTGTGTGTGCTGCAGAAACTGTCTGGGGAGTCAAACCAGGCAAATGTTAGGGGCCACCAAGGGCCCCGTGGCCCCTCATACTGGTACATTTAGCAATGAGAACTGTAAACCCTCTTAAACCTCTCATTGAGGCACTACTGCTGCCACCTGATGTCTGTAGCTCTAAGTCTACATGTGAGGCGTTTAGGGGACATGAAGCCAAATATCAAGGGGGGGGGGGTTAAATACTAATACTTAATTTATTTAATACTCTTACTGTGTGTGTGTGTGTACCTTGAGGTCTCTGTGTACAATCCTCTTCTGGTGACAGTACTCCACTGCTGACACGATCTGACGCAAACACAGCGACACGGGAAGAAGAAGAAGAATCATTTTGAACAGCAGTTCCCAGTTTGTCCTCAGGGTGGCAGCACAGGAAGCACATTCTGTGACCTAACGCAGCGGTTTTCTCCTCTCTACGGTGGCCCGCTGAGGACATGTCAGAGTCTGTCAGACTCAGCTCTCTCAGGACAGGAGCTTAACTCCACAGCACTTAGCAGCTGTTTGCTCAGACCACAGCTCAGCAGTTTCAACAGCTGTTAGCAGCGACGCTAATGGACCAATAATGAAACTGATTCACTTTATTAGTGGTAATTTATCCAGTGGGGGGGGTTCAGTGACATGTAAAAAGAAACCTAAAACTAAAGAAGCACAAATATCATCAGCCACACGCGTCCTGGATGTTTTCCCGCCACCACTGAACATTAAAGGTCCAGACCCCCTGAATGCACCGTTCAACAGCCAAACAACACAGTGGCTCATGGGAACTGAGGAACAGAGGGAGATGACAGGATCTCACCTGGCGGAACTTGGCTCTGGCCTCCTTCTCCTTCATTCGTCCATGGGCCACCAGGTAGTCAAAGACCTCACCTGAAACACAGACAGGTGTAACGTGACCAACCTGAGGCTGGAGACCAAACCAAGATAAACAGCTGAATTGGCTTTACCTCCACTGGCGTACTCCATCACCAGGTACAGAGTTTTCTCCGTCTCAATCACCTCAAATAGCTTCACTGCAAAAAAACACAGGCAACATAAAGCTACTGCCAAATACTGAGCCTTACTGCTGCCATATACTGATCCCTGCTGCTGCCAAATATTGAGCACTGCAGGTGACAAATACTGAACCCCACTGATGCCAAATATTGATCCCTACTGCTGTTAAATATTGATCCCTGCTGCTGCCAAACTACTGATCCCTGCTGCTGCCAAATACTGATCCCTACTGCTGCAAATACTGATCCCTGCTGCTGCCAAATATTGATCCTTGCTGCTGTTAAATATTGATCCCTGCTGCTGCCAAATACTGAACCCTGCTGCTGTTAAATATTGATCCCTGCTGCTGCCAAACTACTGATCCCTGCTGCTGCCAAATACTGATCCCTCCAGCTGTTAAATATTGATCCCTGCTGCTGCCAAATACTGAGCCCTGCTGCTGTTAAATATTGATCCCTGCTGCTGCCAAATACTGATCCCT
>CM076650.1:912793-925613 GCA_038496675.1 Rachycentron canadum
TCCTCTTCCTCCTCCTCCTCCTCCTCCTCTTCCTCCTCCTCCTCCTCTCTGCACTGTCCTCCATGGTTGACCAGGGTCTTTAATACAATGACTGAGTGCAGAGCTATAATTTCCTTCCTTCTCAGTTGGGTGTATGAGAAAGAAGGAGTCGGCACCTGGAGAATACATAATGGATCAGAGCGAAGGATAAAAATAGCCGCGGACAACGAGGGAGGGAGGATACATGACTCCATCCTCCTCCAGCAGCGACGCCTGTGGTTTACATCTGAACCTCGTGTTGCTCTGGGGGAGGGTTTACTCCCTGGAAGACATCGCTCTTCGATAAGACGCCGCGGCGCTCAGGGTTAAAGTCAGACATGTGGAGCAGCTGGAGGTTCTTCCTCTGTTGTTCAATTCAGACCCAGTGAATAAGCAGATTCAGTGTTCCATCCATCATCCATTCATCCACTTATCATCATTCATTCATCTATTCATCCATCATCCATCCATCATATCTCAGAAATCTCTGCAGCCCAAACAGAGTGAAAGAATCTCACCTGGCACATCTGAGACGAGCTGGAAAGACTTCAGCTGTAAACCAGCTTTCAGTCTGACAGAGCCCAAATCATCCAGATCCCGTCCCCTCCTGAGGAACCAGGACCCCAGAGGTCCTGGTTCCTCAGGAGGGTTCTGCCTTCATCTTTTTTGGCTCTCATCTTTTTTTGAAACTGGAGAAAAGAGAGTTGCTCACTGAAGCTTCTCCACGAGGCCAAGAACAGGAACAAACGACTGACTCGCTGCTGGCTCTCGTCCTGGACTCACCGTCCTCTGGAGTCCGGTGTCTCTTCCCTCCAAAAAAACTGCATCAGCACAAAGAAACGACGAGAGGTGTTTACCAGAGGAGGCGCTCGCTCAGCGTTCGAGGTAGGACCCGTCCCAGCAGCATCAGGGACCAGTTTTAAACATCTCACAATACAACATGATGTTCAACTTTCTTCCTGCCTCTGCCTCTAGTCTCAGTGCATTGTGGGTACAGATCTGTTTAATTAAGGCTGGTGATGTGGGGGTGAAGGTGTTGGTGAGAACCAGAGACCAAGTCTTCACCTTCATTAAATAAACATCAACTCTAAACTCAAATCAATACAACTAAAGAGGCATTTAGCTAACGTGCTAACCGCCAGCACTAATTGCAAGCGCTTTAATCTCACAGTCAGTATAATACAAAATTTGACCTTGATTATCAACATATATTCACACAAACTTTTAATCAGATGCACAGTTCAGCGCACACCACAGACCAGCGGCTACTCAGGGAATGCAGTTGTGCAACTTGTAGACATTTTCTTGACCTGACAGAAACTAAACAAAAACATTTTTTTTTTTTATCTTGACTACAAACGAGAACATCAAGTAAACTCTGACCTGAACTCTCCTGACTTGAGCTGATCAAGTTTGATGATCACAAGGTTTATTACGAGTGGCTGGTAAAGCTGATTTGTCAGGCTGCAAGGTACCGTCTGGTGGCTCTGAAAGGGGTCAGAGGTCACTAGGTCAGGCGGTCAGGGGAGGCGTGTGACTCCAGTGATGGACAGATTACGACGAGGTGAGGATTTGAAGAAGGCTTTTCTGTTTCTCAGCCAGATGAGCTGAGTTGTTCAAGGAAAGCATGTGAGGTGTTAAGGGTTCAAACCCAAACAATAAAACCTTTGAGCTGAGGCGACGGTTCCGGTTCGTGCAACTGTTTCTGCCTTCAGATTTTCCTGGCTGCGTTTGTCTCCCAGCTCCACCGGATGGAGCCACATGGATGTGTTTGTTTCATGCCTCGGCGCTCCTCTGACAGGGGCGGAGTCATCGTGTTTGTGTCGTCTTAGATTAGCGCAGTTCCTTCAGCTGTGTCCTTTTAAGAGGACAGTTGGAGCTCAGAGCCTCTGTCCTCTTCCCTCCTGTGACCTCTGACCATTTTGAGCATTTATATTATAAACTGGGTGGACTTTGTTGTATTCAAGGTGTCTTGTGAATTTGATGTCACAGGTGGAGGATGATGATGATGATAATGATGATGCAAGTGTCAACCCCCCTGCAGTGGACACAGGCTTAGCAACACTGGACAGCTGAAGACCTGGTCTGATGGATCTGGAGGGTCTGGATCCGTGGACCAGTCTGAGTCTTTATATTCATCCCTTCATAGATACAGTTCACCATCTTCACCCACCTGCTTTCATCATCATGACAGTGAGTCCAGTTCAGTCTCCAGACCTGGATCCAGCCGACCCCCTGTATCTCCTGTAATCACTGCCATATGCTGCACGGAGGTCAGAGGTCACAGAGTTCTCATTAACCAGCAAGGTCAGCTCAGCTGTGGGAAGGTCTTATCCCAGAGGATTGTGGGTAAGGAGGAGAAACAGAGAGTGAGAGAAGACCTGTTCATCATTTTCTTTAAAAAGGCTGCTGGTCAAAGGTCAAAGGTCAAGCTGCAGGGTGAACACTCAAACACTCAGGTTCAGACTCCATCAGTGTGTTTTCTTCTCAGGAGTAACACACACACATTTTATTTATATCACCCCAAATCACCCCAAAGTTATCTCCAGGCTCATGTAGAGCCGGTCCAGACCAAACTCTTTATAGAATTTTAATAATAAATATAATGTAGGAGAAACTTAATCATTGGAGCTGGATCACACGAACACGACTGGAAATCCAAACAACAGCCTGTTTGGAGGAGCGCCATCACTTCCTGTTAACAAGACTTTTTTGGAATCTAAAGCTGTGTGTGTGTGTGTGTGTGTGTATGTGTGTGTGTATGTGTGTGTGTATGTGTGTGTGTGTGTGTGTGTGTGTGTGTGTGTGTGTGTGTGTGTGTGTGTGTGTGTGTGGGAAACTCCACCAAAGCTCAGCCAACTCCTCACTAATCCCCTAGAGTCTCCCACAGCTCAGGAATTTCTGTGTGTGTGTGTGTGTGTGTGTGTGTGCGCGCATGTGTGTGTGTGTGTGTGTGAGAGAGAGAGAGAGAGAGAGAGAGCCCACCCATATTCCATGGTGTCCTGTTCTGTTTGGTGCTTGCTCGCCCCTCGGGAAGGAAATTTCTCCTCTTGCTCACTCAGACCTCATCATCCTTTCGACAAGTCACATGACACAGTTTGTTTTTATGAGCAGCCTACATTTCCCACAGTGCAAAGGGGCCTGTTTGAGTTTATTGAATGGAAATCCTTGAGGATGTCATGGGGATCTTAGCTTTAGTAGATCTGATCAGACCTGATCAGACCTGATCAGACCTGATCAGAATTAATTTCCGTCTCAGGTGATCTGACACCCGTGTGGACAGCTCTACGTTCAGGTGTGAACGTACCCAGGATGCATTGAAGATGCATTTGGGCCACATGTGGCCAGATTCCTGTAGCAGACTAAATGCACTGAGTCCTGGGCCACATTGAAGGACCACCTCCAATGGTTAAATTGGGACTTGGCCAATGGAGGAACCCTTTGAGACAAACTGTTTGTAAAAATGGGCTATACAAATAAAATTGCCTTTCCTTGCCAAGATTTGAAGGACAGGGATTTATTGCCAGATGAGCAGCAGCCTGGCTGTTCACACCAGAAGTGTTTTTTTCCTTGCTGGTCAACGAGCATGGATTTGAATGATAACAGTCACGTTAAGTTTTCACGGTTAATAAAGCACAGTGTGATGTTAGATAAAGCCTATAGTCAAGTTATACCAGATGCTTTGTTGTTTAGCTCCTGCCCAAACTTGAAAAAGGCTTGGTTCCCTTTAAAGGACACACAGGACAAGATAATTAACTTTTTTTCTTCTGTTTTCAGTCCATTTTGTTTTGACATAGAGTGGTAAGTAGAGTCTTAACCGTTGAAGAAACAAAAGGAAATTGTTCACTCTTAAAATAAAATAAATCCACTCTTTCCATTTCAAACCACATTCTCACATTTTTTTGAGTTCTTAAATTATTTAATAATAAACTTAAATAATATTCACATCCCTATAACTCATAATCAGGTGAGACCAACAAACTCGTCCTTCTTCTTTAATCTGAGTGTGAACTCAGCATATATTGTCTTTATACCAAATGGTTAGCATGAGGCCTGTTGCCACTGAAGAAGGTTTATGATAAAATGTTAGCATGCATCTTACTACCTCTGTGCACAGTGTGTGCTAATAAGCTATTATACAATCTACTATAATAATATAATGCTAACTATTAGCATGAAGCAGAGGAGCCAAGATGGAACAAAAGTCTGTTTTTTGACAAAAAAAAAAATGCAGACAAAACAAAAAAAGAAGAAGCGAAAACAACATCTAAAGGTTGAGTCCACATTTCAGTCTGAATCCAAAGAAAACGGTCCCACGGTTGATTTCTGGCCTGCTGGTGTTAGCAGTCTCACTGACACGATCATCCAGCTCCGGTCCTCTTTGTCTGAGCAGCCTCGGCCATGCTAACAGGCCTCAGTGGAGGCGTCACACAGAGAGCTGCCATCTGTGGAGAGCAGACGCTGCCAAAGCTAACACACTTCACTCACACAGACAGACACACACACGCCAGGACAGACTGAAAGATGGCGTCAAAACACACAACATGGTCATCAATGTTTGTATAGACTGAAAACTGTCATTCACAAAGATAGATGCCAATGAAATAAGACGTTTACAGAATATAGGCTCCTTCTTTCTCCATAACCTTTTGCCATAGTCACATTGTAGAATCTAGTTCATTTGAAGTTACACCTGTATGATTTCAGACTAATTTCTTTCTTGTTGCTTTCCTCGTGAATTGAGTGACAAATGGTTCAGAATATGTTGGTTTTCATGCTTTTGTATTGACCATCTGTCACAAAAGCAACACTACAAGTTCGACAGCAGTAGTAGGTAATTAGTAACCATTCATTATCCATCATACCACTTATCCGTGCAAGGTTGCTGGAGCCAATCCCAGCTAACCAGGAACCCAGGACCTTCTTGCTGTGAGCTCAAATCTGTTTTGGCCCATGTTTTTCCCTGAACCAGAAATATGCCTATGCATTCTTTTTGTTCCATGTCCTCCGAACTAGTCTGTATTAGAGGGGGTCAACGGGCCCAAGCCCCTGCCTTTGTCTGCTGCCTGGTCTGCAATGCACCCAACCACATGCCTTGCTGTGAGTGACGGGTCCACAAGATGGTGTCTCCATGTAGTTCTTTTGGACTGAGCCCAACCAGGCCCCATGGTTTAAGACCCATCCACCAGATGCCTGCTCCCAGGTATACAGAGACACAGTTGACAGTGCAACACTGTCAGACACTCTGTCTGCACGGTGCAGCCATACTACATACATTCAGTGTGTAAACATACTACAGTGCCAACAGACCAACAGTGGCAACAACATAAAACAGTGCTGGGCACCTTCCTCTGGAGGAGACCTCAGGGTGGACTGAGAACTCAGGGACAGGGACTAAGACACTTCCATAATCCATCAGTTCACAAACAATATCACTGTCTGGGCCACAAGTTATCAGGCTGAGAAAAGAACAAAAACAAAACAATGTCACCGGTTGTGGATCAGGATTCAAACTGAGCTCATCAGTAAACTTTGGTGCAATAACTCAACTGTAAACATCTGGCCCCTGGTGTATTGGTAACACTGGGAATGGGAAGGTTTTTTAAATGAAATAATAATTGACAACATCTATGGCTGCGTCTCCATCACGTGACATTGGGCTGGTTAAACCTGAACCAATGGTGTTTACAGTGGACAGTTGACACAATGGCTGCTGCTTTTGCAGCACAAAAAGAAAATGGTGTGTGGGACCATGTGATGTGAATCTCCCCTTTACAGCCACATCCAGTCTTTTCTGTTTTTTCATCTCTTTGTGTTTTTCCTGATAAAGTCATCATTTTTAAAAACATCTCCAAGCCTCCTCATCTTCAGACTCAGCTCAACCTCAGCTCATTATATCTGAGACTCAGTAAAGACTCTGTTCACTGTAATAGGGGATAGTAGCTCAGAGAACAAGAGGAAACTAAAAACACAGTGAATTTCTCCTTATTTTCTAGATAAAAACACTGTAAACCAGAATAACCAAAGAAAACTTCAACACAGAAAGTTCCACACATGTGTTTGTGTTGTTCTAGAGCTGATTTGAAGTTTCTCTCTTTATCTGATCTGAGTTCTGCTCATTCTTTGGAGCAGTAATGATGAAAAATCAGCTCCAAAGCCTCTAATGCTCTAAATATCTTATTGTCCATGTCTCTCTGTCTTTATTCTGTCACTACAATAAACTCAGAGCAACTTCTCCTCACTCTGAGATCAGAAAAATACAGGATTGATCCCATTGACTTTGGCTACAAGCAGCTGACAGCTAGGCCTCTGAAGGAGACACTCTGATTGGCTGTGACATCACCCACTGGAGCCAATAGGAGTGTCCCACGTAGAGAGGTGACTCTAGACGTCACTATCAAAGATGGAGGATGAGAATGGATGGATAAACACACAGAAGTAAAGCAGCAATGCTCCAGTCAAAGGCTCAGACTGATCCAGATCTGAACTAACTTCCTTCAGGAGTTTATCACTGAAGTCAGTGTCACACAGGACAAATCAGGGCTTGTTAGAAAGAGCTGATTCTCTAGTTGAAGGAGAAAGTCAGTCAGTGTGTTTGTGTGTCGATGTTTAGAGCAGGTGATGCAGTGAAAGCAGAGACCATGACCTGGCCTTTGGACTCTAACCTGTGGTGGAAGTAAATATGTAACGTTGGCCCAGAGGGTCAAAGAGGTTCATCCCCAATGAAATGTATAAAGCCCCAATATGCAATATGTTACCAATGTGTGTGTGTGTTGGACACTGTGCTGGATCAACAGCTACCCCTGCTGGAAGACTGGCATCACTGCAAGTGTCCTCAGCCTGTTCTACCCATAATGCCACAGGGCACGATGCTCGTTTCAGTCTGTTGGTGTCTGAGTGACTCAGCGTCACATATTTAACACTTGGACTCGAATCTGTGGCGACCGCTGACAGGAACAACACATTTCAATGGAGTTATATCAATGTAATAGTCCATGTTCAATAAATAACATTAAACTTGAACCATGTTTATATATAATATTTTAGATCTATTTAATTTTCATGTATAACCATATTAAATAAATGTGTGATGTTATGTCGACTTCTGCAGGAAATACAGCTGACTTTCAAAATAAACCCCTCCCATAAACACGTCTTGTGCTCAGGATGAACCTCAGTGAAACTGTGCAGCAGAGTAGTTTCACAGCTTCTGTCTCGGTGTCTGACTGTAGGTGAGACTGAGTGCTCAGGTGCGACAGCACAGAGGAGGAACAACTGCCGCTTAAGACATACTCAGGTGAGCGTGTGGTCGACACAGGAACATATACAAGAACCACAGAGAGCAATCAGCTTCTACTGCAGATAACTGACAGAGAACAGTAGATCCAGAAATAGACTGTATGTTGTTTAACTCTTCACAAGCTCCTAATGTGACAAGGCCAATGAGCTGCAGTTACAGTCAGACCAAGTCGTTGCCCTCATTCAGTCAAATGTGCTGCATATTATCAGAAAACATTGCACATATCCACGATCTGAACCTGAGCTCAGGGCATCTTTCTCATGATCTACAGAGATTCTCATTTCAGCCTGGAGAGTTCATCAAAACAGCATTAACATTCTGACCACCTGTCCAAACAGCCCTGACCCTGGAGGCCTGGACTCCTCTAGACCTCTGAAGCTGAGCTGTGGTATCTGGACCCAGACCTTAGCAGCAGATCCTTTAAGTCCTGAAGTTGTGAGGTGGAGCCTCCATGGATCAGACTTGTTGGTCCAGCTCATCCCACAGATGCTGGACTGGACTGAGATCTGGGGGATTTGGAGCCAAGTCAACACCTTGAACTGGCTGTTGTGTTCACACTCTCCATATGAATCAATGGGTTCAGAGCTGATGTCAAAGTGTTGAGAGGTGGACTAACACAAAGTTGGCTTGGATCCATAGGTGGGATTTGTTTTACCAAAGTACCACATTGAATTTACTGCAATTTCTGATTGAAATTGATTGTCTCCAAAAGATGAACCCTGGTGTTTTTGTGGCCTCTTGACTTTTGCTCTACTATTTGTCATCAATCAATGTAATGCTCTGATTTCCATTACATTTACTGAGCACATTCCTGCTCCCCGGAGGATGAACCTTTTCCATATCAATTGAGAGCTTTCCTCTGGACAAGCTCTCTGAGATATCTAGGAATTGGATTGTTATGAAATTTGCTGTGAATGTTAAAGGAGTCCAGTGGATGAACCCTTCGGTTGTTGTATCCAGAAGAGCAGCGATCCACTCGTTGAGATGATCAAACACTGTTTCCTCTTATCTGTTCCCTTATCTGATGGTTTCACTTTTCAGACCCAGAGTAAATGTCCAAAATATACAGTCTGATTTTTGAGTTTTAATATTTAAATTTTAATATGAATATTTGCTAAATATCATTTGTATTTAAACACGTGCCTGGGTTTTTATCTGGGTTTTGATTGTGAGGTATGTTTGAAGAAATGACTTAATGGGGGCAGTGCTAGAACTAACAATGATTCTTCTAGAGGGGAAAGAAGATGCATTTAAAAATGTAAAATCCAGTAGAAAATGTATATTTCCAAAATGACTGTAAAAATTATTATAGAACCAAACATATTTCCTATGAATCCAACAGGATTTGCACATATTTATAGGAATTCTACAGGGGCTATACGGTTTATTGAGTTTTTTTACAATGTATTTCTGTAAAATTAATTTCTCAATATTAACATGACACTTATATTTGTGATTTCATTCACAGCCTCATTTTCAGTGGAAATATTTTTATTGTTCATTTCCAGTCAGGCGTTTTTTTAACCAGCTACAAACTGTCAAACCGCGGGGGCCTTCCGGGTCCTTCCTGCCCTGAGCCGCCCCGCAGCCTCCCGACACACCGACCACCGACCACCGGAGGAAAAAACACTAGCTTCACCTGAAACCCTCCACGAACCGAGCGGCTCCCGGGAGTTATGATGGGCGGTAAGACGAGCGCGTTAGCCGCGGGGGTCTGCGGGGCCCTGTTCGTCGGTTACTGCATTTATTTCGACAGGAAACGGCGGAGTGACCCCGACTTCAAGAACAGGCTGCGAGAACGTGAGTGTTGACCTCCTCTTCCTCACCTTCATCAGGCGCGGCAGCTCGGTCCGGTCCGATCCGGTTCTGTTAGCTTTACTCTTTAAACCTGTCGCTATTTGCTTGTTCCGCTTGTGTTCCCGGTAAAACACCTTTATACCTTGTGTGATGGAGCTAGCGCCGAACTCCGTTGAGAAATAAGGCATTTTAATATTCTCTTACTGGAACAAACAGTTCATATTCTTCACAGGGCAAAAGCAACAAACAACACAAGTCCACTTACTTATCATTACTTTAGGGAAATGAAACCCATCTCCTTCCCTTTCTAAATGTAGTTCTGGTGATTCATTAAACCTGGACTTTAAATGCTTCTGTTTCTGCTGATAAACCTTCGCTCTCTTTTAGTGTCATCTTTTGGTTTGTACCTGGAACAACTCCATATCTTTTTTCATTCATTCATACTCATGTGTTGGTTGTTTAAGTAGAAATGTTATTAGAGTAAAGTGAAAGGTGCTCTGTTGAACACTGGACTTTTAAATACATTATTATATATTTAAATATTACTAAAGTACCTTACGTCATATATACAGTAGATCTTACCAAGGTACTGTTAAACTGACAGATTTTTCAATGGAGTTTGTTGTGAGTTTATCCCTCTATTTATCCACATTAAAACAATGAAACAGTTAAATATGAACAAACTTTTCAACATGTCCTGAGTCATATTTATAGATATACACCATCACACCACCACACACTGACATGGGTGTTCAGAGCCTTGCTCATGGGCACCTTGCAGTCAGTAACTGGGGATTAGTGCAGTGCGTCTTCACTTTGTTGGTAAAATCAACAGTGTGAAAGAAAGAAACTTCACTCTCAACCTGATCAGCAACACAGACTCATTCATAAAGCTGCCGTTACACAACACCACCATCGTTCCCTGTCCTGTCGGCCGGGCTTTCAGCCAAGATGGAGATTATTGTGTTATTCAGGGAACAGTGACATGAGGCTGCCTGAAGAGAAACAGCTCAGCCCTTTAACACCGTGGGCTCAGGACCAACCTGCCACTTGTGTCATGCGCCAGTTGCTGCAGAGTTAAATGTTTGTCGGACCTAGTTGTTAACTCAGTATCTTTGTTGACCATTAGACCTTGGTCAGTTGCAGCAGTTGATGCTTGAAAACAGACATTTGGTCAAAAGAAAGTGATGTCACAGCCTGTACAGTTGGATGAAGTAAATTCAACCCCTGCAAAAGAGCTGCACAATGAATCTAAAATCTACATAATCACAATCACAATGTGGCCAAGGTCAATATCCAAATCACAGGAGCTTTTTGATAAAGTAAAATGTGTCACAACACTGTTAGCATCATAAGAGCTGTGGTGCTACAGAGACGCCCGGGTCACATCATATTCTCCAGCTGTCACGTGACGTGATTGTTTGGTTCCAATCCAACAAAAACCTTTTTTTTTTTCAGTGAAAATCAAACGAACATCACTTCAACTGAAATCAGAAACAGAACTAGATGAATGTCAACTGACACAAACAACAAATGCTAGTGTTTGTGTGTCGTTTGTGTGTGCTGGAACAGTTCATTGGGCAGATGCACAGGGTGGTTTTAAATTCAGCTCTGCTGTGTGTGTTTGTCACAGGGAGGAGGAAGCAGAAAGCAGCCAAAGAGAGGGCAGGCCTGGCAAAGGTGAGCACACTGATGTTTTAATGTGTCGTCATCTTGTTCTCTGAGGACACACTCAGCCATGAGCTTCAGAACAAATCAGTGTGCTGGACACTTTGAAGAAAGTTGTTCAGTTGTTAAATGAGTGATATTGTTAATTCAAATCATTCATTAATTTGAGAAGATAAGATTTGGTTTGACTGTGTAACAATATTTCATGTAAAAGCAGTAACCAATTTCTTTAGGCTTTTATTTTGAAGGCAGATCCATTTTTATTTTATAGAAACCTCCAGTGTTGTTTTTTTTTTTTTTTTTTTTTTTAGATATTTTGCCCTCAGCGTTGTCTGACAGTAGTAGTTTAACTTAAGAGGGTCAGTTCCAGACTCGTCCAGTACAGTAGTTCAGCCTGAGAGGCAGAACTGAGGGACACATCAGGTTTCTGTCAGATTTACATCCTGTTGATTGTCCCGCAGCTTCCAGACCTGAAGGACGCTGAAGCGGTGCAGAAGTTCTTCCTGGAGGAGATCCAGCTGGGGGAGGAGCTGCTGGCTCAGGGTAACGCCCCACCCCCACCCCCACCCCCACCTCCCAGTGTCATTCATAAGAATGTGTTGGTGCCAGTGGCATTAAAAGTTCTCATTCCACTATGTGTCGTGTCCATGTTCCCACCTCAGGAGACTATGAGAAAGGTGTGGACCACCTGACCAACGCCATCGCGGTGTGTGGTCAGCCTCAGCAGCTGCTGCAGGTCCTGCAGCAGACTCTGCCTCCGCCTGTTTTCCAGATGCTGCTCACCAAACTGCCCAGCATCAGCCAGGTAGGCCACACAAGTCTGACTGGTCCACTCTAAGTCCCTAAACCTTCATGACTAGTCCAGAATCAGCCAGTCAGCCTCAGATAAGTAGCTTTACCATCTCCCTAACTGGTCCAGCTGGAACCCAGTCCCCAGACGGTCCCGCCTGTCCAGACTCTGCTGATCCAGTTGTTTCGGCTTCAGCTCTGAATGTTTTGTTTTCTTGCAGCGTATCGTCAGCGCACAGAGTCTGAGCGAGGATGATATAGAATAAGAGGACTGAGATGAAACAACCCACCACCCTTCTTTACCCCCCCTCCTCTTCCTCAATGGACCTTCCATCACGACCTGCCAACGCCTCGGCCTCCATCGCTCCGGCCGACGTCTGTCACCTCCCATCAAGGTGTCCTAAAGGGAATTAGTTTTTTATTCCTGGTTAATTCATGACAATAGTGTTTGCTTTTTTACTTAATTACCCGTTTTGGGGTATTAGAACATCTCCATCGAACATCCCACTGATAAACAAACAAGCTGCTCCCTGTCCAACATTAGCGACGTTCAGTTCTAACTAACTGGACTGGGTTTCTGTTGAAAACCTCATTCAGCTCCTTCCTTCAGGGAGGTAGACAGCATATCCCAGGTTTACACTGTCTGACGTGTGAACCAGCCGTCATGGTTTTGACATCAGTGGTAGAAAGTTACACAAACGATTGTCTTGTCTCTGCTCAAGTATTTATTGTTTTGTTATCGGTCGTCTGTGTTTTCAGTCTAGACTTGAACGCTTTTTAAAGTGATGAAATGTTTTGTTCATGTTAAAGAGGATGAGCCTCTTTAGGAGAAATACATAAATAAAAAAAACGAACAAACTTTCACGTGGTCTTGAGTTGATCTACCTGGAACTGAGGCTCAGTCGATTCCCTCTCCACGTTTCAGCTCTGAATGGAAATCTGTTACAAGTTTGACCAGCAAAAATTTCACAAAGAAATTTTATTTCAACAAAACAGCATCAACACCAGTGTAGTCGGACAATAATATAAAACAAGGTGTAAAGATGTTTTTTTTTTTTGTGTTAATCTTTTATTTCATTCACCTGGAACTGGAACTACAACCTTTACTGGACAAGCTGGTTTGTCGGACAGGAAGTAACTGGATGGATAGTGTAGTTCAGTTGCCCCGGGAAAAAAAAACAAAAACAAACTTCCTTTAAAAAGGTCCATACGGTCTAAAGGTAGATGTTAAAGGTCCATACAGTCTAA